>JAWMRA010000090.1:40206727-40224754 GCA_035584735.1 Pseudotriccus pelzelni | reverse complement strand
TTAAAAAAAAAAAAAAAAAAAAAAAAAAAAAAAAAAAAAAAAAAACAGCCAAAAAGCAAACAGTGAAAAGGAGAGAATAAAGATGTAAACTTGCAATTTTGAGCCTGATCAAATCCTATACATATATATGGAATAGTTTAGAAATTTTTACTGTGTACCCAAATGATGGGAAAACACATACAGACATTTGATTAAGCTATATCATATTCTGCTTTCAATCTGAGAGGGGGAAAAAAAAAAAGAAAAAAAGAAGATTTTTCTCAATGCCAATTAGGTAAAATTTAAAACCTTGTAAGTTTAATTATAAAATTTATTTTTAAAATTTAATTTTAATTATTTAATTATTATTTAAATTTACTACAATTTTAAAACTTGTAAGCTCCTCAGTCCTGAGGGGCTGACATTGGTAACTGCTTGTGACTTTCATTCAGTGGATTCTTCGCACTCCAAACTAAGAAATGAGCTCAACTGTAGCACTGTTTTTCAGCATTCTCTATTAAGAGGATATAAACCTACAGCTGAAAATCTGGTCTTGGAATTTCTGATGGAAAACCACCTCTAGCTGCTTTTATTTATGCAACTGAACAGTGCTAACCATCCATTTAATGCAAAATTGTAGTTTTCTATGACTCCTGGTGAAGTCCAGTTATAAATTGTAATACTTCTGGAGTTGCAATTCAGTAAGATTTGGTTTTCTAAACCAAATCAAACAGAAAACAGTCTTTCTATTAATTTCTGTCCCTCAAGTCCTAAGAAAGTGTTCACCTGAAACCATTTCAGGGACAGATAAATGAGGAACTGGTAATGGTATTTTACTTGAATGGGTTTTAAAATTTGGAAATAGTTTTCTGAAAATAAAAAAATGACTGCTCAACAGTAACATCAGATGAATAATGGGGCAGAGGTTCTTTGGCCTTCAGATATTAGCATTTAAAAAATAAAATAGGAATAAAACCTAAAATAAGAAATAAGAAACATAAGAAATAAAAGAAGACGTAGCAATTTCTAAGTTTTCTTTTTCCCATTCTGTTTTATGTTTCTGTCCAGTTGCCAAGGTTAAATAGGACATCTGGATGAAAAGTAGAAAAGTTAAAAGTTCCTTGCTTCCTATTCTTTATTTAGAAAAGAGGGGGGGAAAAGTTTGCAATGAGAAGGCTGCAGTAAAAAGCCAATATTATGTACTTATAACAAGACAGAACAGGCTGTCTTAGAATAGATTCATTTTACAGTCTGTTGAACTAGGAAATATAGGGTAGACACTTTAAATTTCATTTTAAGTGTTTTGTTGATTTAATTTCTTATCCAGAGATTTTAAGGAGAAAGCAAATTATATGTATATACATTTTTCTGAAGACTTTAAAAAGAAAGTTAAAATGAACTTAGAATGGAAGAAGTACGGGTCTCCTGCAGATGCTTCCTTCAGCTAGATAAAACAAAGAAATGTTGAATGATTGCAAAAAAGTTTATTATCTAAAGAAGATTAATAGTCACTTGACAGTTTAGACTTATTGTTATCTCTAAAATTAAAACACAGATGTATCTTAGGAGAAGGAAGACTAGAGACTGACTGTCAGAAGATGTGTCCACAGTTTCTAGCTTCTGGGAAGCACATACCCCAGCCACTAGTTATACCCAGATATTATCCACATACCTGTTGTAGGTACAAGAACCTCATAAAACACACTAAATACCAACTCAATAATGGCATACTAGAGACCAAACACTGTAGAAACTGTCTTTGGTTTTATAATGCCCAATACCGGACCAGACAGAGGAACCACACCTTCAGCTGCAGTTCTTAGCCAGGATAAGAAAACTTTTCTTCATGCCATAGCTTAAAACCCAGGAAAATTATGAAAAGCTAAGGCAGAATATTTTGTTTCTACAGTTAGGTCAATATTCACGTGAGTTTCCAACCAGGTAGAAAGATACAATATGGTGCATGATTGCCCCAAAGTAGACACTCAAACAGTATTTTCTACAAAAACCGTACCTCTGTTTCACAGCTTCTTTAGCATAAACCCTGAGATATTCAACACTTGCTTCTTTCATATAAGAGTTATCACTCATCAGTATTGTTCACAGACAAGGAAAGTGACATTGTTCCAGTCACTGCATTGAACCAGAGTGACCACTAACATTAAAAAAGTGCCAGCTCTTAAAAAGTAGACAGCCTGAGGAAAAGTTTCTAATAGGATGACCATTTACTGATGATGATTTACTGCTTACAAACCTCCAAATTCAGGTTGACAAGCATTCTGTGCTTCTTCCTGTCTTGACATCTATCACTGTCTAAGTGTGGTGCAGCACCTATCAAAACTGTTCTGATGCTTCTGTTCTTTGAAAGTGCAAATTTCAGCTTATTGCTGCCATATACACCTTCTTAGTTCTATTAAAAGAATGAGGACACATGCCAGACTGCAGATCAGAACTGCAAAGAATCCATAAGAACGATTTAAAACTAGGAGTTTGCACCATGGCTATGCTCTCCATGTTGTCTTGAAACCAAAGATCTATGTGCAAAACAAAACAAGAAAAAAAAAGGAATCTGGAGATAATGCCTGTAAAACTCAGTCATTTCGTAAAAGAATATCTCCAGTTCCTCCAAGGAAAATATGCTGTATGTAGCTTCCATTTCAGCCTATATACAAGTCTCTGAAGCACACAGAGGTCATAGGAAAAGGCAAATATACACCAGCTGGAATCACAGGGAATGGTGCTGTGAAGCATGCATGTTGCTTTGTCATCACTTCTTGATGAATGCGGACTGTGTGTACTTGAGATGTCTCTGCAGGAGTGTAATAATATTTCAGACACTACAATATCAGTGGTAAAGAGGACTACAACATTTAAACTAAAACACTTGAGTTTCTTTTAGCATCTGTGCTAAGCTATGCAGGTAATGTTTGAAATCACAGTACAGGAAAAGCATTAAACATGCATTTCATAGATGTCCAATGAAAACAACTGTTTTCTTGGCAGTTCATTTAAGCTCTAGTGTCTAAAAAAAGTGATAGAGGTCAAAACATTTCAGGTTGAATGGATACAAAAAAATTCATTTAGTCTAGATACAACTTCTGTTAGAAAAAAGTATTAAGTACAGAAGTGCTTCTTCAAACTCCCGAAATGTTTTGCATTTGCTCAGTGGACTGTGTTTAAATAATTTTATAAAAATCTATGTTTTTTTCAGCTGAAGATGGTGTTTTGAATATGTATATGTGGCTCTCAGTATTGCAGTATCTGAGAAACAAGATAGAGCATCTGGTTTCTATGATTTGTTTATTCAGACTGTTCAATGATTACGTCTTGCGGTTCAATGTAAATGTGAAACTCATTACTCTAATCCCATACAATTACTAGAATCTCTTAAATGAAGCAAACTTTATTCTTCTGTAAATAATCATTTCTGCAAGAGGTGACAGAAGTTGCAGTAAAATATATTCTAGACACTTCTAATCTTTATTTATCTCATTGCAGAGGTAATCTATTGGAGACCTGCTCCAGAAGTAGAAGCAAGTTCAGTTAATAGTTCCTTCCAGTATTTCGAAAAGGATTGATTTTATAAAAAAAGCTGCATGTCTCTAATCTTTCAACTGCCACAGGGTACTACTACCAGGAGAAACTAAAATTGTTGCCCCCATTGCTCAATTTGCCGATGGTGACTAAGGCTGTATCACCAACTGGAAAAGTTTTAAACTACATTTTCTACTTGGCTCAGGGAAAAGTCAACCTTAAAAAAATCCTTTTTTATCAGAATAACTGAAAATCAAAATAGATGGGAAAAAAATCTGACTAATAGCACTACACAACCTTCACTGTCTTTGCACTTGACATTTTCTCTATGCTGACCATTTTCAACACACTATCTCTTGCATACACAGGGTATAGCTACAGATATTCAGTAGGAATAAAACCAGATTAGGATTTGGAGAAATTAAGATCAAATGTTTTATATGGAAGTATTTATGGTGTTAATAGGAGCACAAAATCTCCTCTTGAATAACTCTTCCTTTTCAGCACACTTTCTTTTGCAATCTGCTGCACACAGCTTCCTGTAAAGTAAGAAAATCTGGGTGGCAATCTCTTTCAATTTTCAGGTGCTCACTGATATATTCTTATATGATGTTTAAAGACCTTTAAAAATATTTTCACACTGTGTTCTCTGGGAAATATTGCTGTATACAAAATGAACCTCAGACAATTGACCCAACTTGTACACTGGTATAAACTCTAAAATTTTTTATTTTTTTGTTTCATTGCTTTCATTTTAAATAATTTTTGAGGGCAAAGTGGAAATCTTCTGTGACAACTTTCTCTGTTGGGCTTGAAAAATTAAAACTTTAATTCTGATCAGCCAAAATGGTACAATGGTACAATGAAGCCAAGACTGTGGAACTCAGGTTGCATGTTTCAAGGACATTTCCTAATTTCTAGAGGACATAGACATACTATGAGTCTAAAAGCAATAAAAGTAAATAAAACAGAGCAAACATGATATGCTTGCAGAGAAAGCTGGAAAAGGTAGAGGAAAAACATATTTGCAAAGAGGGGAATGACACTTGGGGGCAGAATTATAAGGAAGAATGTGCTCTCAGTGCAGAGATGTCTCTGTGCAGATATGAAGGTATAGACCTGATAAGCTTCTCACTAGACTCCCAGGGCAATAGCTATATCTTAAAGAGGTCCTTTGAATATGGAAAAAAAAATAAAGAGAGGAAAAAAGTATAAAGGAAAAAGGTAGCAAGAATACTCAGGATGGATACTCAGGAGCAAATAAACTTTTTGCAGTTGAATAGAGAGCTGAGGAATTAGAAAACAAGGCTGCTATGGCTCACTGCCAGACCACAAAAACCTTGGGACCTAAAAGCAACTCTAGTTGATGGGCACTCAGTACTAAGAGACCACAAGTGTCTCTTTCAGACTTATCCAAGTCCAGTTAAGAGGCAATTAGGTTAAATAATTAGGTTAAATAATTGCCTTCTGCTTGGCAAGGTTTTCAGAATAAGAAATTGCTCAATTTAATTCAGAACAGTTATGTAATTTCCCAAGTTCTACAAAATGTTGGGGCTCACCTGATTCAATTTTAGGGATGATCTTTAGTGCGTCATACTTACCCTGATCCTGCTAGGTACCTCTAAAATGCAACCACAAACCTTTCAGTACAATATTTTAAATTTCTTCCTTTACTCTTCTTCTTTCACCAGCCCTCTGTGGCCATATATAGGACATTTAAACAGAATTCTTCTACAATGGTCTATAATCAGTCAGATCTAGAAATAAGTTCACTTAAATATTTTACTGTTTTGTAGAGAAATATCTACCTGAAAAATTATTGATTAAAGTGTTTATATTTAATCTTCTCTTAATGTTGTTACAATTCCACCAGCCTTATATGTGCACATCTACAAATAAATTTAAAACTTTTCTTTATCATTCTCTCCTCTGTGATAACTTGTTAAGTAAGTTTTTCTAGAACTATACATGTTGAGATTCAAGAGAGAGTTCAAATTAATTGTATATTTTTATCAATGTAATTGTGCATGTCCTGTGGACTAAAAATTATGCTGAAAACAAATGGGAAGCTTGGGCTTTTGCAAAAGGAAAAAAGTAACATCCAATAAAATAGAAGTGAAGAACACATGAAGTGTTGCAGTCTGCCAGCTTCATCAGAAATATTAACCAGGAGTGGGGAGAATAATTGGTGCATCTCTATTTACACCTATTTTGCTGGGCAAAATAGCTCTTCTGTTTCTGAGCAACACAACAATGTCGCCAGTGCGCTTTCTCTCTCCAGTTCACCTCTGTGACTAACCAATATGGAAATCCATTGCACAGAAGTCTCAACAGAGGTAAAGGACTTCTTGGCACATACACAGTGAAACTGCAAACTTTTGCAGACTAGCACATTCACAATGAGGAAAGGTGAAGTGAGATGGAAGATGCTTCTTCTAACTTTGATAATTATTAGCCATTTACATCTTATTTGGATCTGGTCCTTAATCACTGGAGAGAACGCTATTCTACTTCTTAATATTCATCGCATTTTACCAGTCTAAGTCCCTTTATCTTCCATTATCACTACAGAGCCCAGCATGCTTGTGAAGTCATGCCTAAAATAGGAGTTTCAATATAAAGACTTTTATATACTCACATACACACATATACATATTTGAAATGACAGAAACATTCCTCTTTCTCTACCAACTCTTCTAAGGGTTATTAGTCAGACATTATCATAGCAGAGAACAAGTTCTGTGCTGCAGTAGCAGTCATTTAAGGCAGTTTGACAGTTTGTAGGTTTGCTTGGTTTTTCTGATCAAATCAACCTGGTATGCAATGTCAAACAACAGGGTCTTATAACTTGCAACATGTAAGTTTGATAGACCTGCAAGATGTGTGGTAGATAGGCTTTGTAACATAGCTATACTACAGTGTGTAATTTTATTTTTAGATCTATGACTAAGTTTCACAAAATATTTCATACCTCTTGTCAGTCTATACATGCTTTCTCAGAGCTACTAGACTAAATTTCCCATGTTGTCTTCTGAAGAAGTCCCATAATTGGACTAACAGCTTCCAACCTTGCATTTATTCAATTACCTAAAAAATTCATGCAGTTCATGCGGGTATATTCAGAGAGCTATAAGCTAGGTGTAAATTTTAATCAGCTTCAAATTTTTCCTGTTCCATGAGAAGAGTATGAGAAAATGAAGTTTCTAATATAGTTCTCGTTAATTTCCTCTCCTCATATATAAGCATCTGTATATATATATATACATACATACATACGTATATACACACATACACATACATACAGAGAACTTCACTAAGGAATTCTACTTTAAGTGGGTTCCTAGTGTAGACTCCGTGGATTCATTGCCTTTGTTTCTCAGGTTTGTAACAGTGTATCTGAATGTCAGATCAAAGATCTGAAAGCTACTCTTTTCCATTAATATTTCTGAAATTCACTTTTGGTTTTGGTTGGGTTTGTGTTTTTTTTTTCCACACAGCTATTCTTCCCAGAATCAGTCCTTGTAAAGGTCTATATGATTCATACTCTGAAATATGTTGCCTTGTTTCTCCGGCATTGTAGTCATAGAACAGTTCTTCCTTTCCCCCCAAAGTAGAAAAAAATTAAAGTTTTGAATCTGTTTTTCCTGAATCCTACCTACCCTCTGCATTTTTAATTTTATGTCCCATGTCTTCTGCTAATTGGATATTATAAAACCTAACAGCACTACTCTAAAAAAATACAATATCTTTTCTAATCCTTATAAAAATTCTCAAGATTTATTTTAAAATTTAGGATTTGGAAATTTATGGTTGAAAAGCTTGCTACATAGGATCTGCAACAAAAGCAAACCTTTAGCTCCTATTGCCTTTTTTGCTTCATGGGAAGAAAGTAGTGTTACAAAGTGTTTTTAAGGGACTACTTTCTGAAATATTGTGAGTATGAACTAACTTTACGTGACTATTAAGAACCATGAGATTGGCATCCTTTTTGCTCTTGTTTTCTAGATCTTGGAGAACTATGAACTGTATGCTTTAGGAGCGGAATTCCTGCCTCCTTCCCAAGATAGATACATAGACGTAACTGCTGCTCTGTAAGTGTCATTAACTCATACAAGACAATGGTCAACATTAAGTGCTAATCAACAAGATTACCACTTTAAAGAGAAAAAAAAAAAAGCAGAAGCAGAGAATTCTTTTTCTTCTTTCTTTCCCTCTTTCTTCAATACTGTATTGCAAACTCCTTCTCTGGAAGAATTTAAGTTAATCCTGCAGGAGTCCTCAAGAAACACAGATTGTTAGTGCTTTATGTGTCTTCTCATTTAGGCAGAGATATCTTCACTTATTTTAAAGACAAAACATTCTAGCACTTGACAGTGAAATTAACTGTCCAAGCTCACCTGTCTAGGGCAAAGCTGGGAAGACAAACCTAATTATTTTACTCTACATTTGCCTCTCATTTTACTATTCAGCCATTAACATGAAATACTAATTCTAATACATGCTGAGAATAAAATAAAATGTTACATAGGCACCCAGTTAGTAAATTCCATGTATTTTAAGGCATCTGTAACAGCCTGCCCTCTACCCCCACTCTAACAAGTAGCATTCATTTTCAGTAAGGCAACTGCTAGAGCACTTTGTTGTATCAGTTGTACAAAGAGAGCTGAACATAATAATCTGAAAATTTTGATAAAGTGTGAATTGATTTCTCTTCTTAATATTTCAAGACCAACAAAGATAAAAGGTGACCTCATAAAAAAATTGTTACAAAAATGGAAAAAGAATATTAGCATTTTGTTAAAATTGGAAGCATGGGAAAATGAGATGGTTGTGTAATTCTGTGCACTACAATAGCACCTTTCTGCTGTGTTTTTATGCTGCTGCAGTGCCCTCTGTCTTCTAATGTCTCTATATACATATAGTTATCCCATGAGGTACAGTATTTTTGTTTCTTCAGAATCAGGACAGCTTTGGCTAATATTTCTATTCTTCAAAGTAAGTCCTTTACCAATGAAATAATCATTTATGAACTCTTCCCATAAACTGTGATTCCTTTCCTATCTTCTTACATAAATTCATTAAGTGTTTAAGCCATTTTTTTTCCATGAGGCTACTGTTGAACTTCTAATATTCATACTATCATAGCTTAAATGTACCCATATCAGAAAACGAGAAAAGTTGTACAGAGTTGCAAAGAAATTTCATTGACAGTGTTAAATTAAAAACTACCAGAATCTTTATTAATATAGTTAAAGGATCAGTTCAATTGATAACTACAGTAATGTTGAGGGGTGTTATTGCACTAATTATCACTTAATACTGTTACCATAAATCAAGAGAGCTTTATACTTCAGAGAAATATCTATTCCATTGGTCCAAATCACAAACAATATTCTAAGGATTTGAAATTCTGGTCTCAGTTATGCCATCTGTAAGATCTTGACAAAATACTAATTGAAAATACAAGACACCAGGATAGATAAATTATTGGAGGCAAGAGCTTGATTTAAGTGTAGAAGAGGGGTCCCCTGCTATATATGGAAAGGAAAAGGTTAGAAAAGACAGTGCTGAAAATACTTCAAAATGGCAACTTTCTAAAAATACTTATGCACTGTACTTTTCCATAAACTGTGAGCCTTGAATTCTCGTAAAAAACATATGGTCCACTTTTGCTTTAGAAGACTCTGTTGCTGTGTCAAAATGCTGCATGTTGTTTTGTGTAAAACCTGTGCTTTTGTATGTCACACATACAGGTGATATATACAACATGACACCAGTTCTTATGCTCCTTTTTTTTTAATGTGAATTCATTCCTTTTTCCTCTACCCTTTTGACTCTCATTTCCTCAGTATTGCAGTTTCACCCAAGAGAGCTCTAAATGATGCATAGCTAGAACAAAGGCAAGGGAATCTAGGGCACTGCTGTAAGATTCAAAAGCCTTAGTTTCTTCTGTAGCATGTAACAATGCAGAGTATTAAACATTTACACATCTGTTTGTTATCAGAATTGCTTATCTTGTACTTTTTAAAAAATAACCCTTTTGATTTTACTGTGGCATGCAATCTGCTCTTAGCAGGAAAGAAATGCAGAAGAAATGTACCCCGCCCCAGAAAATCCTTTTGCTACAGAGAAGTAATGTGTATACATTTAAAAACAAGGAAGAGAAAACTATATGAAAAAAGTGAAAAAATGTAGGTACAGCTTTTTCTTCCTTCTCATTCTCTAAAATCTGTTTATACAGGAGTGTTTGAAAAAACTGTGCAGACAGAAGAAAATAATATAAAATTTGAGAAGTTCTATGCCTAAGCTTAAATGATCTTCTACAGAATTTTCTGTTTACCTGAAGCATTTATTTTTAGCAGCATTAAAGAATGGTCGTTGTGCAACATGCCAAACAATAGAAAAACATCTTCCTAGCAGTGTTGTTCGGTTTCCCCCTATGTCTTCAAGACATAAGGTGATAAGTGAAAATTTGAAAACTAATGTCAAAATGCCTTGTGACAAGATATTTTCAGTATTGCCCCAGCAGAACTAACAAGATAAATAAAGCTACACTAGACCACCTATTTGGTTGGGAAATCTCTCCTACCATGACAGAAAAGGTGGCAATGGTGATTTACTGCATGGTTTTTTTACCTGTGTGATAGTAATGAACTAATGGCATCACACAGTACAGTGTGATGCTGTGCTGAGACAGGCAGTTAGTTACTTTGGAGCAGTTAGTAACTGGAACTTGTTTGTCAGGGAGTCCGGGATGCTTTCATATCAAATATGGATACTACACAGTACAGAATTTTTTTCAGCAGTTTGCATTTAATTACACACAACCTGTTCTCTACAGTGCAAGTATTAATCTATGCTATGGAATTAAAAGGTGTGTTACTGTAAAATGAACTCTCTCCTAGATGCAGCCTTTAGATTCCCTCTGATTCCATCACCTCCAGGTGTATTGTAGAGCAAAACAGGCCAACACAATGAGAATGTCTTCCACATCCACCAGAGCTCAGGGAAATTGATTTAAGCCCGTTCATTCAATTTAAACAGTTAATCTAAAATCCAAGGAAGAAAAACAAAAGCAATATAGCCATTTGAGAAGCTGGCAATGCTTGGACCTGAACAGAGGGATATCAGAGTACATGGTCAGTAGCTACTGATGAGTGAAAGATCATTAATATGATGCAGTTCCATCATCCCTACCTGGATTTTTACATTTCAAGGACTCAATAAGATTTTATTTCCCTTTGACTGTAAAAAGATGTCAGGTCAAAAGGGTCATGCTGAATAGTTTATTTTAGATATTGAAGTTAAACCTAAAATACTCTCTTGTGCCCAGATTTTCTTTCTGGTCACTGTTTCCAGACAAAAAGCAAACAAACCCAAAAACAAACAACCAAAACCAGACAACAACCAACAGGAAAAAAAAGTTGAACAAAGATGTGGTAAAACGTCTCATGTGATTGTGCAGAATATGTATATTTCCTTGTATTGAGAGTATTCCTGCTCAAATATGTTAATATTTTGATTAGCTATAACCAAACAAAATTACAATTGTACTGAGATTAAAGAAAATGAAATCTCCTCTTAAAATAAAGTTTGTTTACAGCAGAATTCGCTACAATATCCTTTTAACAAAACCACTGCAACTTCACTATCTTTTCTTGAGTTGTTTCCTCATCCAGATGCGATAACAGAGAAGCAGGCCAAGTACCTGTGACAAAAAATAAATATTGAAGGTAATTTCTGTTTTTCTTACAGTATGTGGTACTATAGTCCTCTAAAGAAAGGCCAAATACCGGGGGTTTTTCCCCCTTAAAAGAAGATTATCTAGCCACAGACACCCCATTTGAGCTCACTTTATATGAATGTGAAAAAAAAATCTAATCAAAATTAAAATGCGATTTAATTGAAGCTCTTACTCTTCTCTTAAATTGGCTGGGTAGGCTTTTTTAATTATAATGTTGTTTCAGAAGCAAGTGTTGAAGTTCAGTCTCTAGAAAAGTCCATCATTAACCCTCTGGTTTCCTATGTTGCTAAATGGAAAAAGAGTGTATTTTTTACTCAGACATGGTGAACTGTCAAATATCTGCATTTAAATGGAGTGTCTTTAAAACTATCTATAAAACAGAGCTCGGGGATATTGGCTTCTTTGAGTGCCAGGAAACAGAGGTACTTTGTAGAGCTCATTTGTGCTACTTGGATATGAGGCAAGCAAGTTAAAAGTTAGAACTGCACAGGAATGAAGGCTAGAATATAAATACTAACTCAAAATAAGCTATCTGAAAGTCTCATCAAAGTGTAACTGGCTGTTCAAAATTTTATGATTACAATCAAAAAAAAAGAAAAAGAAAATGTTTTCAGTGCACCTGAACAGATGAGCTACAGGAAAAGCTGGATTTACTTCATGTCACATGCTTCAGTCTTCCTGAATCAATTAACTTTTCCTTATTTGTTACTGTTTTTGGTCTGAGTCATTTCTATAAAGATATTTGGAACAAATCCTGAACTGAATGAAGACAGTCACTTTGCAGATCATGTCAATGGGTACAGAGCACCTAACATGGTAACACTCTTCGTATTCACCAGTAGGTTATGACAAGTAAATATAAAGACTGATTGTACTGGTCTAAGAATAGTAAATTGCTAGAGTCAAGACAAGTACCTTGAAAAAACTGAATCTTTTATGTCTTTTAAGGAAAGGTTCTGTGCTAGAGTAGAGAAGATGAATGAAGTAACAGATTTCAATAGGAAGCATGATATGGTCAAACTGACAAGGGAGGAATGGGATTTCAGTTGCCGATTTGAGTTTATCATTTGTACATACTTAAGAATGGTGCTGTCAGGATGTAGAGGCCATATGACTACCAATTCTTACATTCCAACCAGTTTTGGATTTCCCCATTTCAGAAATCAAAATTTCAATCCAAATACTTTAACAATAAATTTATTTTGATGTAACAGAGTTGTATTATGAAGGTCAGACTCCTCGAATAAGAAAACAGAAAAGAAACAAATATCACAGGCATTTCAACCTCTGTTATTAAATGTTACATTTTTACTTTGTCCATCCAGTCATGTTCCATTTAAAATGTTTTATTTTTTGCTAAGTGAAAGAGTGAAAAGCAGTGAGCTTAGTTCACTGGTTTTTTTCCCATTTTGTCAAAAAGGGCTGTGTCAAATCATCTGGAAAGAGCTTTCAGTTTGGCCAACAACAACAAGAAAAATTATTAGACAGCTTTATTCTTCATGAATTCAAAGTTTATTCTGGTATCAGGCTGTACTCTGAACCTATTGAGAGTTATAATTGCAAAATAATTAATGCAGGCATATGTAAGAAACTATCTTCTACCAGCAATTGAGAAGATAGCTCAGTATGTGAAACTGTCTCAACAAAGATACGAGTGTGAAGGCAGTAAGGCCTTTAGTGAAATGAATTGAGATACACTGCAGTGGTCTGTTCCAGATGTTTTTGTTTTGGTTATTCATTTTGTTTCTTTTTTCTCTCCAAAAGCTTTTCTCTTTTTCCAACAGGTATCATTGCTACAGTCCTTGAGGGTTTTGAGCCAAGGTCATAGAGTGTCAAGAAGAAATGAGGAAGAGGCAAAGGTGAGGGAAACTTTATGCATCAGTGAGGTCAAACCGTTTATGGAAACAAAGGACCATAAGCATTTACAGAGTAACATACAGACCTGCATAGTCTGTTACTGACATGCAGCAGCAATTCATCTGGTACCTGAATTTAGACAAAAACTTTCTTTCTTCTTCCATAACTGTGATTCTCACAGTCTTAATTTTCATTATCTAGATAAACTTCTTCGATTTTAAAGAGTACAGAAAGCGTAGAAAGGTCTGTCTCCTTATGTTATTTTAGAAAACTTTCAGTTTCTGCAATGCATTGAATCATCTGTTAATGTTTCGCATCAATCGTATTCATGCTGATATCTATTGACCAGCTTTTGAATGTCCTTCCCACTTGCTATGTTTATTTCATTAGTAAAAAAAAAATTTATTATAAGCTTGTGATTTGCTACTCACTGTAACTAACTTCCATTTCCATATCACTGTGTTTTTGTGAAACATTGGCTCTAAACCCACCTATCTTCCTTTTGTTAGATTCTGCTGGCTCCTGCCTGTGCTAAAGTGCCATCATTTTTTTCTTCTATTAAGTTTCTTGTTATGTTCTTTTACACATAATTATAAATATAGAACTGTATATTTTATTCATAAATAATTTATTATATAATTTATTTAGATGCTCACATATGAGCACATGTACTATTCTATAGATTCTGAAACAATAATCAATTCAATGAATTTCTTCTTGTTCTTTTATTCTGTGGTATGACTCACCAAAACAAAGAGAAAGGAATAAGCAGCAGAGGTTTTCACCAGATATAAATGTGGACAGTTGTGAACTAACACCACAAAACTCTTTCAGGCACCTAGGATTATTATCAGTAACTGAAGCACATATAGCTACTAATTACAACCAGATGGTTCTCTCTGCACCATGACAGGCAAACAGTGAATTATATATGAAGTCTAAGCAAGTCCAAGACAGCTGTAAAACAGTATTTTGAGTATGGTTTCAGGACTCTTTTTTTCACTTTTATTTTTTCATATGCATCTCATTGCTTTAGTTGCCCAGCAAAAAAAGAAACCCAGCACAATTGAGTCACTGAGTAATATTGCCTTCTTGCTCAAAATTTTTCCGTTCCCTCTGTAACGGTTTTCATTATGCAGCTTTAAAATGCCCCCAAATAGTCCCGTGGGGTCTGGCAAGAAATTGTACAGTACTTTCATAAGTTTTATTTTACAGATAGGTATAGAATATGACCAAGAAGACTAATGATTTTAACAAGCAAAATCCCAAGACTGTTCTTCCCTCAGAATAGGCCCTGGGCCAGACTCTGACTGGCATTGCTACTGGAGAAGAAGATCGTAATGGTATTCTGTTCCTACACAACTCTTCCCACGAGGCTCAGACAGAACTGCAGATCCTGTGTTAGGCAAGATCAGAAGCATGAGATCAGTTCTACGGGAACTAGTATGTGAAATTATTTTAAGAAGGAAACAAAGCCAGGGCATTACCTTTATGTCCACTTTATACTTTGTCCATTTAGGTTGCAAATTCAGCTGGAGAAATCATCAGGCTATACATGTATCTGCAGTGTTCATTCCAACAGAACACTGATCACTCTGACAGCCCTTAGAAAATACTGTGAAGCCCTTAGTAGTCATATATTCCCCACCTAAGTGACCTCTTGTATTCCCCTTTGCAGTTCTCCAGTCAGGATTCTCATCTGTCTACCCAACAGCCTTGAGAGTGGAGCATTTTTTATTTTACCGTGTGGAGGGATGTAATCCTGAAGTGGTTTTGTGAAAAATGATTAATGTGCTGCAAATGTGGAGAAATACTGCTTCTTGTAAGTGCAGGTAGAAGAGGAAAATTACCAGCGGTTACAATGAATTCTGCCACTACTTATGGGTTTAGGCAGAAACAAGTATCCTATTACCATACTGACGGAGTCATCAGTACTTCAGGAAAAAACTCCAAAGAAAATTGCTGAAAATAAACTAATGTCAACTCTGAAACACTGTATCTTTTATTTCTCAGAGTTTTTTTGAGGAGAGGTAAATTTTCTTAAGGTTTGAGAGGGGTGGAGGAGTGGTTGATTGTGGTGGGGTTTAATTATTATTATTGTTTAATTCTCTGTTTAGTGCAAATGAACTCTAAAAATTAAAGAAATTGATCCAGTTGACTATTCCAGTTTTTCTTCTCTGCAATTAAAGGAGTCTGTTTACTTTCCTGCTCAGGGGAAAATGAAAAATAGAATCATGGAACTGTTATTCTGTCTCCATTACAAAAATATCTGGCATAGAAACACTGATGCAGGATATACAGATGGAAGATGCAGTGACTAATTCACCTAGCATCCCCTATCACTGGGAGCTAGAATGCCTGACTCCCACAAATATTTAAGGGAAAGAATGCAGGGAACAAAGTTATGTAGAGCTTGGTGGGTAACCTAGCAGGACGTTCAGAGAAGGCTCTGAGCTAATGAAGGATAAAGATGCTCCCAATCTCAGCAGGAAACAAGAGAAAATTCTTAAACTACTGTGAGTGTACTCTTTCTGGGAGCAAATAGAATAATAGCAAAGCCATGTACACAATTATTCATGTGTGCAGCCTGTAAAAAAGCAAGATTTGTCTTTTTCTTTTTTTTTTTCAGTACTCTTTCTTTCTTCCCTCCATTTTTCGTTTCCCCCTATCTTTTCATTGTTAAAAACTGAAGCCAGATCCTTATCTTCAGTGCTACTTTCAGAACAGAGCTGACTGCAGGCTTCTAGGACAAGCGTCTAGGACAATGAAAAGACAAACTGGCTGAGAGGACTTTTTTCTTTATTTAATAAACCAAATTGATTTCCAAACATTTTTGTTTGACCCTGCTGTAACAGAAGTGTTACAGAATTTGAAGGAGAAATCAATTTTCTGAAGTGACTTTTCTCAGAAAGACATCCACACTACTTTTTTTCTTTGTCTTTTCTTCTTATGACAGGTTGGAAATATATAAATTCTGAATCAGATGAAGATCAACAACTTATGTCTGTTTTCTCCCTCTCTAATACAAATATCTATTCTCTTGATTTACTATTGCTAACAATTTTCAGTATATGGAGTTTAACCTCTTCTGTATACACAGTTCTAGTCCCCAGCCAAGTGGAATGGAACCTTTAACTACAAAATCATTTATCTCACAGAAGATAGAATGGCATTCTCTTATAATTACAATAAAGAAAAACATGGAAGTCTGAGCTGCCTTATTAAGTAAGTATTTCTGGAAGATTGCACTAAGTCTATACATGCAGATAGATCAACAGTTTTTTCAAGTAGTTATTAAAGCACTCCCCTGTTTTAATATTAGCAAGAGATAATCACTGCACCTTTAACCACCATAATTTGCAATGCAAGGTAGGAAAGAAGCTTGTCTTAATAATATCCTTTAATTTCTTCATTTAGTTCTGCATAAACTGATTTTTGTGCACAGAACACAAATTACTGTCACTTCATCAATGTCTCATTTTTCTCTTAACAATGAATGAGCAGTGATTAATTTCTGAAGACCAGTAAACAAAAATGTAGCCTCAAAGTGATTAAAGCTTAGCTGTAAAATGTGTGTATGCACATATTAAAAAATTAATTTTGAAGCACTGCTTCAAAAAGGAACATTCAAATGGAGGGGAGTGTGCAACAGTAGCAGAAACTGTGTGGTGGGATGATGTTCCTTAGAGATTTTCATTAATGCCAAGTATACACGAATATGACCTACTGAGAAGTAGGAATCTTCTTTGGAGTGACATTGAAAGGTGACTATAAGAATACATTAATTCCTAATGAATTTGGTGCCAGTCTGAAATCATATAGGGTAAACTCCATATGAGCTTGTGAACCTGTGTTCCACTGTTGTAAATATATTATCCTAAGTAACTACAGTGACACTTATTCTTGTAAAGTACAATCCTAAAAAGGCAGAAGTTGTAAGGCTTTGTGTACTTCTTGATTCCCAATGTGAGTTGAATATCTTGAAGTGTGGTATTGTCAATCTCAGCAGTAACCGTAATACTTGATAAAATGTTATGATTAAAGTAAAGAAGATTTGTTTAAAATGTATGAAGTGGCTTCTCTACTATGTCACATCTAGTATTTCAATATTGAACCAGAACTTTATAAGATACAGTGATTGAGAACACAACATCCCATTTGATTTCATACTGTCATGAACAAGTTGGAGATGAAGGATTAAGACCCTGAAGAGTGTGAAGATACAAAGAGAAAAGAATACTGAAGAGACTTAAGGAGAAATACTTGAGTCCCAGTGGCAGTATTCTGTACAAGTACAAGCTGTGCTGAAAGAGATAGTGAAGTGGAAAAACACAACATACCTCAAAAAACTGAGCTGTAGCATCTTTTTTCTTTTGAAAAACCCACAGAAAATTTGGTCTTAACAAGCCCTTGTGTAAGTTGTACATAAGCTTCCTATGAAAAATTAATAGGATTTAGCAAATTATATATTAAACAAATCTAGCTGAAAGCCAAGCTTCTTTTGATTTCTGCTTCAAATTATCTAAAGTGTCATGGAATATAAAATAAATGAAGAATATATAATAAAAATTTTGTTTAAACCAGTAAGTGAAAATAATGAGTGATACAAAAAGAAAAGATTTTTTTCTACCTCGTATTTCAATCTTTCTATATCTTGTCTTCTGTTGTGCTTGATTAGACAATGTTGACATTTAAAACTGAGATGTTAATATCTTAACAGTCAGGTTTCTTATTTTAAAATTTGCTCTGTATTTTTAGGCAGGAGATATTATGATGTATGTGTAAAAATATAGAATTTTATCTACAATAACGTAAAAATCTACAGTGAATTACTATTATAATTGGGTCGTTCATTCCAATTTCATTAGTTTTATTAATTTTTTTAAAGAAAAAAATGAGTATTTGAGAATGTG
>JAWMRA010000090.1:40183766-40201688 GCA_035584735.1 Pseudotriccus pelzelni | reverse complement strand
CCTGGCTGATGATGAGCTATGGTGTTGCCACTGCAGTTTTTTTGCCACACCAAAAAGAAAATTGATATGATTTCCTCCATCTTATCTACCATTTCTCTTTAAAATAGCACATTTAATGTTAGAATTGTTTGACTGATTGATTTTTTTTTTGAAAATGTCTTTTTGCACTATTTGCCATTTAGCACCCAAGCACTACAACGTATTTTTCAAGTTATTAAGGAATATAATTATGATTGGAATCAAACAGCAATAATACATTTAGGAATATACATTTCCCCCTAGCAGTGTTGAAAATGTCTTCAGTTTCAATACTTAAAAAATAAACCATTTTAGTAATTTTTTTTACTACAAGTTCTCCATATTGAAAGTGTGTCTTCTGCTTTTATTCTAGAAACATTCTGCAGAAGCAAATTCTCAACTGTTCAGTAGAATACTCTAACTTGACTTGTGACCAAAATGGTGTACTTTGTGGGCATTAGAACACTTCAGGTAAATCAGCATTAAATTCAAAATGGAAATATTAATGGAAGGATAAAAGTGGCAGACATCTGATGCACTTATTTGGAACTTCATTTCAGAGTTAACTGCAGTAATATCATATCCTTCCTACCACAGATAAAGACACAATCCTGAGCCCTAACAGGAAAAACATCTAAGTGTATACTTGACAGTTGGCATATAATCAAACACTCTTGACATCAAAAGGATTTATGTCTGTTC
Source organism: Pseudotriccus pelzelni (assembly GCA_035584735.1). Classification (NCBI taxonomy): domain Eukaryota; kingdom Metazoa; phylum Chordata; class Aves; order Passeriformes; family Tyrannidae; genus Pseudotriccus; species Pseudotriccus pelzelni. Next base: position 40,200,968 of record JAWMRA010000090.1, on the reverse strand, counting down.
AGTCTGCTTGGCTGAACTAGTGTCCAATGAAACAACACTAAAAAAAAGTCTATAATATATTTGCTATGCATGTAGCCTCAATATAGAAGAAAACATCGAGATATGAAAGATTTGGTCCTTTTCTGCTTTGTGTGATTTGTAACTTTGTCACTGGTCAGTAATCCTGCTCAGAATCAAAAAGTGATTCATGGGATGTGACAGCTCAGTGGAACGTCCCTCTCCCATATCAGCCTAACTGATTTTTCCCTGTACACCGTTTGGAAAGAGGTTCTTTCTTTACAGATCACAATTGAGCTGCTAATACTATGATTAGGATATTCAAATGATCTTGTAAGATGGTTTATGGAGTGCAAGTGGATGGACTCTCTATTTTTTAATAATCTATACTGTCTTTGATGCGTAAATGCTGTTGTAAATAAGTTATAAACTAAATAAATTATAAGATTGCCTGTCACATAAAGCCAGTGTCTATTCTTTTCTCTCTCTGTGACCTACTTTTTCTATCTATTCTATAAGCTCACTCCACCATAGTTTCTTTCTCTCTTATGTTTATTTACATGCTATTTGCATGGTATTTTTTCCTCACACAGAATATTTATTTCAAGATATGTCTAATTTTTTTGTTGAAGTCATATTTAATATCTGAATTTTTATGATACCACCAAAGGATCCTGGAAAAACATGGCTACTTTAGCAGAATAATTCTAAAGACTTTAATAAGTCTTTAAAAAAACAAAGCACCAATACAGTATATTGTACGGCCTATAAATATTGGGATTCTATAATCCATGCTGATATATCTTGTGACAGTGGTGTAAGGTCACTCAATATGTACTTAATTACTCATGATTTAGTTCTGAAAAAAAAAATTGCAGGTTTTAACCATGGATTCCCAATGTACTTCAAGTTAGAGTGAAGAATACAAAATAACTGGGCATCCTATAGTCCAGAAAAAGGTCAAAAATACCAAAATATAGAACTAACATTGTCAGCACCTATACATTACATATTTAGATCCTTCCTGTTTATTTGTTCTTTACATCAAAGTGAGAGAAAACTAAACCTTTCTGATTCAAAGTAGACTAGTATAAAAAATGAATTATATCCAGTTTATAAAAATTTGCAAGGTATATTACAACAGGGTAATTTAGTCCCTCCAAAATTATGAAATAAAAACATCCCACAGTTACAAATGTACAATATCTGGCAACTCATCCCTGCCAAATCAGTTTTCATAGCAGATGAAAAAAGGAAGAGAGTTTGAGTTCTTTGTGCAGTTTTCAGTGTCATGTTATATGAAGTACATTAAACTGTTAAAGAGTGTCTAAAGGAAAGCCATGAACACAGTAAAGGGCATAGAAAGGAAATTGTGTGAGGAGCACATGATGTCACTTTCCTTATTTATCCTGGACAAGAGAAGACTGAGAGGTCATCATTATAAAGGTTGTTGCCTCCTGGATATGAACAACAATATAAGCTAACTATTGAATTTTAATGACTAGTTTAAGGTAAAATATATGACACATCTCATTTTCTTAGTCTTTTTGAGATCCTAGTTGTATGTACACAAAAGTTCCATGCTTAAAAGTACTTCGTTTGTTAGGTTCACAAATATAGGGGCAATAAAAAGGTGAGAAAAACATAACTCACAATTTTTATGAGAATTGTGAAATCCTTTTATTATATATGAGTCATCTGCCTACAATGAAGTGATAGTAACTAACAGAAAGAATCCAGGGATTTCAGGATGATAATGGCATGCTATTTCTTTCAGTCCCTGGCTCTTACTGCAGTATCTTTTGTACTGCAGACAATTCCTACTTCTGTTTCCTGGAATACTTACTTTTCCTGCTCCTAACGTCTACTAGTCTACTACATTAAGCACAAATACCTGCATAAGAACTCACTTTGTCTTTCAACACCAAAATTAATCCACAACAATATGAAAGGTGACAACATGCTTCTTCTATATAGCGAAAAGATCTATGCTTATATCTTACTGCAAATGGGGAGAGAATTTTTTTACTTCTCGTTTTTGTTTTAAAATGATCTCTAACTACTTCACTAGTATATATGCAGGAGGAAGAGGGTGCAAAATTGCAGTCAAAATTGCTTTAAGGATCTCACTCAGGGTCATTGTCATAGCGGGCAACTCAGCACAAACCTGTTTTAATAGCAGGACTGTTCTTTGGTAGCCCACCATGTACATGAGCGAATCATATGCTGCAATCTGCTTTGTTTCCTTCTTCTACATTTCCATTTTAACATAAAGGAGTTTGTTTGCTTTTATTCTTGTCTTCTTTTTGCTTCTGTTTCTACATCCTGTGTGCTATTACTCTTTTTCAACATTAACGGACTAACACTGGAAACTTCATAGGCATCCAAATGAATTGCCAGTATTGATCTGCATTGAAAAGTTCCTACATAACGTCACCTCAGTGACCACTGTATTCCCACAATAATAACCAGCTACATTTCCTGAGGAAATATTTTTATACTTAGTGGCAGATAGAAGCTTTAAATACAATACTTTACAGACTGAGATACTCTTCTGTGATGTCTTTAGACCACATAGCTGGCTGAAAATCTTACAAGCTGTACTCCACGATTTGCAACATAAACTGCTGTGCTAATAACCTGGAATTCTGAAAGTTATTTTACAGTTTAAGTAATCTTACTGTTTAAGTAATCTTAATGTTCCAAATTCAAAGGGAATTATACTTGCTTATTATCTGCTTTTCCATATTATATTGGGGCAACAAGAGAAGACTACTGAAAAATTAATCCTCCATGTTACTGTAGACCTAATCATGGCAAGCATGCTAGATGACTACTGCTAAGAGTTACTATGAATGGATACAAATAATACAGGGGGAAGGACTAAGTGATTAGAAGTAAAGGAAAGGACAAAAGAGGTAAAAAATCACTGTTGGGAATATTCTCTGGGTTGCTCAGCTCTAATTAAACAAAAGAGACAAGCCAAGGTAAAATGATTACCACAGGAGAGACAGAAAACTTGAGAATCAGGCTACTGAGAGCTCTCAGTTTATTCAGAGGTGTAGGTCCTGTGAAATGTGTCTGACTAAAGGAGGAGTACGTTTGGCTTCTGCTTAATAAATAGATATTCTATGACAGGCCAGCTGACCTAAAGGGCTAAACACTGCATAACAGTCATGAACATAAGACATCATCACAATAATTAAGCCCTTTCCCAAAAGAGTGAGCACAACTCTAGAACAGCTTTATACATTACCAATAGCAATAAGTAAGTAATAAATTCTCACCATCATAAATTCTGAGTTCTTCTCAGTTATCTTGGTTCAAACCATTGCAGTGCAGCCTGCAGTATGGGCTGGTGAACTGGTGTATTGATTCCAGCCCTGTGGTGCCGTGTAGTGTCAATAAGATTTATAGTTACTACCTGGAGATGACAAAATTATTCACAGCAGTTTCTACAGAAAGTTTCATTTCCTTCTCTCACTTCATGAGAATGAGATATTTGTAATTTCCTTGTAAGTAGTTGTTATGTGTGACTAACTTCTGACTGTGTTCCTTTCAAGATGTTTAGATGTGGAAGTAATAGTGTGTTTAACTAATTTTTTACAGTAAATCATGTATATCTGAGTTTTTTACTATGAAAGACCACTGAGAGATAATTTCTTAGAGTTTAAAAATATACAGGCAAGCATTCTTAAAGCCACGATCACCCTGCCAGGTTTTTTTTTTTCCTGACTCAATATACTTCACCTTAGAGCCAGAATTTAGTAAATTGTATGTTTACCCTTCACATAAGCAGACTACAATATTTCCTAGAGGCAAAGCCTATAACAAAATTTGTACAACTCTTAGCCTAGAAATGAAACAGAATTTCTTTATTATGGATGCACTTAAATAGTTGTGTTTTTTGTTCTAATTCTCTAAATAAGGCAAATTTGGGGAATTCTGCTGCTTAACTGACCTTTATTTTAATGATTTTCAGACTTAACCTCCCCCTTTTAAATTTAACTGAATATGTCTTTATTTCTAGTAACCAATCAAATTAAAAAAACAAAAAACTTGAGAGAAAGTAATCTGAATGCATTTTTTACAAAACCACAAGAAACTTCCTACAGAAGATATATGGTTTGTTTTGCATACAACACTTTTCCCAGAGTTCGGTTGCCAACTTTGTTTAATTACTGCTTGGCAGTGATAGATCCCAGCTGTTACATGCCTTTCCAACACATGCATTGAACTCAGCATATACAGACTTTACTATTTTTTTGTCAGGCAAATGAACAAATAATTTGCAAAATATTTTTCAAAAGTAATTTTTAAAGTAATTTTAACAAGAAAAGTGGATAATGTTGAGGAATCATTTTAATTGCCTCATCAAGGAAAAAAAAAGAAATTTGAAGCTGTAAAGAAAATAGACTTCAAAAACTTGTATTTTTGCTGGTTGTATTGTATATGTGACTGCATAAAGTGTACGTCATTTCTCAACGTTATTAATTCAGCATCTCTCACTAATTCACCATGCAAAATGAATTGAAAATGGTTCTAAGATCTAGTGAACAGGCTTTCATTTCCTTCTTCATTAAACATATTCCTAGAGTTTATTTGGTTTCTGAAGACTCCCAAGCTTCTGTCAGCCTTAGGATTTTATCAAGCGGATCTACATTCAAGTCTTCTGTTTTGTTGTATATTGTGGTGTTAGTAGACAAGCAGGCTAGATGCCTTAGAAATCTGTGTTAAGGAGTTCCCCAACAATGTGTATTACACACAGCACTGTTGTTAAGGGGGTACTTACGGGCTTCTAAGTCAATAACTGAATCCAGGCTCCATATGCCAAATATAACCCTGCACCAGCTGGTGGAAAAGCTGTTTCTCTGCCTCTCAGGGAGAGCTCTGGGTAAAATATTCATGACTTGAAAGGAGGCCCTGGAAATTATTGCTTTTATAAATGGAAAGAAAAATTAATTCTATGCTTAAAGCATAAAAGAATCCCTGAAACTTTATGTTCTCCTTTTTCCCATACTAGCTCCGTTCAAATAGCCATTACATAGCTTTAAACTATTCTTGTCACTTGTCTAGAAACAATCTCCTTTTTCCTCATAATTTGTGAAATAAACAGCTGTGTGGAATTCAAATATTCTGTTCAGAATACAAAAAGCTACTAATAGGTAGGGTGAATTTCTAAAGGTTTGTGTAGTATTCAGATCTGCAGACACTTCATTATAAACGTTTAATCTACTAGACAAGTAGCAACCTGGAGGATAAAAGTGTGTTTGTGTGTGTGTTTTGAGTTTTCTGTTGCTCAAACAGTAATACATCAGGCAACACCAAATATTACTTCACAAAGAGGCAGTTCTGTTTTGTGTTCAAAGTCAGTTGCTTATCTGACCAGTGAAAACATGAAGTCACTATAAGGTTTTGATTTATCATAATGCTCCCTTTTCCTGATTGCTGTTTAGGAGAGCACCTCATTACTTGACCAGAGCATGGGAAGTGAATAAAAGCTTTCATAATATATCTCTGACCAGAAATACTGCAAGGTCACATTACATAGAAAATGAGGGAGCAGGAGGAAGGCAAGGTAATTCAGATAACCTTAACAGAAGAAAACAACTTTAAACAACAAAAAGTTGAGACAACTCCCCAAAATTTTGATGAGGGTATGTGTTTTTCTCATGTATCTTCTTCTTTTTTTTTTTCCTTAATATATTTTTTTATTAAAAATAAGTCAGGGAAAGAAAAAGATTTTTTGGGGTACAAAATAGTTTAAGTTCTGAAAACTGTTTATTCTCTCAAGCATCCTAATTTTTATGTAACTTCAAAATTTTCTCAAGTCCCCAATGCAAATAATTTTTTCTTACTAGATATTAAAAAACAACTGTTCTGCTGTATTGTAGAATCATCAAAGATCTGCATACAGTAAAAAATGCAAACGAACAAAAGAAAACCCCACAAAAAAAGCCCTGAATATCACATACAATGAAATTATCTCAGTATTTTTCCACAAATTGATGCTTTTCTTTCATCCTTTAAAGGCTAAATGTTTTAGGTCCAACTATTACTATTACCAGTCCTCAGTTCACTTAGTTGCATAAAACATAATTATAGACCAACGTGAAATTATATTTATTTCTATTGTGAATCTTTGAGATAAAGTCTTAGACATGTTTTAAACTATAAAACTATTAAAAGTCCAATTTGCCTACCACTAAGTACAAAGCAGTCTATGGCAGAAATGATATCTTTCACTAAACACAAATATCCTACAGTTGCCTTTTACCTTGTGAGGCAATGCTTTGTTTTCAATGGCAAAAGCAATACTGTGGTCCACCACTCCTTTGCACACCCTAGACTACAGAGCCACCCTTACAACTGCAACCTTAGAATTCATGTTAAAAGATAAAATAATAACCAACCACTATTCCACATGTTGTGAATGAAAGCAGTTTTAATTTAACCTGCAGCAGCTATGGTAGCTGTGACAGATGAATGCAGAGCTTCTTCTTTCCAAGTGACATGGCGTTGCTTCTTTGTCCAAACTGAACTCTCCTGAAGGTGTTTTCTAACTGTTTTCAGTTTAAAAGAAGCAATGTGGCTAAGATTTGCTTTTCACATCCCATAGATGCAATGATTTTTGACTGAAATAAATACAATTTCTGTAAATGCACCTTTGTAGCTATCAGTTCTGAAGAACCAGTAGTGAGCAACTGTGGGCAGTAGCTTTCATTTGGCAGAGCTGCAACTGAAGAGGACATAATGCTGAGAGCCTTGCTCATCTGAAATAATGCAGGGGAATCTCAAGGAGCCAAAGTGGTGGAATTTGACCAGAGGAAAGGATGCAATCTCCCTGCAAGCTTACAGAGCACCATTACTGAGATAAAGTTCTCTTGCCAAAATGAAACTTCATTCTAAATTAGAAGTGAAGGAAAATGGATGGATGTGGCAAAAGAAGAGCGAATCACAGACCACCAGTAAACAAACAATGAATTAACACAGTAAATGGTGGCCGCAAGAGGTCTAAGTACTGTACAGTGTTCTCAGAAAGGGATTTAATCTGGGATTTAAGTTTTCATTGCAGATTGAAATTCCTTAGATGACATGCCCTAATTAATTGTGGATTCAGTCCCTCTTATTTATATATTTGTCTGCACTGATAGTAGCTTTGTCCTTGTGATAAAAGTTGGTCCTATGATAAAGAATGAACAATTAGATGAAATAGTGTTGTGCAAACACCCGTAACAATCAGACTCATCTGTCTAGAAGCAGATAAGATTCAATGTGCCAGATCAGAATCAATGTTATTGCAAATGATCATTAATTCCAATCTTTCTCAGTCTGTGACCCACACTATGAAAATGTAGTCTTGAAAATTATTAACTTAATCTTGCCTCTGTATCATTTAATACGTATGCTACTTTTATGATTGTACAGCATTGCCTCAGTAAGGTTTTGCTGCATGCTTCCACAGTGACAGAGGATTCTCTTTGTGAGCCTTTGAGCCAAGACTGGCCAGGATGAAATTATTAAGCCAAAACGAAGCATATTGTCTGGAAAAAAGCAGGAATTTCATCCCCTAAGGCACTTCAAACAGATATATCAGTTAAATTACTCTAAGATCTCACAGTGGCCCAGTACATGAGGCAGGTTCTACTCCCAGTTCATGTCCTGATGGGTATTTCTGCTTAACAATTGGCATCTATGTGTCACCAGAAACAAACAAACAAAAAATGAAAAAACCGTACAGAACAAACCATAGCTTTTATTTTGCCATTTGACTCTACTCATTTGGATTTGAATATGTTTTAAAAACGTATTCCTGATATCAATATCTTTGTGACACAGAACCAAAAAGAATTCTTGGTCTTCCTTCAAGAAACTTGGAGTTCTGTCCTGAAAAGTAGTCATTCTCTAACTTCCAGTCAGTGACCTTTTCTCTTGGAAGATGGTTCATTTTTTTAATAAAGTATGAGAAGACTATGAAAAAGATTGATTCTGAGTCATGCCAATATTGAAAAGAAAGAGAAACAGTAACTTGAAGAGATTTTTACCAGAAGTTTACTTTAGCATGCTGTGACTTTCAATACTGTGAAGTTCAGGCTCACCACCAAAATTAACTGAAACAGGAGCTGTCAAAGTTGTAAATTTAGTTCTATTTTTCATGCTTTCACATTAGTTTTCCTTCATCTTCACTGGAGAAATAACATAAAATTAAAAAACCGAAAACAATAAATACAAATAATAAATGAGAGACAAAGGATTTTCAAATGATATCAAGATAGAAGTTTATATGAGTTCTCATCAGCACACATATATAGACAAAAACAATAAATGAAGAATTTTTCATATAAAAATGTTATAAAAATAAAAAGCAAAGAGAATTATGAGGTTTCAAATTTGCTTTAAAGCTATTTTAGGTTGTGCTTATAAAATATTAAGTCTATTGTAGCCTAAGTGTATTATATCTGTCTCTACTCTACAGGGCAGAAATACAGAAAAAGATATGCAATTACAAAGCAAAAAGGAAAGAAGGAAAAGAAGAAGGAAAAGAAAGAGGTAAACTAGTATGTTTTTCACATAATCACAGAATGGATAAGGTTGGAAGGAATCATTGGAGGTCATCTGATCCAGCATCCCTTCTCAAATAGGTTTGCCTGGTGCATATTACTCAGGACTGTGCTCAGTTGGCTTTTGAGTATCTCCAATGAAGGAAACTCTACAACCTTTCTGGGCAACCTGTAAATTTCTATGAGAACTTAAAACTTAAGAATGATCTCAACAACCAAAGTAAATCTAATGGGTTTTCAGTATTGTTCCTTGAAGATAACACTATTTCATAGAAAATCTTGCTGAAATATGAAATTATAACTTTCACATGTAAAAGCAAGTTTACAAGAAAACTGATAGTGAATATGTATGAAATACTATAGTATAAGAGTCCTGAAAATTGATGTACTTCTCTTTAAAAATAAATAGTTCTATTATGCAGAGAAATGTAGGGTAAAGGAGTGGGTCTGCCTTCCTAGAATTATTTCTAGATAAAACTGATAAGGTAAAACCACAAGAAAAACAAATGAAAAAAAATCAAAAACCTCCCATTAAAATAAAAGAATAAAGGACAAAAAAATTGCTAAAAGTAAAGGAAGAATAAAGAATTCTGTTGAAAAAGTATACAGAGATAAAGTTTTACTACTTTATGTTGAGGTTGAAAATTAGAAATCAAATATTCAGCCAATAATCAGGCAATTACTCACTTTCTGAGGCCATTAAGCAGCAATGTACCCCAGAGGTCAGAAATGTGTCCAGCTGTGTTTAACATCCTCATTAAACATCTGGGGTCCTCCAGGCTGAAATGCAGCTTTGCAGAATAAGACTTCCTGGAGATTCTCTCTAAACTTCAGAAAACACTTATTCAGTGTAAGCACAACTAAGCTGTAGTACAGTCTGCCTTGAAGTGAAGGTGTCTCCATCCGTGGAGATGTTCAAAAGTTATCTGAACATGGTCTTGGACAATTGACTCTAGGCGGCTGTGCTTTATCGGGGGGCTTGGACTAGATGATCTCCAGAGGTCCCTGCCAACCTAGATATAATCACCTTATATTATTAATAGAAATAAATAAAATAAATCATTATAAATAGACTTTACAAAATGATTACTTGACGTGATTTTTGGAAATTATTTAAATAGGTGCCAAGTTTCAACTGAGTGTTTAGATTTACAAAGTATTTGAAAATTAACAACATTTTGAAGACATATTCACATTTGTATTCTGAAACTTTCTTCTGAAAACTGCGTTTGCTTTTAAGAAATTATTTTCTATTGGCCTAATAAAACTGTTATGTTATAGGCTAATGTGAAAAATTTAAACTTCAAAATCAAGGGTGATCTGTTTTATTGAGGGAGTACTGTCACTGTTCAGTCTTCCCTTTTGGAACAAATCAAAACATCACTTTCAGTATTTACATAACATTATAAACACATAAAACCCACATGGAAGATTGAAAGATTTGTAGAAGTCAGCAATAGGGGCATTATCCAAGCAAATAGTCACACACTACATCAGAGCATGGAGATAATGCACTCTAAGGCTTAAATCTGCAGAGATAAATTCCAGGGTACGGTGGTTGGGGCCATAATAATTCTGTGTTACTTTAGGTTAACTTTCTTATGTTGAAGGGATACAAGTCTCTGTGGTGGCTTTGTCACAGCTGGTGGGTAAGCTCCCATCTATAGCACACTCCCTATATCTGGATGGGGGAGAGAATCAGAAGGGCAAAAGTGAAAAAAACTATGGGCTAAGAAAAAGACAATTGAATAAGTGAAATGAGTGATGAGCACCTAACCTGGCCTGCAGTCTCCCTCCCAGTTTTATTTATTTCTGAACCCAATCTCATATGATACAGGATACTCGTTTTGTTAACTCAGGTTAGTTGTCCGCACTGCATCCCCTCTCAGCCTGCCTGCTAGCCAAACAGTGAGAAATGTTGTGAAAGCACTGTTCAGCAACAGCTGAAAACATGGATGTGTTATCAACACTGTTTTGGTCACAAAAATAAGACACAGCAACATAGGAACATCAGAAAAATGGAGAAAATTGACTCTGTCCCAGACAAACTGCAACTGCTATGCTGTTTGATACACTTCTTATAGCAATCAGTAAGTAGAGACATCTATCATCTATCCTCAAGAGAAGGAAAAGAGGGGAAGGAGGAAAGGAAAGCAGACAATAAAAACCAAACCAAACAAAAAAAAATAAAGAGAAAGGGAAAAACTGAGGGGAAAAAAGGGGGAAATGGAAAAAGGGAGAAAGGGAAAGGGAAAGCAAAGGAGAAAGTGAAAGTGAAAAGGAAAGGGAAAAGCCAAATTCTTCAGTAACTCCAATAATTGTTTGAAAAAAATAGATAAGTAATTGTTTTTTAAAACTGGAATCAGAAAGAGACTGAGCTCTGTTTTCTGAAACAGTTTAAACTGTGCACTAGTTAACCTTTAAAAAAATACGTCCATTTTAATGCTGGAGTTCTTTTCTTACCCTTGTTATTGCTACTATTTCAGTAAACATACTTGCAAGTTTCCTTTAAAATATAGGCTGTGATGTTCCAAAACAATAAAACCAACTATATCCTATTATATAATATTATTGCATAGACTAAGATAGAACCAATCATTACAGTACAAATTTATTGCAAGTATAAGCTTGACTAAGGAAGCATCACAAACAAGCTGCTACAGTTATCTCTATTTTTAAGAGGAATATTTTTCAAGATACATCTCCTATAGCTTGAAATTTTTCAGGCAACTTTGATCCTCTGTAGGTTGAAGTTTTCCTTTTACATGTTTTCTATGGGATTTCAAACTACTTTATTAGTCATTTTCTGCTGCACATTTTCTTCAGCATGTTGCTGGTCAGTTTGTCTGACCAAAGACCTCATGGCATTTTATTTTTTCTTTCACAGTGGTTTTTCATGCTCCAGAATTTCAAATCCAACATGACCTTTTCTGTCAGGAAGAGATGATGTTATCACAAGGCACTCTCTGGGTGTTCCCTTGTTGAGGTTTGGAAGAGCTCTCATAGTATGCCCTAACAACACTGGGAAAAATATGCCCAGCTTTCCTGACTGTAGATGTCTGACATTAGTATGTTCAAAAAAAACAAAGGGTTATAGTCCTATTGCAAACTACAGTGATTAAGAGTAGGGCTGAACGCCTAATGGCAACCCTTATATACTCTTTTTTCTTTCCCATATTCTTCGACTTTACTACCCTCATCACTTCCTAAATAAATACACCACCCTGTTTATTCTTACTTCTTCAGCTGACTTGATACCTTTTTTTTTTAACTTAGAATTGCCTTGGTAATCTCTGTTTAGCTAGCAAACCACTAAGTTCTTGCCCTCTTTCTTGTAAAATCACACCATTACCTTCTTAGTAAAACTAGGTGGCTCAGATTAGCTGTCTGCTGTGATATCAGGAGCATGTCTGTAATATCAGGAGCATCTGGCAGTTTCTCATTATGTTACTATGTAGCTGGACTAGACATATAGTTGGGATAGACCATTTTTAAAAAATTGTTATTTAATTGTTGTGAAAAAGTCTCTGATATTGCGTTCTGCTGTCTTTGAGAGCCAGAAACAGCTACTGAACAATTGCTTGCCACAGTTTAACCACAGCTGCAACTAAGCACCACGCAGATATTCACTCAGCCCCCCCTGCCCCCTCTGATTTCAGTGTCATCTCATCTCTTTTACACATTTCTGCTTCTACCAGAGTTGACAGGGATAAAATGCCTGAAATGCCTCAGGCCGTTCAGAAATAGTTACTAAGAATGTCAGTGACTCTGTATGTTTAATGATAATTCACACTATTTTTGTCAAGAGTAGATTAGATTGCAAATTATTTAGAGCAAGATTCTCTTGTCGAAGGGGTACTTTTTCTTAGAGAGGTGAATCAGACCTGTGCTCATTTGCCTTTTGTTGTTCAGAAGTAGAGAACAAGATATAGAAGAATATGCAATTGAGGAAAACAAACAAACTCCAACAGATTTTCTCAGGCTACTGGTGTTAAGCACGATAATGACCTCACAACACTGAATCAACCTCTGCAGCTGTCTTAAATGCTATCAATGATGAGAACACCAGGAAGGACAGTGAGAAATAATTAATCTATAACATTAGTCTCTCTCTCTGGGATAGCTAGAATAGCACATAAAGGAAATGTTAATTTGCTACTTCAGGGGCTGTACAGCATCCTGATTTGCACTGCCTCAGCTGCTAAGGCTTGAAAAAGGACCAATTCATGTCTGCTTGCAGCTACCTCTATAGAAATGATCTTAAAGTCTCTGTTAGGGAATAATCAATTACAAAAATTTTATGTATCTTACAAAATTTTATTTGATAAACATTAGTGCACAGTGATTTTTTATGTGGGTGAAAATCATATGTTAAGAACAGAAAACAAATGAGAAAATGTTTTTAAAATAATCACAGAATGAGTAATGTTGGAAGGGAACACAGTGGGTCATCTCATCCAACCTCCCTGTTCAAGCAGAATCATCCTCGAGCACATCACACAAGATTATGACCAGATAGTTCTTGAACCATGTCTCCAGTGAGGGAGACTCCACAACCTCTCTGGACAATCTGTTCCAGTGCACAGTCACCAGCACAATAAAGAAGTTCTTCCTTAGATTCAGTCAATTTCCCGTGCATCAGTTTCTGCCAATTGTCTCTTGTCCTCTTGCTCAGCACCACTGAGGAGAGTCTGGCTCCACCTCCTTGACACCCTTTCTCCACATACACAGTAATTGTAGTGTTTACAAAAAATCAGAGGAAGTTTGTGTTCAGCAGGTTCTTGAAAGACAACACAAATCATATTTGAGACTCTAGTAACTGTAAAAATTTACTTCATTTAACTGTATAGAGAAAATAATGAAAGAAAAAAATTATGTCCAAACAGTAGTGGAAGGTAAGAATAAAGCTGATATTTCCTTCTAGGATTTTAGAACACAGGAAGGAAGCAGTTATTAAGTGAAGTGCTCGTCTGCTATTTCTTCCAAGAAATAACACTTTGTTATAATAATTTTTTTAAATTAGTCTGTTGAAGTATCTCTGGAAAAACATAGCTCCTAATAAACCAACAATTCATTTACAGTAATAAAATAACAGATGAATAGATCAAGGAGGTTTTAAAAGAGATGAAGTTACTGACTAACACCTTAAGTTAGAATATGTCAAGGTACTGAAGCACAAGAAGTAATTAGCCTGTGTCCTACATAGCACTGTGGGTAAGTAGGAGTCAGACAGTCCTGACATAATTATTCTTGGATTAGTACTTCACACAACACTGAAGTCTTTGTCCAATCTGATAGCATGGTATATATGTGGCAGGTTCTGGTAGTGTCACTGTCTCCCAACTGAGAAAATCAACTGATGGTGCTCACAGAAGGATAAAGAGCATTAATATCATCCTGACTTTCTACTCTTCTGTCAGTGGTAATTTGGATTCCCTATGTCCTTGAACTATGGCAAGAATGATATCTTCTATATCTTGGTGACAGTTTACTAGCAATAGCTGATGATGAACATTAGCTTGGATCAGGACATGCAAATGCTTTTGATTTTAAAGTGGCTGGGATGACTGTTTTTCAAGGATTAAGCAATGTGTAAACAGCCTGGTGTAATCAATATTGAACCAAATTTTACTTCAAGGTTTTTCCAGTAAATACCAAGAATTAGCCCCATATTACCCAGTGGCCAGCTAATTTACTGCATGAGCCCTTCTGACATTTTGCTTAGAAGACAAATATCTCCTGCTGTTTCCAGCAATGGTGTGGTATTTTCAGATTCTCCTGTTGTGACTTCAGATTGTCGTTTCAAGGAAACAAATGCAGCAGTCTTCACTGCACTGCACTAAATTAAATTAAACTAAACTAAACTAAACATATTACATACCAGCTAAGAAGGGTGAGAAGTTAACAAAATTAAAAAAAAAAAGTGAAATCCTCCTTTCTTCCCTCACATCCCTGAAAACATAACACTACATGAACTACTTATGATAATTATCTTGAGCAACATGCTGGTGCCTTTGTCACCCCAGCAAGAAGATGCCCAGGCTAGCCATGTACAGCCAGACTGGGTTTCTCCAGTTCGACTTTTATTGTGAGTAAAGAAGAATATTATTGTTCCTTGCAGTTTATCAGCTGGGTTACCCTTAATTTCCACTTCCTGTACTGAAAGTGCTGACTCAGGGTCACCACAGTGAACTACAATGCAAATCTCAGTGCTGTTATGTTGAGAGGCTGACGTAATATTGCATATATATCTTTTATACTTACTAATAGAATACACTATGACTATTTCAGTAGAACTGATTTGTAGCAGAGCTTAATAAATGCTGGGACCTTTGCTATCCATTCACAGTCATAGAGAAATTGTGTGTACTGGGAGTTAACTGCATGTCTTAATAAATAACCCTATAAAAGTTAAAAGTCAGCATTTACTGCAGTGGCTAAAATAAAATCTTGCTAGTGTAGTGTTGCAGTGTTGTAAGGTTAACTGTGTTCTTTCCAATGTGAGCTAAAATTAGACTCTTAGTTTTATATTGACAGAAGATCTGAGCAATCTATGGATAACTTTAAGGCATTTTACACAGTCTACTGGCTGCAGTACGTACTGGAGTCAGAGTTTATTCAAGAACTGGCATGTTGTTTTTCTGAAGCATTCAATTTCATGGGTGGCAGATCACATTGCAAAGCGTCGGTTATGACACTTCACCATCTTGCATTGTGATATGTCAGCATATGGTAGAAAACTGCATTTCATCCCATGAATTGTTATGTTTCCTGAAACATAACATGAAGGGAAGCTTTGTGGCAGATCACTTACCCATTAAGTGCTGGTATCTGATCTGTAATCAAACAGGAAGACAAGAGGAGACAGTACCATGGTTCATCAAGTAGTATAATTATTTCTGAATAGCCAGGCACACTTCTGGAATCAATGAAGTATTTCCCTTTTTCTTTCCCTGACTTTCATTTGTGACTATGGGTATCAAAAATGACAGCTGATGAAACAAATATTTCTATTTATGTTCTTTATAGTAATATTATAATTAGTAACATCAGTCATAATAACAGGCACAGCATGCAGCAGTGACACTCCTGCCATTAAGCAACTCTAATGCAGAAGCAAAAAGTCCCATGAAGAACACTATTTCCAAAGGTAGATAAAAGCAGTTGATTAAATCTATATATGTATGCGAGTTTCTGGGACAGACTGCTTTACTGTATGTGAGTGTCAAATATTGTGAACAACTCCCCCATGATTCAACTATATTTTATGACTGCTGCATTTCCTGACATCCATATTATTTATACTTATTTATAGCTATGTACATATATGTATGTATGCAGAGGTAAGAGATAGATAGATAGATCTATGTCTATAATATAGTACAATATAAATTATCTATATAGCATTAATCTTCCTTTTAGGGTTGTTTTGGTAATGATCTGTAATTGTCAAAGCTAGATGAAGACTAAATTTTTCTGTTCTTCCTTGGGTAACAGAATAATTATCCCAGAGATGGTCCAGTTTAAGTCAATCCAATTACCTGGGAGATGAAGCAGCCACAAAACTCTAGTAAGCATATGTGTAGCAAGGCAATGCAATCACACATGACAATTGGATTAATACTATTTTTATAAGCCCTAATAATTGTCTGTATTATTAAAGCACACGGGCTATGTTGGAAATGCTTAGTAATCATGAGCCACTCTGGTTAGGACCTTAGGAACTGAGCAGACACAAAAGACAAAGAATGAAAGAAAAGAAAAAAAGAACCCAAAAAAATAGTAGTACTCTCCGCATTTTGCAGACCTGTGCCTGCACTTACAAATCATATATGTGGCAAAAAAAGGATTTCACTTCAGTTTTCTGAATCTTGTCTGCAAACATACCCCTTCTTGTGGTGGGCAAGAAGATTGCATATCTTTATGCAACCAGTTCATACTCAATGTCAACTGGTACCAAAGAATGTCATTACAAGCCAATAATTCCTTAGTGATGTATGTTAAATTTCTTGTTAGAGCGTTCTATGTAGGCAGATGTCCAGAAAACAAAAACATCATTGTTATCTTCATTTGGCTCCTTTTTTTGTTTGGGTTTTTTGCTCAGGCTTAGTCCAGGATTTGGCTGAACTTTGGAATTCTTCTCAGAAAAAAATTACTGACACTAGATTATGCAGAAGGTATGGTGGTGATGCAGTGGAGATTCTCACTGTTGCTTCTGAGTTGTACCTATTGTTCTACAATCCACTGAAGTGTGAACCTATTGTTTTCTGTCACCTCTAAAAACATTTAGAAAGAAACTGTTGTACAAATAATATTCTGCTACCTAATGGCATTAAAAATGATGCTAAGAGGCATTCATGCATGATGAAACTATGGACAATTAACCTTCTCTGACAAAACTTTGCAGAGCTGATTTCTGCCACCTTTTGTCATGAAGTGTGAAAATGCAAAACACGAAATGCTTAGTTAAAATTGGATTTTGTCAATGTATAAATAATTTTCAACATCCTATGGATTAATGACTGTTCATAAACCTGTTGCTCTTTTTGACAGCTATCAGCAAAATACTCCAACAACTTTGAAGTTGTGTATTCTTTGGCAAAATGTTGCCAGCCTTAAGGTATAAAGAAATTCAATAAATCTA
>JAWMRA010000090.1:40159618-40170353 GCA_035584735.1 Pseudotriccus pelzelni | reverse complement strand
TAAAAAATCCAATGCGCAGGCTTGAAGGTGTAAAGACCTTCCCTGGTTCTTCGTTCGCGAAGACTGGCCATTATAATTATGGAGGAGAATATAGGGAGGTGAAAAATTATTAGAATAAAACACATTTGCAAGGGGACATACTAGAGATTTTAAAGTTTTACAATTGTAGTCTTTTCATCTCCTTCAGTTATGGAAGGACAGATGGCAGATGTCATTTTATTGGGGGATTTGAATCTGGTAAGGGAGATGCTATGGTTAATAGTTTTATGAGCAGCAAACCATTTGTCAGATAGAAGATCAGAAACATCAGAAAAAAAAAAGAGCACAATGATTAGTTTTACTTGCCTTACAGAAGGGATGAGAGAAACAGAAAAGTGAAAAGGTCAGAGAAATTACAAAAAACTGTGAAATGCCTTGACAAAATGAGCAAGGCACAAAAGGATAAGGACATACAATGAACAATGTAGAAAAAGTCATTCAAGGCACTGACAAAATGATGAATTTTTCTCCTATTCGAATAGTATGGAAAATATTTAGCAATGTTTAATCAGTGTTGAAAGGAGATCAAAACCTAATAATGTATTATCTGAGAATTTTTATAGGGCATCTTTCTTGATACTGGTGAATACAATCTTTTCCCCTGATCTAGATTAGAGCTGTGGGTAGCTTTTACCACTGGAAAGGGCAGAGCCCACTGGTACTCAAGCTCAAGGTCAGGTTTCTATGCAGATTAGCTGTATGCAAATCATCTCATCATAAAGTGCACAGGGAGCACACCTGAAATTGACAGCAATTAATACTGCTTCAAAGAAAGCAAATTCGAAGGAATTTGAAGTGAGTGGCAGAATGAACAGAGTATAGAAGTACACGACTTCCATTGACCAATAAGCTTCTGTTCTCGGCTAAATGCCACTTAATGGAAATGTTAAAGCAGGCTAATTCAGTTCATGACAAAGCTGACCTTCATGTAATACCGTCTTTTGGACTCAGGTTATTGTTTTGGAATAGGTAAAATGCAAGGGTTTGACATTAGGGATTAAAACTATGAAGTTCTTTGAGATATAAATTGGATTGGTAATGCATAATTTATCTGAATTTTACAGATGTGACAATGGTTTTCATTTGTGTTTCTATAAAAAGGTTAATTTTGCTCTAGAGTGGTTGTCTCCTGTAAACATATGAATAGTGGACCTCAAGCTGAAGAGGTTCCGATGAATCCAGCTTACCAAATAGTGTTCTATGTGAAAAGGAGACATAACTCTCTGATAAACCTAGAAGTACATATGACAGATATCTGTGCATCTCTCTCAAAGTATAAATTCTGTATTCAGTACATAGCTGTAGGGTCACCCTGTATTCTGGAGCCATTAAATTGCTGAAAACACTTTTACTTTTGCTGTGCTTCAATAAGAAAATAATGCTGCTTCTAAGCATGAATTCACAGAGTAATGGGTTAGGAGAACCTCCGGAGTTCACCTAATCCAACCCTTTGTTTAAAGCAGGTCTAATTGGATACAACTGTTTCAGGCCTTGGGCCTCTGAGTCTTGAATACCTCCAGAGATGTAACTCTCTCAATATCTTTAGGTCTCAGTTCCTGTGTTTGACTGATCATTGTAAAAGTGCTTTCCTTATATGTCATTGAATTTCTCAGAATTTCTCAGTCTGTTCACTGTCTCTTGTCCATGAAGTTCCAGTTGAAGTCTGGCTTCATCTTCTCTGTGTTCTCCAGCCAGCTAGTAGCAGACACCTAAAAGGTATCCCAGAAGCTACATTTTCTCACAGGATAACTACCTAAGCTAGCGCAGACTTTATGTCTCTGGGCCTTGAGAGCACTAACAGACCTTACTGTGCCTAAAAAGCTTCAACCAGAACCCTGTTTACAAGCCCTTGTGTGTAAAAGAATGACTGCCTCATATTTGCCACCTCTCATATATGTATTCATCTCAGTCTTTCTTGTAGTTACCTCAAACTGCTGATAGGTTATCTAAGATCAATAAACAGGAGAGATGAGATGTAAATGTACCAGTGGGAAGAACAGGGAGATTAATTTCTTACCACCTCACCTTTGCTAAGGAAACTTACAGGGACAACTGCTTTGGGGGAAAATTGTATATCCTTTTTGAGAATTCACTATAGGTTTATCTTGGTCTTTGATGCAGTTTTCTCCTTAACATCCACTTGACTTTTATTTAGGTACTGTTACTAGTCAAATGTATTGGTTTTGAGACAATGGGAAAGGGTGGGGGAGCTATGTGAAACTACTGTTTATCCAAATCTGTGACTAATGGCTGCTATTCTCCAATTCCAGTTGTTTTTACTCCTGCTGCTAGCTGCTGATGTGAGACTGATTTACAAAACAGCAACTTAAACACACTACAGAGTAAGACTCTAGTGTCTGTTGGAAAGCCTCTTCTGTGACAAGAAGTGGAATTGGAATTTATCACACCATTCCTGGTACCAGTGTTCAATATTTATGCTCGGCTGAAAATAGTTTGGACACTACAGATAGGGCAGATTATTGCTGTTCTTCACTAAACTGTATCTACCCCCGTATGCTTGTCAGCATGCAGAAAATGGTCTTTGCTGTCCATTGATTGCATTGATTCCAGCCCTGTTATTTTAAATGTAGTCAATATTGGGAAATTGGAAGGAATTATATAAGTAGAAACAAAAGGCAGAAAATAATTTTTCTTTTAGAAAAGTAATGGTTTACAATTATTTCTGGTGCACGGTGATGAGTAAGTATGCAGTTAGAAATGAGAGACACTATTGATATAAACTACAGGACAGGACAGCACAGCTATCAGTTCTTCATACTCAATTCTAAAGCAGTGGGCCCAGTGTAAATAGACACCTCCTGAAAAAGCTATACTTTGTTGTTGTTTTATGCATTAGCCAGCTCCACTTGTGTTTATTATTTATGTGCAGCTTCATGAGGTTGTGACACAGGTCATTGTCAGCAAATGGGCATTTATGTGGCTGCCCTGGGGCTCCTGGTACTATCATGCTCCTGAGCTCTTCAGACCTCTGCCAGCCGGTGCATTTGAGGGCAACTGCTGTGTTTCTGACAGGTCATTTCTACAGACATTCTGAGCCTCAGGTTATTAGGGCATTACTTTATCCAAAAAGATTTAAAAATATCTCTCTGAGTGTATGGATATATGTACATCTATGTGTTTCTATGTACCTTCTTTTCCCTCAACCTAATATGTATTTAAATATAGCAGCATTATTGATGAAGTAACTGGGGAGGAATAGGGGCAGAAGAGGCATTATTAGTGGAGCAGTAACAATCCTTATTCATTAGTGTTGCTGGCACTCTGAAACTTCACTACTTTCTTTCCCTCCCCCCTCTTATTTTTTAAAAATAATCCAAGGCATACATATACACGTACATACAAATATAAATGGACAGCTGTTCTCTCACAATCAGCTCAAGCTTCTGCTTAAAATAAAAGTCTGTTGGATCAAAATTTGCAATATGAGTATTTACATCTTCAGATAGTGAGCTTAAGAACATTTAGATAAAATTAATTTTCAACGGTGTGCATGCTGGAACATTTATCTCTTATAAATGAAAGTGGAAATGTGTCAGTCTATTGGAAACTATCCTATTAGGGTTACATGCATCAATACAGAAGACATAAGGAATTACTTGTGAAACATTTATCTCCTTTCAGGGGTAGAAAGGGATTTACTAGTAACTAGACAGTAGGAAAGCAAATGGAAGCAGGGGCCATTTTGAAGTTCAGTTCTGTTTTCTTTGCCCTTTTTCTGCTCTGTATCTCATTTAAACCTTAGAAATAAGGATGTAGAGACATTATTAGTTATTGTAAGGCTTTTAGACTTAAACTACTCATGTCTCTTTGTCTTCCACAGATATCAAGTCACATGCAATGAAACAGCTGTATGCCAAGGACGAGCTAGCTCTAAAATGTAACATTTGCTTGTGTGACACCTTTCTTAGGTACTTTTGTCTCTTCCATTTTTTTCACCTCCAATAGTTTGTAATTTTCTCTGGTAAAAAATCCCATCGGGAATGTCAGTGCAATATATCTAAAGGGTGGTTTCATAGTCACTGCTTAGCTACATATTGCTCAGCTGAACTGTCTTGATGTGTTCTTCTGCCTGTTTCTTTTCCTAAAACATTAATCCTAAAAGCAAGAAATAATCACTTCAACTTCCTTTCCTGCCTCTCCATCTAATTCTATATTTGTAAATCAAACTCAGGAAGCATAATATGATTTGGGAGAACAGTTCCATCTTTAAATGTTATTCCGTATTGACAGGTGATGTGAAGACAGAATCACGAGATTAGGAACTCAGTAAGTTTATCCAGCATGCTTCTGTGTTCTGTCTTGAAAAAATGAAGTCATATTCTGTAACCACCACGGTAAAAAAAAATAAAACAAAGCAAAAGCATGAACATTCTTCTGCTATGAAAAGAATTCTCTCAAAAAATTTCACCTGGGGAATAAGAAGTTACGACAAAGCTTTTCTTTAAAAGTTTTATCTTAACAAGAGGAGGAGATATGTCAATATCCACCAGGCAAAATGTAGGATAATGTAATAAGAAGATAACTGTAATTAGTTCCCTGCTTCTGTAGGATCACAGATAACAATGAAGTTATCTGTGCATTATCAGTGCACTGGAGACCTCACTCTACAGTAATTTGGTTTATTAGACTATGTGCAAGGGAAAGGAAGTAAGAGCAGGAAGGGAGGCAAGGCTCTGTGTAAACACCAACCCTCTTTTCTAACAGACATTCAGGATAGATCCTAGATCTCACTTTTCATAGATTTACGAAGTTCACTCTTTTCTTTCCTGACCAAAAGAAAAGGCATAAAAATTGTGTAAGATAATTCCTCTTCCTTGGAAAGATCTCACATGACTCTTTGTATAGGCACTTAACACTCTAGAATACAGTACATTTTCTTCTTTTTCCTTTCCACAGAAATCTAAGTATAGAAAAAATCAAAATTTAGGAATTTCTGAAAGAAAACATATATTAATTACTTTTTTTTTCATTTACTCTGTGATTTGCTGTGTAATTTTTTTAAACTCATAAGTTTTGCAAGCAAAATTCTCAGTAAAATGAAGGAGAAAAGTACCAATTTACATATACTAATCTGTAGATTAACAGCAGTAATGAAGAGCAATATTGCATTGATTTGAAATATAGATCAGCCAAAGATCTTTCTGAGTCTTCCCTGAATGAGTAGAGAACTCTGCTTACACTTTCCTTTTAGCTCCAGATCTGAGGCATGTGGGCAGCAGTCACATATTACCTGAACTCACACACTGACTCCTGAACTACA
Source organism: Pseudotriccus pelzelni (assembly GCA_035584735.1). Lineage (NCBI taxonomy): Eukaryota > Metazoa > Chordata > Aves > Passeriformes > Tyrannidae > Pseudotriccus > Pseudotriccus pelzelni. The sequence goes on along the minus strand of JAWMRA010000090.1, from coordinate 40,165,033 downwards.
GGAAGAAGTGTACAGTGAAATACTTCACATAATTATGTTCACTAAAGTAGTTATAATAAAATTTAAAAAAAAAAAGACAAAAGTTGGAATAGCACAATTGGACAAATACTAGGGATTTACAATAGTGTTACAGAGGAACTTAATTTGACAAATACAAGATAACTCTCTCTTCTTAGAAGCAAAAGTGAACTGGAAGAGCATTCACTTCCCTGTCACTGACTTCCCCCTCTTATTTTTCTTTGTCTTCTGACATGAAACACTTTCTTTTTGCTAATGTTATCTCAGTGAAATTCTAAATTTATCCTTATGTGAGGATCTATCTCTGCTTATTTGTATTACAGTTGCTTGCTGGGTGAAAATAATAATAAAATCACAGAATATACTGAACTGGAAGGGACCCACAAGGTTTATCGAGTTCAACTCCTCTTCCTGCACAGGACCATCTCCAAGAGTCACACCATATGCCTGAGAACGTCATCCAAATCTTTCTTGAACATGTCAGGCTTTTTCTTTTTCTTTTCCTACCTAGGTAAAATACTACAGTTAAAGCAATCCTCTTTTCATTAGTGCCTTTATGTTACAATAAAGTATACTAGTACTTGCATCTCTAAAAAAGGGAATCTGTCCTGAGGCTCCCTGAAACCCTTGGGGAAAATAACCTTATTTCCCATTAGATTTGCAGATGCCTCCTCAGATATCATAATTTGCCAGAAAACTGGATTTGTGCATAGGAAAAACAATAGTTATACATTTTCCATTAAACAACGAATATGTGTTCTTAAGAGAAACACACTGGAAAAGGAGGCAAGGCAAGGCAAGAACTCAGCTTCAAAAGTCTAAGCTAACTCTACAGCACTGACTTCTTTCAGCGAAAGCAAATATGAAAGGTATTTCTACTTTGCTCTAGATATTCAGATTATATTAAAAGGACATGAAATTGAATGCACCACATTAGATAAAAGCATAAAAGTTAACTTCAATCTCATATATTCAAAAACAATTAGAGTTTTACCAAGACAGATTATTAAACCTGCTGCAAGAATATAAACAGTTCAAGCGAATTTCTAGTTCAGATGAAATCATGGTTTTACTGAAAGATTTTGCAAAACACCTGTTGGGATTCATATATAGGTGCTGACCAGCAGATGAAAATCCTAATGGAAAAAACACAGACAAGATGTCCAATGCTCATTAGCTACAAGTTTTGTTTCATGTAGGATTCAACTAAAGTGACCTTTTCGTAGGAACCAGAGCAGAAAAAGTTGTCATGAATGCTATGTATTCTGTAGTCACTTTCAGACACTAAGAACCCCTCGCACATAGTTACTATAAAGTTTTCTCCTTTAATTGATTTTATTATTAAAAATGTGCAGAACCCCAATGAAAACAGGAAGAAAATAATTGAAATTGCCTTTGTCATTATTTTTAAGTCAATGCAGTTCAGGAACAAAAAAAGCATCATGCCATAAATAATATTTTAACCAGTAATAATGAAGAAAGTGACAAGAAAGCACCAGCATAATGGACAAAACTAGAAATACTTGTGCCATGGAAGGCACAACATACAAATTTGGCACAAAAAGCCCAACAGCAAACAGAACACCCTTCCCTACCCCAAAAAACCCCATAAAGAACAAAACACTAAAACTCAAAAAGAGACTGAATGAGAAATCTAACATTCTACAGTCCACAAATTGTTCTTGGAAGAATGAGGTCTCTTTAAAACTATTTCACAATCAGCCATTTCCACTGATTTTTTTCATAGTCCAGAAGCTTCAGATTCCAACTATATACTGTGGAGATAGCTGGGATACTTCAGACTCCACCTATATGGTGTGGAGTACAAACCTGCTGTTCCTACTGCAGAACAATATATATCTGATTATAAAGGGGGACTTCAAAGATTCCAGGAACACATGAAAAAATTATTTTTATTTTTCTTGTGAAAGAAAATTGGAAGAATCTTTTCATTCCTTTATAAAGGCAGAAAGTTTGTTGTTGATTATTATAAGCTTTACAATGAGCATTACTCCGTGAGTAAAATGAGTAGAGTTAATATAATGAAAAAAAATGCCCATTAAAAAAAAAAAACCCAAAACATTTTTTCTACAGGTACCACTACAATGTTCATTTTTCCTGTGCTGTGAAAGTGGATTTAAATCAAAGGTGTTATCTGGGAGAATTTTTTCTGCCATCATATTTGAAAACTTCTGTATGTGAATACAATAACATTATCTGAAATTTCATTCTTAATTATAATTTAGTTTGCCTGTTTTGTGGTTTGCCACACTGCTGTATCAATATATAGACCTTGGAAGCAGAATCTTAGAAACAAAGAAATGAGAGTTTTGTGTAGAAGGCAAAGACCTTATATCAGTTCCTATGGGCTAGATCCTGAGCAAAAATTCTTTATCTGTTAACAGTGAAATATTTGTACTAAGGAAAATCCCAAAGTCAAGAACAGCAGAAAAGTACTTGATTTTCGATAAGGCGTATCAGGGCATTTTTTAATTTACTTTTCTACTTCTTTAACTGGATTGCCATTGATACCTTTAGCCTTTTATTTGATGAATATTTGCACTCTACAGTAATGTAATCCTTGTATCATTAGTCTATGACCTAGGTTGCAGTAGTTTGTATTTGTATTTATACAAGTTAATTTGGTATGAATTAGAATAACCCACTGTAAGATGGTAGATTTGGAAAAGCAGCGCCAATATGTAGTAAGGACTATACTGTCCATTATTCATTAACGATTTTATAGAAAGGATGCTTCTACAGACTGTGTTCCATCACCAGATAATTATTATAAAAATGTGTTCTTAGAGGTTTTTGGGTTTCTTTTAATCAAAGGTGCATGGGAAAACACAGCAGACAAATACCCTCAAGATCTCTACATTTCAGTTTGAATTGCTGTATATAGTCACACTATCCAGTGGTTCATAGCTGAGGCAATGTATTTCTTTCCTAAGGAACAGAAGTTTATCCTGTACTTAACCTTTTTTTTGTGAATATGAGACTATCTTTAAACACAACAACAAATAGACAAGTAGCACACACAGTATCTTTTCAAATATAGTTCTGCTGAAATCACAAACATCTATTGCAGTATGAAACATTGGTTAATATGGAAAAGCAGAATCTCTCTCCTTTGAATACAGCTTGGAATTCTATGGTTACCTTTTTTTTTCTTTTTTGTTCTTTTACAGCTTTCTTGTAACAACTGGTTTTTTATAGAAAAACCAGCTCATCTGTGGATCTCCGGCTTCAGAAGAACTTTGTTCTGTATTATTTTCACTTTTTTTTAGATTTAAAAGTTGAAATTTAAAGTGTGGAACATCAGGCCATACAATTCGAAAAATGAAGGGTCTTTAGAACAAGAAAGGATCTTTTAATAACTGTCAAAGAATGGCAGTTCAGAAATGTGAGTCTTGCTTCCTAGTCACATGGTGCTTTCTCTCCATGTTTTACGTGATACCTCCATTGAAGGAAAATAATGAGTTTGTAAGCTGATTCTCTTTGCAAGGAAGAAGGATAAGTCAGTCACTTCCAATGATAATACATAGCTCTGATTCACTTTGTAGAATTCTTCATTTTTGAAATGTCTTAACAAAAAAACTAGATCACAAACCAGCTGCACAAACTCTTTCTCATGCTGGGTTCCTGAGAATATACATATGTTAAATGGACAGTTTTTCAGAGGTGAAGATCATGCCTCTCCCTATTTTTTGTTACTGTGCAAGGAGAGAAGTGTTCTGGTTTATTGGCTCTTTGACTTTTGCCCACAGAGTTTGAGCATTTGCAGGTCACTTGAAACTGAAGAATCCTATGTACCTAGCTGTTACCTAGGACTGTGAAGTGAAATATCAAGTAGGCACTTATATGTACTTTTGAAAAGACATTGTAGAACAAAACAGTATGGAAATATAGGAGAAAAATAAGTACAAAATCACATGATAAGAACTATGCCGATCCCTGCAGCAGAAATAAATACATTTTTACATCCAAGGAAATATAATTCTCTTAGATATTCAGGTTCTAATTCTTGAAAAATATTCAAGGTGATTTACAGTTTTTCCTAACTAGCAATAAATTTTTCCATAGTAAATTATCATTTGGAAAGGTAAATATATTTGCTCAAGTTGATTTTATCCACATAAAATTAAAATACTACCCTTAAATATGTGGAACAAAAGATTATGCTTTTTAAAAACATCTCTTACTTCCCAGATTTTTAAAAACATTTATAGTTTAGATCTAGTAATACTTCTTTAAATAATGAAATAAAATATTTTGTTATAAATGGCATTGTTAAAAAGGACAGGAAAAAAATGATTGTTATAATATTGAGTAATAGTATAGAAAACACTGCCCTTCTTTTTTTTTTTTTTTTCTGGGTATTTCCTGTGCATGGTCCCTTAGAGCCCATTTTGAAGAGTTACAGTAACAGCAAAAACCATGGCAGTAGAAACTTTGTCTGGTTACTCTGTCCCACTTCTGTCTAAATATCCTCTCTGCTCCTTCTTTGGAGAGTACTAACTGAGTACCCACTATTCATTCTTTCTTTTCCAGATTACTTAAACACATACTTTAATCAATATTTTACATGTAATATGAAAACATTTTGATCCTTTTCAATTTCATGCAATATAGTCCCTTCAGATATTGAATGATTTCTCAGATGGAGCTCTCAATTAATAACTTCAGGGTGACAGAGTTTTCATACTGTTTGTGAAGTTCTGCATAACTGCAATAAAACTAAAAGCAAAAGAATAAATTAAATTAAAAATCTAAACAAATAAACAAGAAAGTATAACAACAGACCAGATTCGTAGCCATTATTAAACAATACAAATTCCTTACCAAAAGACTGAAACCTTTTCATCAGTTGCAAATCCAGTTCCTTATGTCAAAAACACTGAGAAGCAAATGAACAGGTATAGTCTTTTAGAAGCTCTTTTGTTTGAAATGGTTCAACTAACAGCAATTGAGCAATTAATTGATTCTTGATAAGTTCTTCATACTTGCCACCAGGGAACTTTCATCATCTGTAAAACTGTGACATCATTCTGTTTTCGTATATCAATCTGCATATTTATGAGAATATGTTTCAGCACAAAAACAGTCCTGAATACTAAAAAATGCACTGTATTGGAGCACTTGAAGCTTTCCAGTTGGTGTTATTGACACACGACTCCATAACATGTTAGTATCACATGAGAGGGGCTGATTGTCCTGGTTATGGGACAGGGGTAAATTCCCAACCAGCGGAGGGTCCTTTTCCTGAGTTGTAGCTCCACGTGTAAGATCCCAGAGAAACAGGACACAGGCACAACGCGCAGGGTGAAGGACAAGGCTGATCTGGCTTTATTGGTACAACATGGTGGGTTTATAAAGGCAGAAGAGGGGCAGTCT
>JAWMRA010000090.1:40127998-40147854 GCA_035584735.1 Pseudotriccus pelzelni | reverse complement strand
ATCCCTGGCTGGAATCGAACCCAGGCCTCAGCGGTGAAGGTCCTGCGATCTAACCACTAGGCCACCAGGGGCTCCAATCCATCTATATAGGTATATAGTTTACCTTTCCCCTTTCTCTACTAGTCTCTCACCCTCCAAAGGGTATTAAGAAAAAAAGTCAGAATATTTTACCTATGATAAGACTATCTGCCTCTAAGTTAGAACTAGAATGAACTAGTTTTTCTGGTTTATTTTCCCAAATAGCTCAGCCTGACATAGGCAAGCAGCAGAGAAATTTTCAAATCAAGTGATTAAAGCTTAGAAAAATTGGAAAGAGTAAGAAACAGGATATATCATGGAACACATTAAGTAATTTTAAGATACATATTACTGAGAGTTCTCTCATATTAAAGTGTTTATTTTGTCTCATTATATATTTTAAAATTTCTTCTGAAAAAATTTATCAAATGACAGCAAACTTTTGTGTCAGAGAACTATTATTTACTTTCAAAATTTCATGGTCTATATATAGCAATCAAGAGCACGGTCCTTTCTGCATTTTAATGTTACTTTTAAAGCAAAGATTATGTCAGTGGGTCATATGAACTGAATTTCTTATGGATTTACTGTCAGTGAAACTTCAAAGACTCTGTTTACATGCAGGTCATTCCATGACACTAAGTATGTTTAAAATAATATCTAAGAAATATTTTCCTCAGAAAGTACTGCTGGCTATTGGACTGCTCTTCCCTACCTACCTACCTACATCTGCTGCAAAAAGACCATTACTAAATAGACAAATTGGAGGTGCAGAAAATCTTGGGCAGAATCTCTGCGAGATTATCAGTTTAAATTCAGAATTTTCGTCAGATTTGTACAGATACTTGTGGTATCCTGGGATGCAAATTTATGTTCATGGCTGCTCTGGCTTAGCACTGCTGTTTTTTTGCCAGGTATCCTGCACAAGGAAGCATATTTTCTGCTACCTCCCTGTCCTTTGAAAAATGCTCATTAATTTAATTTACAAACAAATTTTTCTTGGATGACGCATACTGCTCTGGTTTTCTTGACATGATGTTATTCAGTCAAAGGTTGTAACAGATAATCTTGAAGGTCTTTTCCAACCTTCATGATTCTATGAATAAAATCAGTAAATATTTACTGATTGACCAACATCCTAACTTTGTATCACACGTGACCATGATGAAAATGGTTTACAGTTTAGATAAAGTTTCCTGTTTAGGTTTTTTTTGTCAGATTATACCATGTGAAACTCTGAATTAATTAATTTCTAGCCACACCCAAGGAACATCGTCAAAATAAAATTCTTTTCCTATGTTTTCAAAAGTGTCATTCCTGCTTCATGAAGCCAACACAATTAAGCATTCACTATTATCAACTTACTAGATTTCATTAAATTAAAAAAAAAAATTATTTAATTTATTTTTATTTCTGTCTGGACTGATTCTCCCTTATCTTCAGAAAGGCCTTGCAAAGAGACCTCGACAAATGAGAGGACTGGGCAATCACCAATGATACGAAGTTCAACAAAGGAAAGCGACACATTCTGCACCTGGGGTGAGGCAGCCCTGGATGTATGGACAGGCTGGGGAATGAGATGCTGGAAAGCAGTGCCATGGAAAAGGACCTGGATCCTGATTGATGGCAAGATGAATTCGAATCAGCAGAGCCCTGGCAGCCAGGAGAGCCAACCATGTCCTGGGGGCATCAGGCAAAGCATCGCCAGCTGTCAAGAGAGATGTTTGTGCCACTTTACTCTGTACCTGTGCAGCCTCACGTCGAGTACTGTGTGTAGTTTTGCACACCAAAATATAAGAAAGATATAAAGATACTACAAAGTGTCCAAAAAAAGGTTATGAAGATGATGAAAGGTCTAGAGAGGAAGCCATAAAAGGAGTGCTGAAATAATTTGGTTTCTTTAGCCTAAAGAGGAGACTTAAGAGAGACCTGATCATGCTCCACAGCAAAGCCGAGGGGCAGGCGCCCATCTCTTCTCTCTGGTGATGAGTGACAGGACCCAAGGCAATGGCCTGAGGTTATGTCAGGGGAGGTTTAGATAGATATTAGGAAGAGGTTCTTCACATGGAGAATGACTGGGCATTGCAACAGGCCGCACAGGCAAGTGGTCACAGCGAAAAACAATCCAGAGTTCAGGTGTTTGGACAATGCTCTCAGGCACACAGTGTGATTCTTGGGGCTGTCCTGTGTTGGGGAAGGAGTTGGGCTTTGATGATCCTTGTGGGTCCCTTCCAACTCAGGACATTCTATGATTTTATGATTTTAAAATCTGTCTTCTACACAAGTGAAAGCAGTGCAAGACAGAAACAAAGAGGAAAGAATTGACTGTACAGAGGGAAGCGAGAACTCATCTCTTAGAGAGAGAGAGAAAAAAGTTTAAAGGAATGAAGCAATCTGTGGACAGATTATTTTAGATATTGTTTTAAAATGTAATGTTTGACATTATCTTTATGTGTCTGTATTGTTTTTACTGAGAAGAAATGAGCTGTCATCAGCAAAAATTCTCCAGTAAATCACACAATCTTAAAATATCACCCCTTTTATTTATCTTGTTAATCTTTTTCTATTTCATAACAGTTATCTTTCAATTGGAATTGAAAATTTTACTATTTTTAAAACAAGTTTTAACCATCCACAAAATATGTATATTGAATATACAGTGCCATATGCATTTTTTTCACTTGTGACAATATGATAGGCAGTCTTCAGCATCCTCACAAGGGGAAGCAGAGAGGCTAATATTGATCTGTTGACTCTCTCGACCAGTGACAGGACATGAGGAAATGGCATGAAGCTGGGTCAGGGGAGGTTTAGGCAGGATATCAGGAAAAGGGCTTTCATGTAAAGGGTGGCTGGGCACTGAAACGGGCTCTCCAGTGGTCACAGCACCAAGCCTGACAGAGTTCAAGAAGCATTTGGACAGTGCTCTCAGGCACATGGTATTACTCTTGCAGTGTCCCGCACAGGGTCAGGACTTGGATTTGATCCTGATGTGTCCCTTCCAACTCAGTATGTTCTATGATTCTAGGATTCTATGATTCTATGACAACTTTTCTGGATTTTTAGCAAGAACTAAATACACTGTTCTAAAAAATTCAGCAGTACCTGAGAACCTCCATGCTTTTTTATTTAAAATTCTTCAGTAAGGCTTTCTGGTTAAACTTCAAGATTATGTAAATTCTTAAGTAAGAACTTGCTCATAAAGTGCATCGATATAGGGTATTTCTCAGGACACACAGTAACTCAGGCACACCTTTTAGTCTACTTTCTTTCTTTCCTTCCTCTTCATTCTCAGGAAGTAGAAATGGGTTGCTGTACCAGCTACAGTCCATTCCACTATAAAAATGCTGTCCTTCAACTGAATGTTAATACAGATGTTAAAAAGCAACTCAGAAAGAAAAGAGCAGTAACCTAGCCACTCCCCACGCACAGAAGCACATAGATATGGTATTTGTTCTGGACTCAAGGTCTCATTTTTGACAATTTGTTTCCTGTACTTCATATCTTGTATGAAAACGGGTATTTTTTAATATCATAGACCATGTCACTTAGCTCATAAGAACAAAAATTATTATGATAAACGCTGTATATTTTTAATAACTTACAAGGTACTACGAAATTAAAATCAAAGAGGGGAGGGAGGGTACGTGGGTGTTGATGTGCAAATAGTACGTATTTCCTGTGAGTTGTGGCTTTATGGGGAGAGGTAAAAGAGTGAAAAGGAGGTAAGAAAATTATTGGATCATTTCTACTGGATTAAATTCAATTAAACAAGACCAGGTGCTACCTCAAAATGCAGCAGAGCTGATTCAGTTTCTTTTAGTTAACAAGTTTAGTTTTCATGTAGATTCAGAGGTTACCAGACCTGGCCATTCATCTGCTGAGCTGTGCTTGAAATTATTTAAATTTGCAGTGCAGAAAGATCCAGTAAGTATGTCGTTTATACAGTTTTTCAAAAAGCATATGTATGAAACACATTATTAACACATTGAGAGGAATAGTTGTAGGATAAATTGCGGATGCATCTTGCAAAAAGACAGAGATGGAATTTTTTTCATTCCTATATAAAATGTGATGAAACAAGGCATATGAGCTGTGTGAAACTATCCACTCTTATACATCATATTGCAAGTCATCTGAGAGCTAGGTGTTCAGGCACTTTTGAATTGGAAAAAATGTATGAGCTGCAGCATGCTGTTTATATCACCAGCAAGCTTGAGCGAACAAGTCCCTCTGGGCTTCTGTGTTGCAGATCAGAAGGTGTCATTTAATAGGGGGGTTTTTTTCCTTCAAATTGAAAATGAGAAGAAAAAAGACAGATGACATCAGTGAGAAAAATGAAGGTAAAAGATATGGTGTGCACTTCATTGTTCTTCTTACAATTTTTTAGCACCCTGAGGCACTAATAAGGTTCCTGTTCTGCGTGCTTTTCTCAAGCACGTGTGGAAGTGTCCACACAACTTATGGAAGTTTCCATAAGGGAAACTTCTTTGGGCCTTCTCTCACTCTGACTCTCATTGTTTCTCTTTGATTCTCCCTTTGTTAAACATATTTACTTAAAGCACCTAATAAATGTGTTTCCTTTCATGTTTCCTTTCATATCTTCTTTCCCAGAAGAATTTTTAGCAAAGAGGATAACTACACACCTGAAACTCTACCAAACAATCTTGAAGAATTCTTCATGGCTTGAATTGTTATCTGCTAAGACAACAATTAAGTAAAACAGGTCATTTCATGTTTCCAGAAACCAAAAGGAGGAAATCAGAAAAAAAGTTGTCATTTTACACTGATTTGCATAACTGACTAGGTGTATTTTGGGAATTGCTCTCAGGGTTTTTTCCCAAGAGATTTTTAAACTCTAGTCTACTGGAAGGAATACCGACTGAGTTTCACTTAACAATCCCTTGTTTTCAATAACTTAAAGTTGAAATTTTTGAAGAAAGAGTCATCTAGGCTCTCTTTAAAATCAATAGAGAGAAATGAGCTTTTCATGTGCTCTGTTAGTGGTCTAGAAGTCCATTTAATACCAGTAAAAAGAAACAGACACTTCAGGACTGCATTACATTTAATTCTGATGTAGATACCTGACAAAGATAAATTACTTCCTCAGACTGTGTTACTCTACAGTTAGAGTTATATGACTCTATACTGACTAGAAAGAGGCAGTGCCTTCAGATGTGGGTATCAGATTTTCAGATATTGAACTTTAGGAGATATCAAGTCCTTTCAGTTTTGTGAATCACAGTAAAATATTTTTCCACTTAACATACTTCCACAAAACATACATACTACAGTTTCTCTTGTTTCATAGAAAGCATTTTCTTCTGCGATATTGTCTTTGGTAGAGACAAAAATGAAGATGTTCATTAATGTTTTGCAATATAAGAAGTTCTAAAGAGTGTTAGGATCCAGATCAGGCATATTACCAAGTCTTATGTCACAATAAAAGTTCACTACTGAAGAGTCTTTCCCTTAAGCATTATTTCACTATGTTTCTCCCTGTGAAAGTGTGTTCAGCTTTTGTGATTAATTGACTTCTACTAAGAAGAAACACAACAGAAACTTGTGGATTGCATCAGGATGGCTCCATTTCCTTTGCAAAGAAAATTCAAGTATAGATATAAAACTGCATCCTATAATAGTTTTTTTCAATGCTTTTATTCTGATTTAACTGATTCTTCTTCTCTTCTGCTATCAATTTACCTATCATAGTCAAGTCTTCATAGTGCCAATAAAGAACAAAACTTGATCAGTATTTCATAGAGACAGTGTAGCTAGCCTGCTGTTTTGACTTCAAAGATGATAGCAGCACTTTTGTGTAGTCACTTCAAACCACTTTAAATGTTTCCCTGTGAAAATTCGAATTTCTATGAACATTTCTTATTAACTTCAAATAAGTATCTGCTGATGTGTGGATGTTTTCACAGTCTTTTTTAGGGGAAAAAAAAGTTGAGGCAGAAGGGTGAAAGAAGAAAATGAGACAGATTCATTTTATAAGAACAGATAATTTTAGAATTCATCAATACATCAAATTTCTGAAACAAATTTTATTGTAATGATTCTTTTTGAAATTCAAAATATGCTTTTACCACATTTTCTTATAATATTTTACAATTCAATATTAGTTTGTATAATCTATCTTCTAGTTTCTTCAAGACAAAATAACACTTTTCAAAAGGTGTTTTTTTCTGTCTTACAATACCTTTGCTGTCTCTCTCTAAGTCATAGAAGCTTTAATGTCACTATTTTATTTCAACAGTTTCTTCTCACTAGTATGCAAACAATGCATTTCTTGAGAAGGGTGTCCAGGAACAGCCTGCAGGCTATATCTGCTGTGTCTGAGATTTTCTGCTTTGACCTTCAGCCTTTTTTTAAGAGTATTTCCTCACAGATTTAAAATCTAATCTATTAAATTTCAGCGTCTCTTTCCTGTGCCTGTGAGTAGTCACAATCCATCAAGGTTTTTTGTATTTTCAATAGAAGACACAGCACTATGAAACAAGGGCATCTATTGAATGTAGTTCCTGAATACACCCACAATGTTCCCAGCTCATACTTTGTAGCATACAAACTTCTCTGTTCCCTTTCTTTCTTTCTTTCTATTCACTTCCTGTACTTCCTCGACTGGATCTCTCTGTCAAATTTGCATTGGCCACCTGGGTAAAATGTTAACTCTGTTAAAGCTATTTCATTTTAGAGACCAAACACAGCCTCTGATGAGCCAGTTCAGCGGTTTGTGTGAGGGCTCCTTGTGCTATTTCCATCAAATGGGCTTCATTAGTGAAGATTACTATTTTGAATTCTTAGATTAAGCCACTTGGTTTTGACAGGCATCAGTTTGTTAAGTGACATATAAGCAACACAGACAGAAGATTGGAAGACAGGGCAGATAGGAAGACAAATTAAATCCTGGGAAACAACTGGGGCATTAATGTTACAAATATGGATGTTCAGCTGTGGTGTCATGTTAGGAAACAGTATCATCCAATGCCAGAAAGAACCAAGAATCATTTTTCTTCATCACTGACATTTGTTTGTAACAACTTCTTCAGCATGGTTTCAAATACATACCCATTAGAAATTCTCTTTAAGCAGTATTTTTCTAAATTTTCTTCAGCCAGACTAAGAACTTTTCAGCCACATTTTTTTCTTGAAAATTGAAACTCTGGAAATGACAGCACAGAGCACAGTCTCAGTCCCCCCACCTCAACATACTGTGGGGCAAGCCTGCCAAGGGCTGCCCACCACACAGCAGGTAGGATCAGACCAGACTGTGACCATCCAGCAGGTCCAAGGTCTGGCTAAGGTGCCTGGTGCACAGCCAGGCAATGGCTGGCTAATCACTGAGGCACAGATCCACTGGGACACCAAGCATGGCTCTGCGCCTCAAAGCACTTCTCCAGATCCAAGGAAGGCTTATCATACAGGTCTGTCTCACAACTTCAGTGTTCTGTCAGAAGTCTCATCCAAATTAGCACAGCTTCGCTGTATCAGAGCTGACCTTAAGTTTAGGCAGTCACACCCTCAGGGTGTGGAGGGCTTTGTCTGGCTCGTTGGTGTAAACAAGGCTCTGACATAGATAACTTAAAAACCTCTTTATACTCTTCTTAGGAGATGGAGCTGCTTAGGTTCTGGAGCCCTTGCATTTTCTCTCCCTGGGGTATTCATACGATTCACAAATATAAAATGGAAAAAATATTACTTTGATAAATGGAAACAGTAGATTATAAGGGAAAGATGTATCTGCAAGACGTTTTATGAAAATAAATAGAATAACTTAATGCATTGATCTGTATTCTTCTTGTTTTCCTATACGTTGCTCAATTTTTCTAGAAGATTAACTTTGCTTACACAAATTGTTGCAGTGATCTGTATGTAATGTTCCTTGACAGTCATGATGGCGTTTCCTACATTAAATATCAAACTGTCTGGCATAGCAATGGAAGTCAGATGAGTTATAATTCAGGGTCACTTTGGCAAGGAACCTGAAGATGCAATTTGTGGACAAGATACACTGAACAGCTACAGTTCGGTGTAACAAGTCCCTTTTCATAAATGCTTAAAATTGTCATACAGAGTACATTAAGCCTAGACAAATATAACCAAGCGAAGTGTCTTAATTGAAGTAGAACAAGTGTTTTTTATACACATACGTTGAGAGAGTATCACTAAAAATGCATTTTCGCACAAGTGATACAAATAAGAGAAGGCATATGTGGGACACACATACCAAACTTCTCCTCATTAGATGATTTTACTGTCACAATAAAGTGGAACCAATGAATACTTCTTCGTGTTTTTCTGAAGGTATGAAAGCTTCAAATATAATAAAAAAAAATCCTTCAACCAAGAACATGTCTTAATGAATGGCCTTTGATGTCATAAGAGGTTGGATTATAAATGCTTAATGCAAAATGTTATTAACAGAAGATTTCAGTACAAGTTCTTAACTATACTTGAGTGGCATTCACAGCATTTACTGGGAATTGACACCATTTTTTCACAGCATTTTATGCATTGGCATAAGTGTAGATATACTGTTGAGAGCTTTGGTGCTAAAGTACAGCACATCTAAAAATTTCTAGCTCAGATATGTTATTTTCCTGTCAGGCTTTTCCTCCACGTCAGGCACCAAGAATAGATATATTCTATATATCAGCCACAATGGCTTTTAGCACAGAAGCAACCTCTGTTTTTATATCCATTAGTGTATATGTAAATATATGACTCTACATGCAAATGTTATGAAGATATTTCCTCAGAAACATATGACCGCAACAATAAGAAAGAATACACAGTCTTCTTTGCACACTCTGTTGAAGAAAACAAAGCATTATTAGACTGAAAGAAGGTTAATATAAAAAACTAAAATGCCTGTGTGTAAAACAGGTGTTTATGTTAAATCAGCATTTAAACATAGTGTGCTATAGGAGAATCAGCCCAAGATGCAATAATTTGCTGGTTACTGCTGTTTTTATCAAATCTGTCTTGTCATGATAAATGTTTTAGCTTTCGCCTAAACTGACCGTGCACCATAAATTTCTTCTAAATTATTGTAAATAAAAAAGATGGAATAATATTGCTGAAATAATATGTTTTAGGTCCTGTCCATTTGATACCTATCTCAGTCCAGATTGAGTGTTTACAAGGATTAATTTTAACATTTATCTTTGCAAATCTGTATTCCTTATCACACAATTAGAAAGCAAAAAAATATATGTATTACATTTTTACTGTGAAATATAATTACAATACCAAATGTTAATTGCTGAGAGACTTTTCTGGAAGCAAACTACATTTCTCTGCATTTGCCTGGGCTATGTCAAAGCCAATGATCTGATCTATTGAGAAGTTAGCTGAGCAAGAGTGTTTCCTTCTACCTAGTCCTTCTTCAGCTTTTGTAGCTGCTAACTATCCCATAAGCAGAATGTCTGTTGCCTCAGAATGTTTAAGCAGGTTATGTCAACTGTCCCTTAAATTTTACCAACCATAAATCAGGCCAAAGTATTGATCCTTTTCAAGAAGAAGAAGAAAAAAAAAAGGTTGGTAGGGTGTGATTCTATTTACTTCAATCACAAAAACACACCAACAAGCATGAGGTTAAAGCAGGTTCCTAAAAATTAGGTTTTGATGTTTCACCCAATCCTCCACAGCCCTGCAAGGCTGTTTCTTCAGTAAGTGTTGGAGGAAAGTGAGAAGCCTGTGGGGAATGTGCATGTGCAAATACATGCTGGAGAGAGGGGAAGTAACCATAACCTATACATTAGCATAAATATGCTTAGAAAAAATAGGCAACACTCTTCTCTCACTCCTGCTAGCATAAGGCTAGGAGCTGCCACTCAGGGGAATCAGGAAGAAGCTCGAGCTGCTGACAGGGTAGAAAAACCCACACCAACCGATGAGGTCTTGGTATCTTTGAGGACCTAATGTGGGCTTCTTACTTTTGCAAAGGAGTCAGTAAATCTCAGCCACCCACCAAGGAATATTTGAAGTAAACCTCATTTGAATTAACTAAGTTTAATTTTAGTCTAATTTGCTACTGTTGCAGAAGAATAGTGTAAGTAATAGTGGAGCTTTAAATCACCAGGTCATAATCCTAGAGTAGAAATGTAACAGAACTGTGGAGATTATTCTCAGATGTGCTTTTGTGAGTTGACTTCAGTTGTCCTCAAACCATAAGCTACTTTTCGTATTATTTGGGCATATTTTACCTGCAATAAGTTTTTCAAAGATTGAAAAGTTAGAAGTCAGACCATTGCACTCCTAGATAGTCAAAGCTAGATTTAATTTTGGTGCAGCATATGAATTCATGATTCAAAAACCTGTTTACAGTGTAGATTATGTACTTCCATGTGAAGCCATATACAGTGTAGACTTATTGTAAAAGTCTCAATAAAACTCCCAATATATTGTCTCCAAATATCACTTTGATGTGCGAACTACAAAGAACTTTGCACTTAAGTTAAATGTTATTTAATTTAATAACACATTATTAATGTGTTATTGTGTATCAATGTGTATTAATGTATTAATGTGTAATGGCATAACATATATGGAATACTTGTGATTTATCATGTTAAAACTATTAATGTTATGTGATAAAACAGCTTATATCCATGCAAAGAGAGGAGCACAGAGCAAAAAAAGACAGATCTGTAAAATCAAATAATACCACCACAACTACAAAGGACTCCAGAGACACAGTGGGGTGAGAGTGGGGATGTGGGTACCCGAGACAGGCAGCCCCTAACCAGGATGTTCCAGGGAGCCTCTCCCCCTGGACTGGGGGATACTCAGTACTATGAGGTTGGGGGGCTCTCCAGATCTCACCACAAACTGAAAGGGATCACTACCCATGTGTGTGGGGCACTTCATGGGCTGCAGGTGCACAAGGCTTATTGTGGGATGTGCAGGGAGGTAACAAGAGGAAAGACAGTTGGAGATCAGGGTGTTTTGAGACAGAGAAAGCATGAGAAAACAGAGTGGAAGGGTGATGCAGAGGGCTGGAGAGGAGAGCGCAAGAGTGGGCTCATGGGGCTGTGTCCAGCACTAAATCCATGTGATCCACCCTGTCTTCTCTCTGGTCTCCACTTCTGTTTCCTGGGCAAGGAACTCTGTCCCATGTGTCTGTGGGAGAGGAATGTGATTCAGGATCCATGTGTCCATGGTGACAGCCTTGGAGCCATGACAGCTGCATGTGCCAGTCTGTGATCATCAGCGAATGTGAAGCTCAGCTGGATGGGGAGCGGGAGAGCAGCCCAGGACAGGGCAGTGGGTGTCTCTGGAGGGTTTGGCTCCTGAATGGTCCAGGCTTCCAAGCCTTGTGCTGGAGGAACTGTGGAGATGCAGGACAACTGAGAGACCTGCTGGTGAATCTGTGTGTGTATGTGTGTGCAAATGCATGTGCATGCATGGGTGTGAGAGAGAGATAGGAGGATCCAGGGGGAGTTCCTTGATAGACCACAGATCTAATTAAGCACAGCTGCCAAGAGATTCACACTTGTGTGTCTGTTCAAGGGGCTCTATACCAAAGGCAAGGGTGGTCTGTGTCCTTGATGTTTGCATGTCCAGGAAGCATCAGCTGGAGGGACTGGAACCCAGAGGTGACTGTTTCTGAGCCCTGCTGGTGAAGGGATAGTATTTCATACGTATTCATACATATTCCATTCTTATGCACTCCCATTAAATGACCCTCATCCTAACCAGCCAGAGAGGGAATTATGATGAGCATGTAAGTGTTATTTTTACGTATCTGCAAGAGTGCTGTTGCTTCTGACAGTGCTGATCAGTCTGTGTGCATATATCTACATTGTATATGTGTGTTTCTGTGTGTCCTTACTGAGAGAATGTGCTTGGAGTCAACTGCAGCCATTTGCCAGATTGGCAAGTCCTAATCAAAACCACAGAGGTAGACTATTACATATGGAATTTTAAAAAGTGATATGACTGACCAATGTTTTGAATTTACATTTGTTTACAGCAGATAAAAAATTTCCTGATAGATTTATTTTCAATGAATGTTAGATCAGATTTTAGGTGGCCGAACTCCTTGACTAGCACAGCCTTAACACTACACCCAGTTCCACAAGTGTCCTTGTATTGGCTATATGCAAACCAGAAACTGCAGTTTCTTAGGAGCTCCATTTGCAAATGCAAATGAGTTTGTCATATCCTAATGTCATGTTAGGACAAAGTAAGGGTATGCCCTGAACTCTTTCAAAGGCCATGCTTTTCAGAGAAAGGGGATTTGACTGTATACCAGAAGCAGATGGAAAGAGTCACACACTCCAGAGAGTCAGAGAGTAAAGATCCACCACACTCTGACAAATAAATAAAACAGTGCTACATTCACTTTCTTTCAAGAGTTTCATAGCTTCCTTGAATTTACAAAACAATAAGAGGAAAAAAAATAATTAAAAAAAAGAGTTCCAATGGACCTCAGATCTTAATTTTTTTAAATGTTGAACATTTTTTTTTAAATACTATTTTTTGGGAGGGAGAAATAGAATAATAGAAATAAATGAAATAGCATACTCCTAAATACTCACATTTCATTGTGAAAGTATTCACTAGAACAGCAGCAGCATCTGTGTTTTCTCACTTGACCTGTCTTAATGCTATGTTAGTAAAAAGTATAGGAAAAAAAAATTGTAGCAGAGGCGTTCGAACAGCCTACAGGGAACAGCATATGTTGGAATCACTGGTTATCAAGTTATTGCATCACCTGAAGTATCCTTAAGATGGAAAAGTTCCTACAAGGTACAATTATTTATCAAGCAGAAAGATGAAGCCCAGCTGAAGTGCACCAGCCCATACACATGGGATGGGTAACAAATAGGAGAAGCTGGAGGCAACCGTGCAGCAGGAAAGATATGATGTGGTGACTGTCACAGAAATATGGTGGGATGACTTGCATGACTGGAGTGCTGCAATGGATGGCTACACACTCTTCAAAAGAGACAGGTGAGAAAGGAATGAATGTGGGATGACTCTGTATATCAGGAAGTATTTTGACTGCATAGAGCTCTAGGCCAGTAATGATAAGGTTGAGTGCCCGTGGATAAGAAAGAGGGGACAAGCTAACAAGGCAGATATCCTGCTGGGAGTGTGTTATATGTGAACCAACTAGCCTGAAGAGACAGATGAACTATTCCATAAGCTTCTGGTTCTTGTGGGAGAGTTCCTGTGGAAGAGTTTGTCTATAAGCTTTTGTCCTTGTGGGAGAGTTTAACTGGCTGGATGTCTTCTAGAAACTCAACACAGTGGAGTGGAGACAGTCCAGGAGGTTTCTGGAATGGGTGAAACACAACTTCTTGACACAGATGATAAGTGAGTCTTCCAGGGGTGGTAAGCCACTAGACGTGCTGCTTATGAACAGAGAGGGGCTGGGGGGTGATGTGGTGCTGGTGGTGGAAGGTGTGGAGTTAGTGGTTGGGAGGCCATCTTGGACACAGTGACCATGAAATTATAGGTTTTTCAATTCATGGTAAAGTAAAGAAGGGGGTCAACAAAACCTCTACCTTGGACTTCCGAAGGGTGGACTTTGGCCTATTCAGGACACTGGTTTGAAGAGTCCCTTGGGAAACAGATCTTAGTAACAAAGGAGTCCATGAAGACTTGATGTAATTAAAGAAATCTTGAAGGTTCAGGAGCAAGCTGTCCCCATGTGCCAAAAGACAAGCTGGAGAGGAAGAAGACTAGTGTGGGTGAACAGGGAGCTTTCACAGGAATTCAGTTCAAAAAAGAGCAGATAAAGGGGCAGACAACTCAGAAGAGTACAAGGATGTCATTAGGTCATGTAGAAAGAAAATCAGAAAGGTGAATGCTCAGCTAGAACTCAGTCTGACCACTGCTGCAAAGGATAATAAAAAGTGTTTTTGTAAATACTTAAACAACAAAAATAGGGCCAAAGAGGCTCTCCATTCTTTATTGGACACTGGGGGAAAAATTGTCACCAAGGATGAGGAAAAGGCTTAGTTACTTCATGCCTTCTTTGCCCCAATCTTCAACAAAAAGGCTGGTTATCTTCAGGGCAAGCAGGCCCCTGAGCTGGTAGACAGGGACGGGGAGACATACAGAACCCATGCAATCCATGAGGAAACAGTTAGTGACCTATTGTGCTGCTTAGACAGTCACAGGTCTATGGCACCAGACAGGATTCATCCAAGGGTACAGAGGGAGCTGGAAGATGTCCTAAGGAAGAGCTGCCTAGGCAGCTCTTTATTATTTATTATCAGTCCCAGGGACGTCTCAGATGACTGGAAGTTAGCTAGTGTAATGCTTATCCACAAGAAGGGGCAGAAGCTGGATTCAGGGAACTACAGGCTCATCAGCCCATCAGCCTGGTGCCTGACAAGGTTATGAAACAGATTATCTTCAGTGAGATCACACAGCACATACAGAATAACCAAGGGATCTGACCCAGTCAGCATGGGTGTAGGAAAAGCAAATCCGGCCTTACTTCCTTTATGACCAGCTTACCTACCTAGTGGATAAGGAAAAGGCTGTGAATGTAGTTTTCCCAGACTTCAGTAAATCCTTGATACTGTCTCCCATGACATTCTCCTGGAAAAGCAGGCAGTCAAGGGTTTGGACAGGTGAATTCGTCTCTGGTTAGGACCTGGCTGGATGGCCAGGTCCAGAGAATGGTGGGGAATGGTGCTGGACCCCATCAGTATCTAGTCACTAATGATGTTCCACAGGGCTCAGTATTGGGCTCAATCCTCTTTAATATCTTTACCAATAATCTGAATGATGGCATCAAGTGTACCCTCAGTAAATTCACTGATTAGACCAAGTTGCATGAGAGTGTTGATCTGCTGGAAGGCAGAAAGGCTCTGCAGAGGGATCTGAACAGGCTGAATCAGTGGGATGAGACCAACAGCATGAGGTTCAACAAGGCAAAATGCTGAGTTCTGCACTTTGTACACAATAACCCCAGGAAGCATTACAGGCTGGGGGAAGAGTGGCTGAAAAACTGCCCAGTGGAAAAGGACTTACCACTGGTGGAACATGAGCCAGCAGTGGGCCCAGGTGGCCAAGAAGGCCAGTGCTATCCTGGCTTGTATCAAGAATAATGTGTCCAAGCAGGATCAGGAGAGTGACTGTTCCCCTGGTCGGCACTAATGAGGTTGCACCTTGAGTACTGCATTCAGTTCTGGGCCCCTCACAAGAAAGACACTGAGGTGCTAGAGTGTGCTAGAGAAGGGCAACAAAGGTGGTGAAGCATCTGGAGCACAGGTCCTCTGAGGAGTGGCTGAGGGAGTTGAGGTTGTTTAGACTGGAGAAAAGGAGGCTCAGGGGATAGCTCATCTTTCTCTACAACAACCTGAAAGGAGGTTGTAGCAAGGTGTGCGTCGGCCTCTTCTCCCAGGCAACTAGCAACAAGACAAGAGGACATATCCTCCAGCTGTGTCAGGGGAGGTTTGGTTGGACATCAGGAGCAATTTCTTCACAGAGAGAGCTCAGGGAGGTGGTGGAGTCATCATCCCTAGAATTGTTCAAGAACACATGGCACACACGTGATCAGCCAAAGGTTGGACTCAATAATCTCACTGGTATTTTCCAACCTAAATGATTCTGTGATTCTGTGAAAAGTAGTGAAATAATCATGCATCTGCTGGGAATTAAGTACAGTAGCAGGGGTGATATTGATGATGACACCCCTAATTTATTTTGTAGGAAAAAACTGGAGTACAAATAGAAGATTAGAATAGGCTGTTTCTATTTTTGTCACAAAACCCACCAACAAAATGTTGCCCTAGGCAACAAACATACAGTTCATAGTTTTAGCTTGTTTTCTTGTAGTCCAACACAACTTGCAGTCAAGATTCACTTAAGTGATTTAACTTCTATATATAATATAGAAGCATGCATGTATATTTATAAAAATGTATGTACTTTTGAGGAATACATTAAGTGCAGGTAGGTCGATGTGCAAGCTGCAGTGTGAATTGCAGGATGAGCTCTGGGGGCAGAAGCCTGAGCCTGGGACAAGAGGCCATGAAATGCCCAACTTTGCGTATCAAAGGGCCCAGGGACCTGTAAGCCAGCCAGCAGGCTTCCTTGCATTTCCGCTGTCAGGGTATAAAAGCCCAGGCATTCTGTTCTTCAGAGCACCCAGCTTGAGCTGATCTTTTGGGTTTGTTTTTTTTTCCCCACTTTGTTATTTAGTTATTGCACCATGATTAAATTATTTTAAGGATCTTGGTGTCTGCTGTGGGGTCGAGCTGGTAAGGAAACCTGTCTGACTACGTGAATGTGGGGGATGTAGCTGCAAAGCGACTTCAGTTCCAGCTCACGTGGTTTGAGAGTGACTGCTAGAGTGGCTCCTGGGTGGTCAGACAGGGAAGTTTTCTTAACAGTATATATATATGTATGCATGCATATGTGCAAGTATGCAGATATAGTATGCATACGCAGTGCACATACTACACAGATGCTATGTGTTTTATATATATAAAAATATATGCATGTGCATAAGTTTTTTTGTAAACATATGTAGACATAATCACATGAGAGAAGAGTTGAGATAGAAAATTCTTTTAAAAGAAATCCTACTCAAATATCAGAAGCTCCATACATTTTACCCTATACCATGTGGCTCAATCCTTATCTGACAATGAAAAATGGTGTCTTTGTACAACCATTGTCAAAAACTAGCTGAGTATACCAGCCTTATCATCCATGATGTCAGTTAGGGTAGTGCATAAAATGTTAGGTCTGCGTTGCATCGGAAAATTTGTATTAAGTTCTCCTACTGATGATCATATGCCATGCACTGTTCCATCAGAAGCACAATGAGAGAAGTTTGGAAAAATTGTGCATTATTTCCTCTGTAATACTTGCATTACCCACAGCTTTAGCAATTGGACCTAGGTTTGTTTGCTTGCTTCATTTGAGATTATAACCATTATGCCTCCATGTTGACATTGTGAATTCCCCTCATTTTGATAACAGGTTCCAGAACTGTCGTTCCTTTAAAAGGCTGCTTTCAAATCTAGGCAGTTGAGGCCTAATTTACTAATTCAGTCTAAATCTGGTCTAGTTTCCTCCACAATTGTCTACAGCATGGGTGTGAGAAGATTTGCAAAACCTAGTAACACAATAATAATTTTAGAATGTCTTTTTTGTTGTACAGGCAGAAAATTCATGTTACACCAAATAAATTTGCAGTGGTCTCTATCTCAAGAAACTCAAATTTTGAAAGCAGCAGATTTGGGAAGAGCTATACAGAATCATTTCCGTACAGATTAAAACAGTTTATCACAGGCAGCACAGCAGAATTCCACATTCTATAGATGGAGAAGCATAGTATTTTATAATACAAACTCAAATTACATGTCTGGGCCAGAAAACTACCATCAGTTTCCTACCCACCTTCACTATTAAATGCTGTTACTATTGACCTTAGACTCTGCTCTCCTTGATTTATGGTAAGTATATGCAAGCCTTCTGTCCTGTCATCTGGAGCAACTGCCTGATCTATGTATCAATAAGGTTCGACATTATTATAACTAAAAGACTACACTTACAGAAGAGGTCTTTTGGATTTAATACTTATAAGATTTAATCTAATAAATATTGTAATGTTTTAAATTCTAGATACTTGCCAATATCTTCTATAATCTACATAGTTTGATATGTATAGAGGATCTAAAAGTATATGAGTCAGTATGTGATTTTTTAATGCCAAAATACACTGGAAGCTAGGAGATGGCCTATAAAACTTATTTGTGTAAGTTAGCACTTATTTGAAAGGAGGGGCTTTAATGGAACTTCTTGCATCAGTAGGTGCTTATCAGCATGAGCTAGGCCTCCACAATCTGGCATTTTAAAGAAAATTGCTTCTCTGAGTTTCAGGTGGTACATTATGCAAGCTGGTACTGCAGCACCTGCAGTGCATGATATAGAACAACATATGCTTGTCTTATGGCACCATTTATTTAGAAATAGCACATCACACATCTCATGGTAAAAAGAAGAACAAAATAAATCAATACATTTGTTTTCAGAGCAACCAACTATTTTAAGCCCATGATTTTTTGAGGTTTTTTGGTTGGTGTGTTTGATTTTTTAGCTGCTGCTGGTTTTGTTGGGGATTTTTTGAGGGTGAAGACAGAATATGCTGCTGCTCTTTTTTTTTTTTTTCCAGAGCATTTGCTACAAAAGGATACTTAATCAAATCAAAGAAAATATTTGGAAAAAGCAAGTTTCTCTGAAATTTTTCAGCACATAATTAATGGTTATAAAAGCAGAATTATATGCTTCCCTAGATGTTAACATCAAAATTAGCAGCAGAAAATACTCTATGCCTCAGCTTAAAGTGCTACTTGTGACTATCTTCTTCTTTCTGAAATTAATTGTTGATGAAAATCAGTCCATTCGGTTTTATGATCTCAGTGGTGTCCTGTGATAAACATCAGCATACAGACTCTTTAGAACTACTAGGCATATTGCCAGCATGTAATTCAAGGAAGGAAAAAAAATGTATATGAATTATTTAAAACCAGAAGAAGGAGAGAGGCTGAAAGTCTTGTTATCACTGTTTATGGACCAAATCTTAAGCAACGTAAAGGCCAGCTAAGCTGGCAGTAGAATACTGAGATGCCTTAGCATAAGTTGCTAGCTGCAAAGAAAAGAGAAGTGTGTCTGTAGCAGTAAAACTGGTGACATATAATACCTGACTTTTCTCCTGGACATAAGCTTCCACATTCATATATGTAATGAGCCAAAGCAAGGCAGTGGTACCATGCAATTCAACAATCAGTTAAACAACTTCACCAGTTACTACCTGGAAATACTATAACAAGCAGATTAGGTACGAAGCAGGAGGTTTTGGTGACTGAATTGTCGTCTAGATAATTATTACAGGGTGGGAACAAAGAGGAAAATCTAAAGCTGGAGATGAAGATCTGCAGGGATGGCTAAATTTCCTTTGTTCTGTCTAGAATACATCATTGAAAAGTCTAGTCAGCTGCATTCAACACATATGTTTGATTTCCCACTTTTTATTTTCCTTAGAGGCCAGTGTTCAGATGACAGGGCCTAAAAACTAGTTTTCCAAACCACAGCCATGGTGGTTTAGATTTACTTCAGGAAAAATTTGTTGAGCTTTGGACAAGTGTCAGAGTTAAGACCATCAAATATCAAAAAAAGAAGAAACAAAAGACTGGAACTGTTGAGTCAGTGGTAAACAGACTCTAAAACTAAAGAGAAAAATAGTGACATGAAAAGGTAAAAAGTCCAGTAAAATGCAAAGCTAGAAGGCAGCAACACAGCAAGGCAGTGATAGAGCTCATTAGGTCATCAAGAGGTCATAACTTCTCCAGCTGTCTTGTAAATTCCTGACCAGCAGGTCATGTCACTAAGTTACTGCATGAAGAATTGTAAGTTTTCTGTCTTAATTCAATAGTAAATTAGGCTTTTCTAGCATGAAAACAAACAAATAAAAAACCACAAACCAAAACACAGTGTACCACTGAGTACACACTGACTTCAGAGGTTTTATACATAATAAAAGGTGTTCAAACACAACCGTTTAATAGAGAAAAGGTCTGCCAAACAAGATTAGCATGAAGAATTAACTATTCAGTGGTTACACAGTGTAGTATCTAACACATGTAAGAAACTTGCAAGCAGGATTCAATTTTGGGGTGCAGAGTAGACCTGAATATTTTCCTACACTATTATTTCCTAGAAATAAATAGTCTATGAAATCTATTATGCAATGGTCTGACTCTCCACAATGCTACTATTTTTAGGAAAGAAGGCCACTACTTTTTCTCTACCTTGTTCTGCGGTGTCAGTGTTTCCTCTGTATAAGACATCCATTTAAA
>JAWMRA010000090.1:40112998-40124453 GCA_035584735.1 Pseudotriccus pelzelni | reverse complement strand
TTCTTGAAGATGTAATTGGCAAAGGCGTCACCTAAACTCCTGATTGGTTTTTGTCCGGAAATTACCTGGACAAACCAGTTCCAATCCCCAAGGAGGGGGGACTTCTGCAAGCCCACAACACTCATTCTCAGGTTTGTGGGTTGGTTTTTATTTTTTTTTTTTTAGGGGTTGTTTTTTCTTTGTTTGTTTGTTTGTTTTTGACAGCCACAATCTTGTGATGTCTAAAATGAAGACCAAAAGAAAACAAACAAGCTGAACCCCCAACTGTTCGCCTCCTTTCTGTCAGTCCCTAGAACAAAGCACTATAGAATCTTAGTAAAGCTTGTACTTTGAAAACTAGAAGAACATTTAAACACTGTTGCATTATTCCAATGACCTCTTTATTTTCTGCCTGTCATCTGGAGCACAGGAATTTTGAAAAAAGAAACCAAAAGTATTTTCTCCTTTTATTCTGTTTCCAGAAGCTAATAATACATTTTACGTGAGCACCACCAATTCCCTTATACTCCTTTAATGGTACTTTTTGTCTGCCCTCTGTTTAATGCTGAAAGTCTTAAGGAATATTTTAAAGGACACATATTTTTTGTCCACAACAGAAATATCACTAACCTTCATATCCTCTGTGGTGTCTAAGTACTTACTTTATGCTTATGTGTGCTCCTCAGCTGTCAGCTAGATTCATAACCCTTGCTAAACTATCTAAAAGCTTACTCTAGCTTGCTCTAATATATAAAGCAAAAAAAATCTACAGAAAAGAAGTTGTTTAATGAGATGATAGTCATGTGATCATGTAAAAAAATATCAGTTGTGGGAATTTCTTTGCGTTTAGTTTTTGGAAGTGTGTGTTCCCAAATCCACAAAAAATAAGGTATTTGCTTCTGAAACTTACCACTTGGTGTGTGCTGCTCTGAAAACTTTGAGTTCCATGCATCTAACTTTTCTGATCATATTAGTGCTACTGTACTTTTTACCTAGCACCTGTGTACCTGAGAAGTGACCATGTGCACAGGCACACACACACACACATACACATGTGCACAGTCACACAATGCATTCTTTTATAGACCTCTGGCAACTATTAAAAATGTACATCATCCTAGACTGTAGTGTACTGCAATAGTGAGAAAAGGACTATTAACAACTGAGCACTGTAACAATGTAAATCAACTAAATGTATATAATTTAGCAGAAATGCTGTCACAAATATCTCAGGCCTTCCGAGGACATTAAATAGTCATTAGGTAGAGCTGCCTTGCTTTAATTACCCAAAAAGATACTCCTAGAACAGACACAGTAGCTTGTAGTGCACAGTGCTAGATGTGGAACGGTTCCCTCTGATTCTGCCATCTTCTAGCACTACGTTTAATGTGCTTTTTATGATAAATCTGTCATTTTCATAGAGTAGCAGAATCACAGAATTGTTAAGGTTGTAGGAGAACTCCAGAGATCATCTGGTCCAACCCTCCCCCCCACCAAGGTAGGGTCACGTAGAGCAGGTCACACAGGAATTTGTCCAGGTTGGTTTTTTGTGTGTTCAGAGAGGGAGACTCCATGACATCCCAGGCAGTTTGTTCCAGTGCTCTGCCATCCTTAAGGTTAAAAAGCTCTTCCTCATGGTGGGGTAAAACTTGTGTTTTAGTTTGTGGTCACTGCTCCTTATCCTGTCACTGGGCACCACTGAAAAAAATCTGGCACATCCTCTTGGGACCCACCTTCAATTTTTATGTAGAGAAGGCACACTTCTATCAACAAGAACAGATTTATTCATTAGGTACATTAAACACAAACATGATTAAACACATAATGGTTCTACAGACTGATGCAGACAGGCTGGATTGATGGGCCAAGGCCAGTGGTATGAGGTTCAACAAGACCTAGTGCTAGGTCCTGCACTTTGGTCCCAACAACCTCATGCAGCACTAAAGGCGGGGAACGAGTATCTGGAAAGCTGCCAGCCAGAAGAGGACCTGGGAGTAATGGTTGACAAGTGCCCAAACACGAACCAGCAGAGTTCCAAGGTGGACATGAAGGCCAATGGCATTTTGGCTTGTAACAGAAATATGGCCAGCAGGATTAGGGCAGTATCGTCTCCCTGTCCTTGGCACTGGTGAGGTTGCCCGTTATCAAAGAATACTTGACAGTACAGGCTGGAACTCTGAATACAGAATATTATCAATTAAGCCTTGAGGAAGGACACAGAAATTAATACCTTAATTAAGGTATTAATTTCTGATAGCACTAATGCACTTTACATCCATATACATCAGTAGGTGAGCAAATAAACTTGACTTATAAATAGAAGTTACAACATTAGAAGCCAAAAAGGTCTGTTAAATTTTGTGCATTGCTGAATATTCTAAAGCCAGCTTCACTGAATTTTCCTCATTATCAAAAGAATGCACTTTACCTACTACCATATGATGAAATAAAGCTTTCCATTTTTTTCAAATAAGCCGTTCTTCTCAATCTTCTTGTCAGAAAGTGCTTTGCTTTAGTAACTGATTTCTGTGTACATTTGTAATGGACTTTGGGTGCTTTAAACTGAAATATGATTCAAAATATATTATTTGTATAATAAAGGAAAATAGGGTGTCTTTCACCTTATTCTTGTACCTACTGAAGTGTTACACAAATTCATGTCTCAGCATTCTATTTTCAAGCTCTTACTTATGTTTCATGTAGTTTCTCACCATTTATGTTCTCTATTTAGTTTGTTTATGCTTGATTTTTTTGCTTCTGAATACCATAATTTCTCATGTGTTTGAGAGGATTAAAACTGATTACAGTTTATGTAGAGAAGAATTCACTCCATATTTTTAGCAATATGTATTATAAGCATTGATCTTATTTAAATGCAGAAATTTTTCAATTAGTCTGAGTGCTACAGTTAATAAGTATGTACTACCCCTCTTTGGTTTACTAAACTGAGAAAATACAACCCATTTCTGGTGTGTTACCTGATTTTTTCTGCCATTATTTTTCACCTTGTTGGGAGATAAAACACTCTCTTTGAGGCAAGACAAGTTGTCACTTCCAGTTACAGTGGGTGAGTATGATATGGCATGCAAAATTGCACACCAAGTTGTTATGGCCAGAAAAATAATGGGTGTCACCACTGTAATTGCTGATAAAAATTCGTTGTTTGATACTTAAATCAATTACCTACCAAAGATGTCTTATGCCACAGCCTTTTCTAGGAAAAATCTAATATAGCCTAGTGACCCACAGTCAATCAAAGTATATAAAAAATGATGAGTCTTCAGGGAAACATATTATGTAATCACAGTATGCATTTGTGTGTTTCAAACCATACAGTGACATTTAAGGAGTGAAAATTATGTTCAAATTTCACAGTAAATAATAAAGGTAAAGAGTGTGTTTTACTGTATTTTGAGATTGCAATAATAATGAGTCATTGCAAAAAGGGGAACATAGTGCTACTTGTAAAAGATGGAAATGGATGGAAAAATATAAAAAATAATCCATGCAATATATAAATTTAAAAATCCAGAAAGTCATAGTCAGGCTGACTGAGAACATCAAAGAGAAAATAGAACAGGAACAGAGTAAGCTAAAGAGCCTATTTAGCTGTGAGAAGATACTAACCCAAGAATGACTTAGTATATTTAGGGCATCACTGAGGTCTGTGTGGGAAGCTGAGTGAAATGGCAGAAAACTGTTATAGCAAATGAGATCACAAGGATGTTTTTTATTTATTTCTTAACCTTCTTTTGGGCCAAACCCTGAAAAGCTGGTTCAAGTTGGAATCTGAACCGTATTTCGTGATAAATAAAATAATGAAGACATAATTGTATAGTGAATGACAATCAGTAAGGGCCAAGAAATGGTATGATTAAACTAACAAATTTATTTTCATGAGTGTGAAATAGTGGGATACAAGGAGAGGAAAGGCAGTGGCTATTTAGTACACCTGAAGCAAGTGTTAAATTTCCTTTTAAGCCTGTGCAAAACCAGTATTTGGTCAGCCAGAGTGGGTGGCACAGACTCATTTGTTTGGCAAACTTCTGTACCTGGCATGCAGATGAGGAAAGGACAGGATAGAGATTTTTGGAATTGTATCCTGGAAGGTTTGTGTAGTTCATATCAGTCCCCTATCCTGGAGGAAAGTCCTTGTTTTGGGACTGTGACCAAAGGCCTAAATTTCCATTATGACCATCTATGGTCTATCCAACAGATCATAATGACAGTCGTTCTTGACCTTTTTATTGTTTTTTTTTATTACTCTCTACATGCTCATCAGGCTGTCTTTGTGATATAGAGTGCTTAACCCTGAATTACAGTGGAACACTTGCCTCACCACTGCAGACACTTCCATACGCAGGCAGTGCTGGAATCTAGTGAATCTCACACGACATTTTCCTTTCACTGAATATTACTCTTTAGAATGCTTTGAGTAGACAAAATAAAGGTGCCAGGTTAAGCTGAATAAAGGGTTTTAATCCGTGACCTTGAAAAGCTAGTTAAAAGTAGACCATCACTTTCACCAAACCCGTGGCAAGAGCTCTTGAATATGGGCAGATTGAGTCATTAGTTATTTTAAAATAGGCACAATGACAAACAGGATTGAAGATCATCCAATTCTTTACACAAATCTGATCATACTGTACAACAGTACTTGAAAAGAGTGCATAGACACAGAATAGATACTGAAATGAAGAAATGCAGGTCACAACTATTGTGTGAGATAAAGTATTATGACAGTATATTGAAAAGCACTTATTTAAAGGTATAGGTAAAATTCAATTAAATTGCTAAGTGTACCTGACAATATTTAATATTTTATATTATTTTGATAGTATGAGATTATTTGTTAAATAAAAATAGTATATCTGCAGGTGTAGAATATCTTTAATTCATTTTTGACCTGACATAAATCATCAGGTTCTGTCAATTTTCCAGTATACTTTTCTTCATGACAGTCTTGCTTTCACTGTATCTGAAGAAAACTAATTTCCTTTTGCTCTTCACTGAAAATTAGTTAATTTAGGATTATACTAATTTCACAAATGAAATATCTTACAAATGTCTACCTTACCTACACAAACCCACAAACCAATAAACAAACAAACGAAAGAAATACACAAGCAAATAATCCAGTTTGGGGGTCATTAATAAGTTTCTTCTCCTGCACTGTCATACAAAAAGTGCTAGAGAAAGAAAGACCGATAAATCACTAGTACCTATACATCTAACGTATATAAAGATTCAGCCAGCTGTCAGTACAGTAGGAAACCTCAGCTGAATTGGTCTATTTCTTGACTAGTGAAAAATGCCTGTCTCCTTCTCCACTAATTATACCTTTAGAGACTATTTGTATTTGCTCAATATGTATGGGTATGTGCATCCAATTTTTTTTTTTTTTACTTTGTAATCAGTGCTGAACTTCTTTTTTATTTTAGATTTATTTCTTTGTTTTTATAAAGACAGGCATCAGCCAGAAAATACTTGATTTATCTTAATAGTGTGTTTAATACTTGTTAAATATGACGTTTTTATTTCAGTTCATAATTACAGGATATGTGGTTTGGTGCAGTTTGGAGCAGGAAGAAGGGCTAATATGCAACTAGCAGAACCTAACATTGTAAATTAGATTATTTTGTTATAATCTTAGTTTTTTTGCTGACTTCAGTCTTACGACTCTTCACCCATACTGTTGAATCTCACAAGGGTAAAATAAGTTCATTTTTGAAAAATGCTTTGTGAACTATCCACAGTCTAGCCCAGAATGATAAGTCTTTAATGGTTATTTTAGCTTCAGAATAGCTGCGTTTGAACACAATGCACCACAGAGGTGAAATGGAGGAGAAAGTGAACAAGCAGGAAATATGGTATGCTCTATAAAAGTGAATGTACTCAGGTCACAGTATTTCTGGGTTTTTATAGAAGTATTTCTTTCTTCTTTCTTTTTTTCTTGTTTCATTTCAGAGGTAAAATCAGTGTGGAAACACAGTGAAAAAAAAAGGAGGGTTTTTATTATTATTATTATTATTATTATTATTATTATTATTATTATTATTTTCCTAATAGCAATCTATTTTTGCCTTCTTCTGTAAAAAAAGGACGTGGGTGTGGGTTCAAACAGACTCAATCTAATTTTTAAATAAGATCTAGGACAATGATATTCTCTACACTCCCTGTGGTCTAAAAGTCATCCTCTTTGTCAGAATATGCCTTTTCAAGGGAGACAGATGGCATGAGCCGAACTGCGTGGAAAAAGTGTTTGTGCTTTCTCACCACATCTAAGGCACAATGCTGCTGTATTTTTTTTGAGGAGGCAGAGTCTAAAGAAGTCTCATAAAGAGGGTCATGATTTTGCTTACTGTGCATGACAAATATCAACTGAAGTTTCTGCTGCAGCTCCTCTGCTGCTACTTGCTAGTGGAACCATTTTTCTGACAATAACTTAATTTATATAAGTTATTTTAAAAATATATTTAAAATCCTCTGGTAGTTTTTTTGTTCCTCAGAAGCCCAACAAAAATGTACCTAAATTCAACCAAAGGTGAACCTTCACAGGCCTCTCTGTACCTGATGCCTTCCACCGGACTCAATAGAAAGAGCACCAGGACCCACATGACACACAAACACATACAGCATATTTTATTGCCTTCAAGTCTCCCTCCAGTAGTGGTCTGTTTGCTGAACAGATAAGGAAACTGGGATCCTGCCTACGTGCCAACATTGGTACAAAAACAACAAATGAAGTCTTGCAACTTCTGGGACAGAACTGCAGATGACATTTGCTTGCATTTTACTGTTTGCACACTACATGATGTATTTTCAAACAGGAGATCCTTTTGCCCTAAGATTAGCTAATGCTCACTGAGTTAGGTGGAAATTTCTGCCAGGTAACCAAGACTCTGTCTTTTCAGGTAGGCAAGCAGAGGGGAAGGAAGGGAAACTGGGAAGGAGCTTCAGGCATGAATAAAAAGATGAAACTCACTGTTCACCCTGGATGACAGAAGAAGAAGGTTTTCCTGAGGACTTTGGTTCACCTCATGAAGATACTAGGAGTTGTTAAACTGGAAAGCATAACTAGAGGGAAAGACCAAACTCAGACAAATTTGGCAAGGGCAAATTTTTATGATTTTCTTTATATTTTCATGTATGTCAGATAGTAAATCCTAGCTTTTTCTCTTTTTAGAAGATTGTCCTGTTCTTATATTTTTCCTAATTATATGTATCTTCAAGGCTTGAAAGCCATTTCTGTGCTTTTGGAAAGCCTATTTTTATGAAAAAGTACAAGAAAGTGTACTGAAAATCTGTGTCTATTCAAGGTCACACCTGCACTTGAAACTACCCATTACCCTTAAGTTTCCGAAGTATGTACAATTTTACCTTCTTCTCTGAGTGAAGAACTTGCCTATACTAGTGACTTGCAGGAGCAGTACCAATAGCACTCTCACATAGAAATGAGGATTTAACTCCATTGCCAAGGCTGATTATTTCTTACTTACACGGTAAGCCTTAGTCTTCTCTAAAAGAATAGTTGAGAAACCAAGAGTTTGTATTTCCAGGAGATCAGTAAAATGAACCCCACTTGCAAAATATGTAGGTAATGTGGAAAATACTATGCCAAAAGTTAGAAAATGAACTCCTTTCTTCCTCATTCCTGGGCATAGTTCCACTTTGCCATAAGAACAAAAATTAGCTTAAAACCAGAGGAATTTGGTTAACCCACTTATTAGATCAGCAGCATCTGAGTCTTCTGCATCTCCAAGGAGAATTAGAAAGAAATCAAGAAAAAAAGCTCTAGTTGTGATCACCCAGTGGCAGCAAGTTCATAAGGTCTAGTGGAAGGTTATGTTGTGCCTCATGAAAATGCCTACATGCTTTTCACATGATTGATTTTTTGTAAAAATGAGGAAGTATGATTTGAAGTGATTCATACATTAACTGGGGCCCTTAGTATATTTAATCCAAACAAGCATTTTGACCTGGACCTTTATTTAGCACCAGAGTGCTGAAAGTTCTCCATGCCTGACTAAGCAGTTCTGCCTGTTGTAAGTAATTTACATATTGAAGCTACAGAGATGATTGTCTAGAAAACAGTGTCATTTCATCTCAGAAACTGATGGTCTTAATAAGAAGTACATTCAATTGTCAATATTTTAACATTTATCTTGCTTAATATAAAATCAATACTTTAACATAAGCTAATTACTCCCAGCATTGTTACAAATGTACTCCTCTATTGGCTTGTAAACAAAAGGAAACACAAGACAAAGCAGCTTTTTACTAGCGTAAATTTTATCCAATTCTCACCCTCCCTGAAGAAAAAAATCCATTAAAATTGCTTGTATGAATAGCTGCAGACTATGGGAAAGGAACCAAGTTAAGTAATTATCATATGAATTGCTTAAACTTAGGTAAAGCCTGTCATCCCATGAGTTAACACAAGTCTCTCTCTTGACTCTAAGAACACACGTTTTTATTATTGTCCACTTACCACTAGAGTATCTGCAATCATTCCTGTTGTTATAGCTGAGCTTCATGTAATTAATGTTGTTTTAAATCTACAAACAATCATGTGTGTTCCTAGATTACATCTGTGATTTATGTGCATCTCATTTCTTATGCCACTGAAACAAAAGTTCCAGCTTTTTCAGGGTAAATGAAATAAGATTAACTGCACACAGTGCTAACTTGTTATTTAGATTGACACATATTAAGATAGTTCTTGTGTTTACTTCTAAATATCTGTTTTAAATTACCATAGACTGCCCAGAAGTTAGAAAAGAAAATATGTGTAAGCAATAAGAAATCTCCTTAAATAAATTATGAACTAGGAATGACAGAAATATTTTTATTTTAAATATCAAAAGGAAAGATCATACAAGTGAAGACAAAAGTGTTTCCTCTAGTTGCCATTATCTTATTTCATTCTTCTAAACAACGCTGATAGGATGCCCTTTACTGGTCACTGTTAGAAGCAATTACAACAAGGAAACGAAAGAACACTGCCAAATGAAAAACTTGTCATTTTCATATATGAGATAGCATTTTATTTTTAATTTGTGCTACACAAATCATGGCACAACTTACAATCTCCAGCCAAGATGGAAATTAAATTGTGCTAGGAAGCACAAGCACGAGCACAAGCACAAGTAAGACGCAGTCACTGCCCTAGAAAACATAGCAACCTAAACAGAGAAGTCAGACAAAGAAAGAGAGAAAAGCTGCATACTCAAATGCTTCTTCCTGTGCATTCTCTCTCTAACCCCCTCCCCACCCATTCTTTTTTAAATAGAAGCAGGATTGATGTTGACAATATGCCTTTCAAATACATCAGTGTGATGAAACAGTGAACCACTCAACAGTGTGAACTGAAAGAAAGAAAGGATTACCACTTACCATGGCAATAAGCAGGCAGTGTCACAGCAAAATAATATTTCTTCACTTACATGCAGCATTTTTTTATTTGGTTATATGAAATAAGGATGCACATATGTTCAAATGCTAAGAGCACAGATTTCAGTTAGTGCACCAGAAAAGATAATCCTTCTGCTTTAAGGATTTTTTTCTCTCCTGGAAATACAGGTTTATCTCCGTGTGCTGCTTTCCTCCCTCATCTTTAAGACCAAGCAATGTTGAAGAAAACAAAATTATTAGTACTCCCTGTTTCATTTTGTTTGATTTTTTTTTCCTATATGGGTTATTTCAAAGCATTAAGACATTCAAAGCATCTTGCTGGTAGCACTTACTTCATTACAGAAATTTTAACTATCTCTATTATGTGTGTTTTGAGGAAAGGCTGAGAATATTGATCACTCTATTCCATTGGTGAGTTGTTAATCACAGGAATACTCATGAATGCATGACTGAGTGCCTACTAATGGAAATTAAGGATTTACTATCTGGTTCTGTAAAAGCAGTATTACTATAGATTACTCGAACTGCATGGAAGCAGGGATGTTCATAAATCTTGTGCAGACATATTGCAAAATATTTATAACTGTAGTAGTTTTCAATTGGTTAAATGCTTCTCTCTTATGATGATGTAAATCTAGAGTAACTGTCATTGAATTGTGAGCTAAATCAACATATAGAAGAGCAAAATGAGGTCATGTTTTTACTAATGCACCCTATTAAATGATCCTATTCAATTCACATGCAGAATGTGTATTTATTGTGAAACAAAAGATCCAAAGGTTATGTGTGCTGTTGTTGGTAACATTACAGTACTGAGCACATGGAATTATTCCAGTGATTTAGATCATGATAAACACAGTCTCAAAAATATCAAACTTAAATTACGTAAGGTGCCTGGCTGGACTGATGAGATGTGTTTTACACCTTTACAAAATCTGGGGAATTTAAATCAATCACTGGCAAAAGCAAATAGATGAAGTGAATGCCTTCCCATTAGCTCAGCAATGCTTGACAGAAATAGGACAGCAGAGAACCGTTTTTTGCTGGTGCACATGGGGTTCCGTTGATGTCATCTGAATTTTATTCTGTGCTGCTTATGAATTGTTGCCTGGAGGAACCCTGCAGTATTCAGGTAAATACAGTAACTTAGAGCTTTATCACTGAACATGCTCCTGCCAGTCTATTATGAAGATAATGGGGTTTTTTCAGGCAGGGGAGTAAAGTTCTATGCACACACTACCACAAAATTAACTGAATAAATAAAGAATCAACAATGTGATCTTTGAGTGCACCCAAAATAAAATCATAGAATCACAGAATTTCTCAGATTGGAAGGGAACTATAAGGATCATGAAGTCTAATTACCTGTTCCTTGCAGGACTATTTAACTAAACCATATGACTAAGAACCCCATCTAGACACTCCTTGGACTCTGACAGGCTTGGTGCTGTGATCACTTCCCTGGGAAGTCTGTCCCTGTGACAAACCACCCTTTCAGTGAAGATATTTTTCTGTTGTTCAACAAGAACTTACGGTGTTGAAGCTTCATTCTGTTTCCTCATGTCCTATTGCTGGTCACCAAAGAGAGGAGACCAGCACCTCCTCCTCCACTGACCTACATGAGGAAGCTGTAGACTGCTATGAGGGCAACCCTCAACCTTTTCCCTAAGGTGAGCAAACCAAGTGACCACTCTCTTATGCTTTGGCCTGAAGGCTTTTCAATAGCTTAATTACCCTCTTCTGGACATACTCTAATAGTTGGTGTCCTTCTTATACTGATGAGCTCACACCTGCATGCAATACCTGTGATGGGATCACAGCAGCAGACAGCAGAGACGGACAATCTCCTCCCTCAACCGGCTGGTGATGGCCTGATGCCCCCCAGGACACAGCTGGACATTTTAGCTGCCAGGGCACTGCTGTTTCATGTTCAACTTCCATTGACCAGGACCCCTCATCTTTTTCTGCAGGGCTACTTCCCAGTCTCTTATTCCCCAATTTTTATATATACCCAGGATTACCTTTGCTATTAGAGCAAAGAAGTATTTCAGTATTCACATTC
>JAWMRA010000090.1:40098538-40112898 GCA_035584735.1 Pseudotriccus pelzelni | reverse complement strand
TCACTTTACCTACCTCATTAGTAGCTCTGTGTCATTTATAACCAGAGTTTACTTCATAGTAAACTGACTTAATGCCTACTAAACTGTGCAGTTTACAAGTAATAGTTTCTTATTATAAACAGTAAACAATAAAATATTTACACTTCTGTTCAAAGAGCACTGAATTCACCTTACTGCGTATGATTACATCTTCATATGATTATATTTTTGCTTCATGCTATTTTTATGTTTTTCTAGATTTCTGTTCCTATTCCTGTCTTTCATAACTTCTGATCTTTTAACTGGATACCCACCTATTAAACTTGCAAATGTATTAGCTGAATGTCACTGACCCATGTAAATGGGGGTGTAGGAGCAGATCTGGTAAATCTGAGTCAACCTATTTGTGAGATATCTAGACAGTTGGTGTTTCTTCGTGCTAGGTACATACAACAAGAGCTGTGCAGAAGCTCTGGATTGTTATTTTTATTCTGGTGAGCAGCAAAGGGTCAGCAAATTCTGAGATCCAGGCATAAATTTTCAGAAGTATAATAAAGAAATTGCTGAGAAACTACAGATCTCCTTGTCTCACATCTGTTTTAAATCATATGTCAAACCTAACCCTTTCATACTAGTTTCTTCTATCTATTCTTTCTGTGATACATTTTTAGCTCTCATTAGCTTTTGTTTCCAATGTCTAGCAGCCTTCAATCTCCATGAATCATTCCCTTTGGCCAAACTGCCTTTTTGTTAACTGAACTCATCTGGAAAGTAGAGCCTGTAATATCCTTTTGACTGGGTGTAAGCAGCTGTACTAGAGAATGTTCAGAGTTACTTTTTAAACACAAAATGTTCCAAAGAGATCCAGAATATGTCCAAAGAGAGTGATATAGAAAGACCAAAAGAACCACTGAGCTTAACCATAAAGTCACTCATTCTTATTCCGTTCGAATAAAACAAGTTGACTTTTTAGCTGTTGGTTGGGTTTTTTTAAAACTTTTATTTTTTCTTTTAAAAGATGCCAGTGTCAATGCAGCTTTTGCTCTGTTATTAAGATGGATTTTATCAAGTCTGACTCCCCTTCTTTTGAAAAGTATATGACTGAAATGAGAAGAGAATAACGAAAGCTGGGTTTCATTTCACTGTATGTGACAAAGTAAAAAATAGTTTATCTTTTTGTGTGATGTCATTATGAAGAAGAAATAGAAAGCCTTAGCAGCCGCACAGAAAATACTTTATCGTGTATCTCCTTCAGCATGGTAAAATTCAATTATTCAGTAGCCACGTTCAAAAAGAAAATTTTTAAGTCAAAAATTCTTGTAAAAGTTTTCTTCTCTCTTTATCATCTTGTGCTTCAAAGGCATACCTGACACAGCAATTAAGCACAGCCTGTTTTGAATCTTAAGAGCCAATGTTTTTCTCCAAAATTATAATCAAATATACGTTGTCCTAACTTACACTAAGAAATTGAAGGCTTTCCCCCATAATTTGTCCATTTTATGAATAATAATTGTTAAAAGACAACATATAAAGCTTCAATTGCCTAAATGTTTTTAAGTCAAATGACAAATAGGTTCTCTTATTTAAAGCTCCACATTTATTCAAAACTTTTCCAGATAAGCTCCCTAACTGTGAACTTTCCTGAGTCATATTCTTAGTTCTTGTTCAGGAGGGGCTTGGCTTTCTGTGTCTTTGTAATTTTTTCAGTGATGCTTCCATACTCTTTTCTCTGTTTTTCATGCACATATGCATCTCTCTACTGAAAAACACAAAGCCTAGCAAAATCTTATCTTCCCCATTCACTTTATTGGAGAAAGTGAAATGTACCTGTGCTTTCAGTGATGGCTGCTATTTGTTCTAGAACCATTCATAAGTGGCTTGTTAGAGTTATCTTCAAGGGAGTATGACAGTTACCTACCACAGTAACATTTATCCATCCCTCAATTTTACATAAAACTAATATTCATTGTCAAGATGATGCACCATACCTTTTTTTCTGGTTAGTTTTGTTTGTTTGATTATTTGTTTTTCTGCAGTTACTTCACCAGATAGCATTAGAAAGATTTTTTTAGGGTTGTAGGAATGTTTTTGTTTTAATGTACCTATACTTTTAGCAATCTGTAGTCAAGAAAACGATGAGATATACTATACCTGATTTATTACATTTATCCAAGAAAGAGAAAGAGCAGGTAATACCTATGAGCTTTCCAGACAGGGATAAAATTGTAAAATTTTCAGTTTGGCTGTGTTAGGTAAATATTAGTGGCAGGCACGTAGAGATATGTGAGTAAAATATGTACTGACACAATACAGCTAAGAAAAAACAGGAGACTGAATAAATAGAACCTTTCCCCTTTATGTGCATTGAAGTACAAATAGGACACAAATTTTATACACGAAGAAGCTAGACAAGAAACTTATTTCACACATTTACTAAGAATGTGACTTACGTAGTTGGATTTCAAATCTAGTATCTGCTTTTTCAGGATTATTTTTTGCGTTTCAGGGGAATGCAACTATGGTAACTAAGAATCCCACTGCCATAAATACTATTCATAGGTAAACATTCCCTGCTCTGATCCAAGTATAGCATGAGGAAAACCATTCTGTGTCTTGGTGAGTTTAGGATGTAAATGAACAAAAAAGTCTAATAGTGGAGACAGCAGAAGCATTGTCTACATTTTACAGTCAGCAAACCAGAGCAAAGAGATTTGATGACATTTGTCTACTCTGTATGCAGATGGTACTGCCTGTGACATGGGGATTCAGGGTGAAAAAATCTCATAATAAAGTAAAAAAGCTTGTTTTCCAGCATACAGCCAGGCCTTCAAACAGAGAAACCATTTAGTGTACTAGGCTTCTATTGGAGGTTTAATAATAGGGATTTTGTAAAAGAGATGCCCTCTAAAACAAAACAGGAACAAAAACTACAGAATGTTCTTCATACACTCTTTCTAACTGCCATCAAAGAGCAGTGATTCAAACCCTGCCAGCCATGGCTGCACTTGAACTAATGACTTAGAAGTGAAAAGGCTCTATAGTCTATTACTAATCTCCTGAGTCATCTGGGCTTTCAACCCTTTTTTTTAAAGCTATATTTACTGGGATCAGAACAGTTGCCCTTCTCAGAATAGATTTTATGCTGGAGCCCACAGTCCAGAGTTCAAGAGTCTTCCATTTGAAAAAGAATAAGTCATAGTGCCTCTGTGCAGTCACTTTTTGACAGCAGGGAAAAAGCTTGCCTATCCAAATAACAGGATATAATTAAAAATGTCTTCCTTCCATGTTAGATATCTCACCTTTATGAATGAATGCATAAAGACAAGTGTCTTCTATTTTATTTTGTCTCTTCCTTTTTCACATGTATCTATCTTCATAAAAAATAGACAAGGCTTAGCTAAATAACTTTAAAAAAAACCAAACCCAACATAAATTGCTTTTGTATTGTAATCTTAGCTACTGGAAAAAATGAAAAATTACATTATGAGAGAAATAAAGACATAAAAGACAAGAAAAGATTATTTAAATCAATAAATTATTTTAGTCAATAAATTATGTTAATAAGATACCATCTATTTTAGAAAGTTAGTGACCATTCTACAGGACACATGGAATATGCTTTTCCGTTTTCTGTCTGCTGCAGTTCAGAACTATTATTTAATGTCTTGAAGCACTTGAAATTGAGAATAATTGTTACATCCGCATTTAAATATCTACCTTATATCATGGTCTTTATATTTGTTTTGAAATTTATGCTGCCTCTTTTCAAGTGCATGGATGTATAACAGTGCAAGTAATCACACACAAGCATATTTCTGAATTCTGATGCTGAAATTCAGCACTGAACCCAGCGTGGGATGGAGCACAGGTGCAGGGGCCACTTGTATATGTTCAGACATATTTTCTGCAGTAGAGAAGCACTGAGTAAGAAGCAGTTTTGCTTCATTGTGCTTCACACAGCACGTGCCACATGCAGATTGTAATGCTGACACAGAAAGAGGTATGAATTCTAGTCCCTAATGGTTATGATGGAGAATATGCAATCATACTGACAAGTTCCATGCAGAGGAAAGATAATACTGGCTGCTCACTTGGCACGAGCCTACCCCTACTTCTAGACATATTCAGTTCTTTCTAGGCATGGAGTGAACTGTAGTCTTAGCTCAGATAAAAGCAGTTCTGTATCATATTAATACGCTGTTATTCGATTTATATGTTCTTCTCCATGGTCATAACTGATATCTATCCTTATATAAGTTTGACAGGCACCTTGAAAAAAGCTGCAGTTACTAAATGCTATTGCAGCACTTGCTCTTCACTTCTTCTAAGTATACTAAAATACTGTGTTGGAGCACTGCTCCTTTGAGGATTAGAAAAGTTGCTAAAACCCAGAAAGTACAAAGACAGAGAA
Source organism: Pseudotriccus pelzelni (assembly GCA_035584735.1). Classification (NCBI taxonomy): domain Eukaryota; kingdom Metazoa; phylum Chordata; class Aves; order Passeriformes; family Tyrannidae; genus Pseudotriccus; species Pseudotriccus pelzelni. The sequence goes on along the minus strand of JAWMRA010000090.1, from coordinate 40,108,508 downwards.
AAAATTTCTATGCATTTTTGTTTCCCAGTGTTACCAGCTTTAATAGTATCACCACACTGATACTTGGTCTGTGTTAGACTGTCACTAGCACTACCATAAACTCAGTGCTAGTATTTCCTGGCCATATGTGAGATCCTGTTTCTTTCTGTGTCTGGGGAGGTAGAGCAGGTATTCTTACTCTTCCTCAATTTTATGTGGGAGATTATGTCCATTCTTCATGGACTTAATGAAAAAGGAACAGGATAACATTCAGAACACTGGTTTACTTCACTAACACCTTCACCAATGGTGGACCATCCTAAATTTTAACGGAGCCTATGTTTCAGTTTGGGTCTTAATCTTGGTAAAGCCCTCTTAAATACTTCTTAGAGCTTCTTTGTTCAGATAGGAAGGGACAGTAGATAAATAACAGCTAGAATTAACTATGTAATAAAGGTATACAGTATCTAGAAAAATCTGTAGAAAATTAGTTATTGTTTTGACTGAACCCTTGAGTGGTTTAAAAAATGTGTTTTCTAAAAATATTTGTTAGTATCAATAAAGATTACTGTACTTTTTTTTTCCCCGACTTATTTTCAGCCTCAGGATATTTTAGTCATTTATAAAGCAGGTTAGAGCTCTAACTTTCATGTATGAATACCTGTTCAGCTGGAAAAAAACTATTTGCAACTGCAATTCCTCCAACAATCACAACAGAAGTTCCAGTCCATGAACATCATCACATCAAGAATACAGTGACTCTCCAGCAATTTGATTTTTCTTAGAGAGTCTGTATTCCTAGGAAATTTTAAAGTGCCTTCAATGAAGCAGGAAGAAAGAAAAGTAAATTATGGTACAATCTAGTATTATTCAAATCTTCAGATAATCAAGTTATGAAATTTAATGTCAGTGGATTCATGTTTTTAAGACCTTTATATTCGTAGTATATAAATGGTGGCTTCTGTTTCTTAAAAAATGGATGTCACCAGGAGAACCACTGTCATGTTTTAGGAGATCTATGGTTGGAAAAACATTAGATGAAAAGACTAGAATTTCCCCACAGACTTTTAAAAGACTGAATGATATTCTGATACTCCATCCCACAGTATTGAACTCTTCTGTGGTCTCAAAATCATGCTATCCCGCATGAACAGGGCATGATATAAAAAAACGTGAAAAAAAGCTTTAAACAAACTATTTCTAGGATTATATTTTGCATGAGCAGTATATACATAACTAATTTGAAGGAGACAAGGACACATAAATGTATTCAGTCACACATCTACACTGGCTAAATCCTCTTTATTTCAAGTTACAGTTCAAACATTCTTACCTTATTTATTCACACAAGTATTTTCACCTAAGTCTGGAATACAATAATGAAAGAGAGTACATGGGCACATATAATTTTCTGAAACAGTTCTCAAGGTGTCTGGGGAGTCAGAAGCCTCATTCCGGTTAGCTTCTTCCTAATCTCTCCTGTTATTTGAATCAGCCTCATTTGATACAGCTCATTTTAAATTACACTTTAAGGCTTTGGTATTTTGCGGACCTGCAATTTTATGATAGCCCTAAGTTCCACAAATGCAGTATAATATTTTGATGGGAAGCATTGCTGATACCAGGATAAAACTTGTGGTACTGAATATTGAAACATTTACATACTTCAGTTTTTCCCTAAACTACACCAAGTTCCTTTGGAGTTTGATTATGTTGGTTTAACATTCCTCATCATACTCTAAATTATATGCTTTGATTATTTAAATATTGTTGTACAGTTTTCTTCATCAACCTATGACATGTATGGTACACAGCGTTTCTGGTGATTTGTCAGCTAAACTAAAGCAAATAAATCTTTACACAGATTTAGTACAGCCCTCCAGGTGTTCTTCAAAAGGTTCTAATCATGAAAGCAGAAGGAAATGAAACAGGACAGAGGAGGAAGACACATTGTTTTGCCCCAATACCCAAAGAGACTGTTTCAATTAAAATAGTTCATTTTGATGTTTGAAAACTTGAAACTGTAATTACACAAGGCTACACAGTAGAAAAAAGACGTAAGTATTTAAAAGTGGCATGTGAGATTTCATTACATACTTCTGACAATTCACATAGTGCAAAGAAATACAAGAAAAACACCATCAGGTAATCCTTTAGGAAGGAACTAATTTATGTCTTGAATTCTGACAAAAATACATTGGTTCTTCTTTTTACCACCTTCTTTAGCCATACAAAAATTTTAAAAGTAACAGATCTTCTCATGGTAACTTTTCTTAAAGTACAGTTTCAAAGTTACCCCCAGAAACACTTCTGCTAATTTTGTAATATTACATATTTTCATCAGAAATCATGGATATTATTAATAGGGCAACCACTGGATATCTGTTGCATTCTGAAGTTTAGGGAAATTTATGTTTTGCTTTAATGCTCATATAATTTTTTGAGATAAAATTGTTTTCCACTCTGCCCCTCTTCTCTGAATATTCTCAAGTATATGTCGTTCTTGTTGACTTGGACACTGAATTCTCAAAGCAGAATGTATCTTCCATACTGCACCAGAGCCACGGGTGTTGCAGAGTTATATATGGTGCTCAGCCAGGAAGAACTGCATCTACTGTCCAAATAACCAGTGTATGCTTGAGCAGAATGAAGGAGCATTAGTGGATCTACAACTATTTTATGTCGCATAAAATTTATGCAGCTGTATCAAATTAATTTATGCACATCTTAAGGGCAGATCATTTGCCTTTGGTAATAATACTTGTTATAAGTTAATGCCTGCTGTTTTTTCCAAATGAGCCAATATTTAATTTAATGTAAATGTTTCCATTTTTTCTTCATATTGAAATTCATCCCCTAGAACTACCCTGTCCTGATTAGTGCTTTTAACTGTATCTATCAGGATGATTATACAGTATTTTGTTTTTTGGTTGGTTGGTTGGTTTGGGGGTTTTTTGTTGGTTTTTTTAGAGGGTTTTGGTTGATTGGTTGGTTGGGTTTTTGGTTTGATTTGGTTTTTAATTGGAACACATTGCAAAAGTAAGGGAGAATTTAAACATGGGGAGAGGAATGCATACTCTAAAGTCTTTGCAGGACAGAAAGGGATTTAAACACTTCACGTGAACCCTGATGATGTAAATATTAGCAATTAGCCGTGTGTCAATAAAGTTGAAATTGTCAGGTTTCAGATACAACTTTATGTAAATGGATTACAAGAGGCTTTTTTGTTTTGGTTTCTTTTGGGAGGGTTGTTCATTTTTTTTGGTTTTTTTTTGTTTTTTGTTTGTTTGGGGCTTTGTAGGGTTTTTTGTGGTTTGGTTTTGGTTTGGTTTTGTTTTCTTTTGGGGTTTTTGTTTGTTTGTTTTGGGAGTTTTTTGGTTTTGTTTTTTTTTTTTTTTAATCTGAAGATTCAGTACAATAAATCTGTATCCATCCAGAGCTGACACTGGAGGTTATGAAACCAGAGGTTAATGGAATTGTGGCTTATGGTGCACAAGCAAATTGTAAGAATTATGGAAAAAATTGTTTTCTTCCTGCAAAATGTTTTGTAACTCAGTACTTTCAAAATATGTCTGAGATAAAATATTTCCTCCTGTAACTATGATAAGAGATTTAATTTATTGTTGTTATTCTTGCAACAAGACCCCCTACAGTACTAGAATAGAGGATATAAATTAATTGAAATTTTGGTCCAAAATGGAACATTCACATATGCATAAAATAGCAGGATTTAAACAAATATTTGATCAAAATGCTGGCCTGAAAACTATATGAGAGAGATATATATCCATTTAAATCACTATTTTGAGATATATTTTTTTAAATGAGAGCACGACAGGAAAATATATGTTAACTATCTAATGGGTCCTAAAGAGCTCATACACTTCATACCCTTCCCATAATAAATTTTGATTACCCAGTAATCTACAGCCTGAACAGACCACACAAGTCCATCAGCCCTCCCAGTAAGCCTGTCCAGAGTTTCTCTTGGTTGCACCATATATCTTTTCTGATATCTAATAGGAACATACATCAGTGCCTTTTAGTTGTGTGTGTGGTTTTGGTTTTTGTTTTCTGGGATTTGTTTGTTTTTGATCTTTGTTTGCTTGTGTTTTTTGTTTGTTTGTTTTGTTTTGATTTGTTTGAGGTTTTGTTTGGGTTTTTTTAATGGATGTGAAAAGATTGTGTTCTTATTTGATAAACTTGAAGATTTCTACTTTAAAGATTTCTGTCTTCATCCCAGTTGGTACTTCTTTAGACCAAACTATTAGTTATTCTCACAGACCACATGTTCTTTCTACTTCCTTTCTCTGTACTCCCTCTGATTACTCTCTAGAAGTTCAGTGTCAGATCTGGATAAAAAAAAGTTCCATCCAATGCCTTACAAAAAGCATAATAACATTTCAGGTTTTACAAACTGTTCTGTCCTTCTCTTTTTTCTCCCTGCCCTTACCAATCCAAAGTAACAACTTTACAGTTTAATAACATTTCATGTTTTGTTTAGATTCAGTAACATCCAGGAATTCAGGGGAGAGAATGACCTGTGGGAGACTTCATATAAACCCCCGCTCAAACTGAAGTTACAATAATATTCCCTTTGGACCCATTGATGTTATCCAAACATGATTGTAAATGGTCTGTAGCATCTGTTAAAATAAACATAGAATTTCTCTACCAGCGACAGCACAGTAAATTAGAAAGTGTTTTGGTGGGGCGGTTTTTCCAGCCAAGAATATTGCAGTAAAAGTAAAGCAATTCTGATCATGTGTTTAAACAAAGAAAAAAATCTGTACAGTATAATATAGCTGATAATTGTTTAATCTCTAAAAAAGAACCCCAAACCCTTGATGAATTTTCATCTCTGTGCATGAATTCTGTTCAGAAAATTACTCATCCAATGCTGGCGGACTTAAATAAGTTCTGGCATGTTCATAAAAGGAATGAAACAGTGTTGTATTAATGGCTCCCAACTATGAAAAAAACTGTTGCTTCATCTGAACAATGCCATTGGGGTTTATTGAATTAATTCTTGTTACTCCAGAGAACTGCTCACTTGCATGGCAACACTGAGAGATTCCAGGCTGCTGACTCATTCATATAATATTCTATGATTTTATTTGACCTTTATTTGAGGGAAATTCAACACTACAATAAAAGGGAGTCTCTCCAGCAACGTTCACTGATGTTCATCGTCTTCTGACTTTTATGTTTTCCAGAAAATGTGCATATGTCCACTTTCTAGTCACCCATATTCTCTTGGGAACCAAGTGCCTTTACATAATGGAGCAAGAACACTGTCATTTCTTTCTAACAGAGAAACTGGAATATGCTGCAGCGCTCAGGGGTGAATGAGTCCCAACCAGTTTTAAACCACTTGGTTGTACAGAGGTAGAGGAAGAGTGAGAAGAGGGAGAAAGAACTGTACTGCTGTCCAGGGCTGTATTTGCTGCCCACTGCTAATTTGCTCATCAGTTTTACCTGTGGCACAAACCTGTGTGGCAGGTGTAACATGCATGTCCCAGATGGGCCCTGAAGTGAGTGGATTTTATCATTCTTCCCATAGCCTTACTGTGTGTTGTTTGCCCCACAACTCTGTTTTTCACCTAATAAAACATCTTGCTTGATCTCATCTGCTGTGACCGGTGTTGATGAAAATGAAATATATGTTGTTACTTTAATGAACGTAGCGGGAGCAAGTTGAGGTAAAGAGAATAATACTTTTGCATTTAGCTCCAAGAGAAATTACTTCAGTGTTTTGGCCTAGAAGTAAATATGGCTAATCAATGAGCCAGAAAAAATAGTCTCCATTATTGAATATGGTTCCTATTTAGCAGTGTAAATAGCTAACCTTCCTTTCAACATTTTCTATTTTGGGAGATTTCTGGCACAGGTTCTATTGAAAGTAAAATAGCATCAAAAGACAAAATTCTAACATGGTAAATAGGCTACAAAGGTATAATGTTCTCTTTCTAAAATATTAAGTTATTAAATCATCATTTTATATGTAAGTTTACTCAACCAGGCAGCATTGGGTGATGTGTTGAAATGAACTTCGAACACATTTACTATAGAATTTCAGTATATAAAATGATTAAATATTAAATGCACTAAAGAAAGTGTTTTCAGTGTATGCAGACTCTCCATGTCACACACAAGTACAGCTTCTGCTTTACTTATCTATCTATCTATCTATCTATCTATCTATCTAATTATTAGTGAACTTAAAGAAGATGATAAAAGAGATGGTAAATAATTCTTGTTTTCTGCAATTCTTAGTAGTGGAAGCTGTTTTTTTGGTCATTAGAATAATCATGTAAATATATAAATGCAATTGATACTGACTTTCCTAGAGTATCTTCATTGAAGCACAGGGTTATGTGGAGACTAGCCAATCACTTCCCTGATAAAAAAGAATTAAAAACTGTTCACTTGTTCATTTCCTTCTGTACCATAAGAAAGTGAATGGTACATGCTGTTTATAAGAATATCTTTCCTGAGTTTGGTACACCTACTGAAAACACCATTTCTCTCATTTTGCCATCCATGAAGAGCAGGATTAAAAATCATAATCAGAGATGCTACTGGCAATAGGCCCAGTATTAGCTATGCCTTTATCAGATCTCTGAAATCATAGGAAGAGTATACACATATTGAACTACTGTGTACTTTTTTATCAACCACAAATAGTAGCATCTTGAAGTGTAGTTATTTCTGTGATTAAAAATATGTAATTATTCCTATGCTTTACAAGTAAGAAGTCCCTTGCCTTGCCTTGCCTTGCCTTCCCTTTTTCACTGCCCCTTGAGAAGATATTTTTCTCTTTTGTTTTTTACAAATACTGTGACAGTCTCCTGGCTTTAAAATTTTACCATAAAATCAGTTTTATCCACTCAGCTGGTGCTCTTGCTTCTGCAGGCTGTGTCTCAACAATTTTCAGCATCCTTCTGTCACAAACTACTTCCTGAAAGCTAAAAGAAATGAGCAAGAAATGAATAAGGCAAAAGGAAATAAGTTTACAGTGATGGAAAATAATAATGGCGTAGATTATAACTGTGGAAACAGTGTGTTGCTGGAAATATAAGTGGTTTCAGTGTTTTCATGCTGTAGTCAATAAATGGGAGAACAAAGATCTACACCAAAAAATGGCATTATGTAATTGAAGTATAGAAACACAAAGTCCTATAAAATAGTCTGAAACTAAAGTTTGTATTAGAGTCTGATTAGGCAATGAAGATGTGCCTGATTTGAATACAAGTGAACACCAAACCAGACCAAACAACCAAGAAAACAAACAAAAAGCAACAAAAACCCCAACAAAATCCAAAAATAATAACCAAAAAACTCCAAACCACAACAAAACAAACTAAAAATACCTCTGAAAAGCAAAGAAAGGCACTGATTCACATTAATGTAAAGATAGAATGATAAAGTTGTTTAATTTTTTTGAAAATACATTTGTATACAGACATGTATATAGTTTATATTTCTTCATAAGTGTATACAGACATATGTGCACACACATAAATATAAATGTGTGTATACAGATACATACATATGTGTGTGTATGTGTCTATGTATGGATCTGAATTTCCCTATCAGCAGAAAGGACACCTGCTGAAAAAAATCTATCAAGAGTGATAATAATTTTGTGAGTGAAGATATTTGCATCCATGAGGACGTATAATAGAACACATCACAATGATATCACGAATGATGAATCATACACATTTTCATCTGATACAATAATGTAATTCAGTCTTTATTACCATTGTCAGTATAATCAATATGTATCAATTGCAAGTGACATATAGAGAGACAGCATTAGTATAATGAAATGAATTTTGATCAGCCAAGCCACAGCAAGTCTGTCCCCATGCAGTGAAACTTCATTAAAGTATCCAAGCAGGAAGCAAAAACATAACATTCAGGCAGTCAAATGGACAGATTGTTCATTCCAAGATATGACTTTCTTTACTCTACCTTGTCCATTTCCCCCTGGACTTCATAATAAACTTGAGAAATCAACCATTTCATGCTGTGAAAGTCCAATTCTATTGTTGTCTTACCTCTTCAGTGAAACCCTGGATTTCTTGCAAAATCGTGGCATTTTTGAAATTCACAGAAACTGCCCAGTAATACTGAAATTGTATTAATATTTATATTAGTATATTAGTATTTTAAAAATTGATAATCTTATTAAAAATTTTTAATATCTTGAATGATAGTTGTAGTATTTCTATGTTATGTGTACTTTTAAGAAAAGTCTACTCAGACGAGAACCAATTAACTAAAACTCTGTAACTAAAAAATAGGAGATGAGTTTTTATGGGTTTTTCTGCATGTGTTCCAAGACAGCTATATGATATTGTTCATCTGTGCAGCCCGTTCTGATCACCTTATTCAGCTACTGGGGGTGTACTCACAGGTTGTAACTGAGGCTTGTATTTCACCTTCTCTTCTGGAGCAAGGTACTTTTGATATTTCCTGAAAAAGAGAATAAATACCATGTAGTCTCTTTCATTTGCAGAACTTAAAGTACTTGATGAAGAGCATGATCATCTTTATCTTCCCTTTTACATCTAGGCAAGTACAGACCGATGAAATTACTTACTGAAGAACAAACCATGAACTATCACTTTTTCTCCTAAGCCCTCCTTCATGTCTGTTAATATCTGTAGCATTGAGTTAGTAAGAGCTTGAGTAAATTTCAGAACAACAATAATAACCTTTCCCATTCAGCATCCTTCCATAGGAAATTAATTCTTACAATGGCCTACTGAAATCTGCATAATATCTTTGGTGTCATCCACAAATGTTGGTTGTTTAGCCCATTTCAAGTCAGAAAGAGAGAACAATAAGAGCAAATTAAGTTTTCTCTCTAAAATTCTGTATCTGTTAGAGCTTCTCACTAAGTCAAGAACGTACCATCAGGAGGGTAGGGTATCCTTCACAATTACTGTTTTGAGGGTGGATCTTACGAAGACCTACACAAATAGTAAGATAGACCAATAAGATACTTTCTTGTTTCTAAAACTACTCTTTGAAGGCAAACGCAATTGACTTATCAGAAAGAATCCCTCCAGATAAAGTAATAACTAAGCTGTACCTTGATTACTATTTTAATGCTTTTAAGTTCAGAAAATAGATGGCTTTAAATCTTAAGGGTACCTGACACATTTCCAGTGTGCTATGCAGTTCAACTGTCTGCATATATCAATCATTTGTCTTGGGGTAACTACAATTTTGATTTATACATTGTCAACAGAAAGAAATCACTTAATTTTTCTTCTTCTCCATGTTTTTCATTACTAAGAACATTTTCCTTGACTGGAGTTCAACCTATATATTACTCAGGAGTATCATTTATTTCCTAAGCACTGTTAAGAATTTTGCATCTCTCTTTTAACTGTTGTGGCAGAGTAGTTAAGAGAAAGCTCTCAGCAACGCATAAGAAGCAGGACACAGTGATGATGGGAGTGACTATGATTAGATTTATGACTAATAGAATATAATACTACTGTCAGTGGAGTATCTAAATAACAACTCTTATCGTCTATTACAATGGATTACAGTATAATTAGGTTGTAGTCCCAAGCTGCAGTGAGATCTCCTTATTATCTAAACTCAGAGAAGTCTTGGTGCCACTAGGTTCACTTAGTCTCAAATCTGGTCAATATTCTACTTCTAAAGGGTTTGGTTAGAAACATATATGTTTACAGTCTTTGGGCCTTGCAAAATTCATAATTACCAGGCAACAAAGCCTCTGTGTAGATACTTTAGGATTTTATCTACCTATTTGACTGGATCTTAGTGTTTTTTACTCACACAGCCAAAAGGGAGTGAGGCATCCCTACTGGGGGTGAGGAATCCACCCAGAAGCTGCCTGCAACATCATGAGATCAATTTTGCCCAGTTGGTCAGGTATGTAGTAGCATTTTATATCCTTATGCAGGCAGCAAAGTCCATTGCAAACATCTCTGTTCCCCCAGTT
>JAWMRA010000090.1:40051225-40071104 GCA_035584735.1 Pseudotriccus pelzelni | reverse complement strand
GAAAATTATGCAGAAGCTACATTCTTAACTAATCTATAGAGCTCAGGAATGTTGACGCCATTGTCTCTTTTGGACATCCTAGCCTAATATTTTTCAGCATGCAATTAGACTTCCTTACTTTCCATAGGGGCCTTTCTTTTTCCATCCAATAATTTGAGGTTACAGTAGCTGCACAGTGGAAATGCTATGAGCCTCATTATTTCTTTGGCAAGCCTCATTAATTTTGATGCTACATGACCATTAATTGCTAGTAATATCTCCTAATCCAGGTGTAATTGATTAACAGTCAGAGCTATTTTTCTGTTTGGTTTAAGAAACTACCCATCCTCATCAGAAAGCTGTGATACCATTATTCTTCTCTTCTGCTTTTAGGGAAATTAGTAATCAATTTTCCTTCTGCTGTCCTTAATTTATTCTGTAATAAGTACCAAAAAGGTCTATTTAGAATGGCAGGGAAATCATGTGATAAAACAGATTTTTAAGCATGAACTGGAATCAGCTCATTTGTGGTTCTGTTTAACAAAAAAAAAAAACAAAACCAAAACAAATCAAACAAAAAACACACACACACACAAAAAAACCAAAAATAAACAAAAAAAGCAACCAAAACCCAACCAACCAAACAAAACCACAATCCAGATATCACAGCACTTTATCACATCAGGATCACATCTGTATAATCAATTATGCAGGATACTATACGTCCCCAGCACACCTTTGTAACAAAGGTATCAATCCTACAGGCACATCTATAAAATAAAGGCTTTTGGCTTAATTATGTTCACTTTTAACCTTCAGAGGACCAATTCTAAATATAAATCTTCCCAATTCCCAGCAATATCTATTATGAAACTGTGTATTCAGGCTCAGTGCTTAACGATTCAACATTCTTTAGCAAAACTGATTTCAGTGTGAGCATTTGGGCTGGAAACTGAACAATGTAAAGACCCAGGAATAGCTTTACAGGCAGAGAATGGTGTTATTTTATCACTGTGTCAGCTTCATGTCTCCAGATTACCAATAATAATCTGCTGTTTATTATCTGAAGTGCTTATGCATTAATGATTGAGGACTGATGAAAAAATTAGGTCCTAACCCACATATACCACAATCTTTTTGAATAATGATTAATTTTTTCCCCTCTTTGATACTTTACTGATGTCTTGTATCTATGCCAAGTTCTGCAGATCATTTATGGAACTAGCACTTCTCTGCCTATTTTGATAGCAATGGACTTTACACAAGCCTGTAACCAGCAAAGCTTCTTGCTAATTAGTAAATCACATTGATAATACCTCCAGCCTAGCTATCATGTGGAAAACTGCATACTATGCTGCCCCCTGCTGAAGTATAACAAGCTCACTGTACTTTATGTCTAACACTAAGTGAAAGATAGTGCTGATATCAGAAAAAAAACGCAGACCACTGAACAGTGGTATGTATGAATTTAAATTTCTATTTTTTCTTTGACTTGTGAATTCTTAAATGTCTTATTTATACCTAACTTAATTGCAGGCTTGGTTGATGGTAAATTATAGGCTGGTTTCTGTAGCTGCCTGATGCAGAGTAATATTGAAATTCAGATTTTAGCACTGAAACAATGTTTTTATTGTATTTTCTTCAATGAAATAAGACAAATATCCCTTTTGTTTTCCTCACAGAAAACAGGCTAGCTCTTACTACAGGGGAAAAAAAATCAGCATACTGTTTCCAGTGTTAATCAGAATAATACTTAGTGTAGGATTCTATATATAGTGTATATGATAGTGAGTCATATACTGAAGATAGTTATTGTGCTATTGATTTTCTGAAGGCACAGATACCAAGCAATATGGGACAGAGATAATGATCTAAAACCAATTGCTGACAAAAAACTGACTTATTGCTCACATATTGAGTACTACCAAACAAAGACTATTTTTGGAGGAAAGCAGTTATATAGTTAGAAAACATTAACAGATTTTTTTTCTTTCTTTCTTTAACTTCTGCTTTAATAACACTCTAAAATCAAAACATAAATAATTATAAATTAAATTTCCCACACCTCTCACTTATGTCTTTACTCAAAAGTTTAATGTAATTTAATGCCATAAATGCAAGTTTCTGCCATTCTGGCTTGAAAGTAGGCTCTACAACCATTTTAGAAAAAAAAAAAAGATAGCAAAGGGAGATAATCATTAAGAGGAACAGGCTCTGGTTTATCTCAAGTTCCAAAATGAGAAACTGCTGCTAAAACCATCCTGAAAGTAGCTGAATTTAAACAATGATGCAATGTCTCCTGAGGCAAGATGATGAAAGACAAGTAAATGAACAAAAACCATAAATCTGAACAATTGGTTGAAAATACACTTCATAGCAGTCTGATGTCAGGGTAGAGAGAGAGGGACTTGTGGCCCATAACTGTTACACAGTTTTCCTGCCCACTTGCTGTCTCATCAGTATTCTCTCTGGTTTATTTACTCCATTGCTGATCTATGAGAACAGTCTTTGGAAATACACTGTAGTGCAGCAGCTACCAGTTTTCACTCAGCTAGCTCTCTTTTGTTCACAGATTGATCCCAGCTCATTCCAAAAGGCTCACCACTTTGACACTCACCAAAGGGTGACTTAGTTGCCTCTGTCTCCTGGGTGGACTATGCCAGCCCTTTGTGCTTCACTTTAACTTGTGGCTGTCTGCTTCCCTCCACTCTGCTCAGTGGAGGGGAACATATGGCCCTAAGTGCCTAACTCTGATTTCTTGCCACACCTTCAATTACACTGCCATATGCTCTAGTACCATACTGTAATTGCGGATAGTTAGTGCTAGAAGTACAAAAGGAGCATTTCACAAGCCAACAGGTTTACTTCTGCTGTATAATAAAACTGAAACATCTATCACTGTAGCGTCCTTCGATAATCTCCCGACTTGCTCTAAACACAAGGTTTTCATAATTTTATGTATATAAAATCATGCTATCATTCCTTGCTCATTATTTTTCTCTTCATCACTTTAAAACCAGCAAAGAGAAAACCTATTTTCACATTTTTCTGTTACTCCGGACTATCTCTGTAACCCCTTCTTCTCCATGGGAACCTCTTTGGGTCCCTGCTACTAGGGAGAATATCAGAGGTGTCAGAGAACAATGCAACTATTTAATTTTACAAAGATTTTATAACCTAGGGAATGCTTTGCTGTTTTAACTACATTACATTCCTGCCTAACTAAGAAGATCTAAAACCCACTGTTTTTTTCTGTAATAAGTAGGACAGTACTCCCTGTGATATTTTTGCATTTCAAGCATATGGTTGCAGTTTAGAAAAGCTACTGGAAGAACATTTGTGCAATGAGCAAGCACTCTGCATTTCTATTATTCATGGTGACAGTATACAAGCTTCCACCTCCTTTAAATCATGTTTAATGTTGTCTAGATTTTTTTTTCTTTTATCTTTTTTATTTTTTTTAAACATGAATTTTAACAATTACAAGAACATCTTATTTTAAATGGAAAAGGAAGATGTCTTAAAAATTGAACTACTATAACCTTAGGGAAAATTCTCTGTATGGATACCAAAGCACAAGTTCAGTTGCTGGATTACAGTGAGCACTCAAGACAGGTGACAATCCAAAGAGGAGTTACTTGGGGCACGAGCTAAGCAAAGTGCAACCAGTGACATATTAATTTATTTTCAAATGCTAGTTCACACAAAATGTGGTTTTCCACAGAAACACATATATCACTTTCAGCAGTAGTCTGTTTTACATCCAAAATGGAATCTCACGTAAAAGGAATGTATAATCTATTTCTAATAGTCCTTGCTTTCTAGAGTTCTATTTATCTGTAGGTTAACACTTATACATAATTTCTTTCTGGAAGATATTATGGGTCTGACACTGTCATGTTAGTTGGTAGTCAGTGATCTTTCACATTTTTAATCTTACAGTGAGTCCTATTGAGAAGGCAGCATTATTATAAAGCCTTCTCTGTCACTGCTATCAAAACTCTAAATTCTTTTTGGTTTTGTTTTGGGTTTTTTTTGTAGGGATTTTTTGTTTAGTTTTGCCACTGCTTTATAAGGCTATTTGTTGGTTCTGCACAGAACTCCTCATTTGATGTGGCATGCTGTCACCTAAATCAGAAAATTGACTGCTTCCTCATTTGACTCTACAATATGCTGACCTCTGTGGATCTTTCTTCATAAGTTTAAGGAAATTGCCCTTTCTGTTGGAAAGATGAAGGCTACTTATTCTACAACACTCCAGGTCTGGCATGGGCCACAAGCATTATGTCAGATTTGGGATAGTATACAACAATGTGCTGACATGCCAGGTAGGAATGTCTCACAGATTGTCTTGCCTACATTTATTTCTTTAGTTTCTTTTAATGGTTCTGGCTAAGGATTGCTTTGTTCATAGTAACCAACTTGTAATGCCTCCTGACGACTATTTTTTAAAAAGAGTAACATGAAATATGGTAAAAATAAAACAAAAATGCTTTGTTTAATTCAGTTCAGAGCAACATCCTTCAACTCCTTCCTAATCCTCGGAAAATAACCTCTTTGTGGGGTTGAGTTTGCTTCTATTTTATTCCAGACGGCCAGTACAAAAGGACACTGATCTTTGCTGTATTCTCTACACCACAAAAACATCTGTAAATGTATAGTGGATGCAAGACTGTCAGCTTTCTACTTAATCAGCTGTAAAGAATCACAGTGGTACAATATAACATCTAGTAAATGTATTTATTATTATGCAAAAATCATCTGTCATTGCACCAAAATTTAATAACCTCTAGGGCAAATCTGACATAATTATGCTTGTTTGGAGTTGTGTCATCTTGCTCTAAGTTCATTTCAAATGAGATGTTGTATAAAAGGCTAGACAAGATAAAATTATATTAAGGTAAATATGTTACATAGAAATGCACATTATCAACAGTTGCGACCTCCAGGTAAGATGATAAAATTATTTACCATAACTTTAAGTAATTTCACAAGATAGCTTTTACAAAATCAGTGGTTAGATATGTTGTTTAGACTCGATGTGTCTCTTTATACTTTGACATTTTTAGTGAATGGGTTGATTAAACTTATGTTTCACAAGACAGTCTCTCATTTACCCTAATTTGCAGTGACTCTTAAGTAACTTGTGAATTGAGTTCTCTAATAAGCAGAAGTTTACATGTGGAGTCTGAAGCTCATGGCTCTTGCTTTAGTTCACAAATTTCAGTGTAAGTTTTGTAAAAGCAAAATAAAAAGTCTCTGTGTTTTGACCTGACATACAGTGCTTCTTTTGGCTGCAAACCTGCTTTCTTTCAGAGATTCAAAATACAGTGTCAATTACAGTATTGAAAATTAATCTAAATATTATTTAATTAGTTGGACTTTTAATTAACATCTCTTTGTGCCTGTGCTGTTAGGTTTGGCTGGCGGATTGTGAAGAGTAGTGCTGCCTATGCTCTGCAGTGCCTGTGTTCCACTATTCAAAGCAAAGCAATAAAGTACTACCCTTTATCTACTAAATTTCACAACATGCCAAGAAAACACTGAAAGAGACAGAGGAAGGGAAAATACATTAAAGAAAAACAAGATAATTGTTTTGAAAAAAAAAATACTGGAGACAGTCATATCCTCTGCTATACAGAATTGTGCTTCACAGAGAAGATTTTCCTTCTTTTTCCAAGAATTTGCAGAGTGACAGCAAATCTGTGACCACATTAGTCATTCTATCAAGGATGGAAAAACCTAGAAAGAAAAAAATAATAATTGCTTAAGAAAACAGAGACAGGCCTCAGAGGTTATAAATTTTCAGTGCTGTTTACTCCACATGCTCTAAGCAACATGTCCCAGCTGTGCATGTGTCGTTCAACTGTCCAGCTCTGTCTATGCAGACCGTTCCTATTGAGTCTCCTACCTAATTAGCTTGTAAGAAGCACATTTGTTCAATTTTTTCTGCATAGAGGGAGAGATGACAGATGTACTTGAAGTAATGCTAAAAACTGCTGTGAATGGGAAAGATACCAATCTCAGCTAACAAGTGAGTATTCTAATGCTGCAGCAGCACATAATCATTCACATTTATATCCTGCTGTTCAGTGGTGACATATATCAAGGCTTCATCTACAAGAAGCTCATAGAGTCGTCAGATGATAGAGGAGAATGCAGGATAAGGAGCAGAGATATAATCAGTTGCTGTAGTTTGTACATTGTTTTTAAAAGATCCCAATTGCTTTCTATGGTCTTCCTACTATATTTTGATTATGAATTACACAGGAACTGCAGCATTCTATTTTATTTACATTCATCCCATGCTGATGATGATGTGATATGATAAAGGTACAACACAAGACAGCTCTTGAAAAAGCACTGTACTTTAATTTACTGTAATCTATGAATCACCAGTGAGGCAGCTTTACAATTTGAAAATAGAAATAGTTCCATACATGTGAGTAGTACAAAGGAAATTTACCAGACAATATCTTCATGCCCTTCATGTATTTTGTTTCTTATTTCTCATAGTAGACTCCAAATCTGCATGAGTTTTCTGGATTTCTTTTCAGAGAAGACTGTATTTTAAAAGGATTATCATTCTTGCTTTACAAGGAAATACAAAATATGCATTGAAAAACACAGTGTTTTTCTTGATACAATCCTGCCAAGAGAAAACAAAACCTACACCACCAGTCCAATATTTCCTGAATACTCAATATACTTTGAATACACACAGGCAAGTTTCAAGCGGGAATTTGCTACTGAGAGTAACACTATCATATATTTTGGATCAGCATTAAATATTCAGTATAGGTTTGCCCTTTTAAGAGCAGTGTTCCATAATCCCATGTACTTGTTATCAGAACTTGATATTTAAAGTCATAGATTACTAGTTGTGATGGAAAATATATGGACTTCAACAGTATAAGGACTTTTAAAAATTTGGATTCATAACTGTAAAGAACTGTAAATTACTATTCATGGGTGCTCAAAGTTTCATAAGTACATGATATTGATTAATTGAAGCAGGAAAATTAGGATATGAGATGGAAAGCAATGGACATGAAAAAGAAAGATCTTGCTTTCACACCGAGCTCCTGCTGAGCTTGGAATTTGATCTGACCTGTAAGCCAAGGACCACTTGCTCACAGAGAGAACACCAATCATTCATTTAATCCATTTTTGACATGCTTTTGCCAGGTTGCAATTCTCCATGTGATTAGACCCCACAACATAGCAGGATGTTGATGTTCACCAGTAAGAAACATGAAGAGGAAAAAAAACCCAACACCTTAGGTTACAGTGTGGTTCTCTTTGTTCCCCTAGTCACACCACAGTATATGGACAATTTAGTGACAAAATATACACGGTGGCTTATGCCCTTTGATTTCTGGCTTTTGAGTACTCATCCTACCATGTCATGGTGCAGGCTTTTCACTGACATTTAGCACAGGTTCGAAACCAAATTAATTGTCAGACAACTTCATCAGGCCAGCAAATGAGAATATTGTGTCATCCTTTTCCTCCATGAGGAGAGACTTTCAGACTTTCCCAACTTTTCCAGCAAGTAACATCCCCCTGTGTCAAAGTGAGCACGGAACTTTCTTGCCCCAAGGGAAGCTTTAGAAACAACCATACCATGCAGGATCACTTGCTGTGTCCTTAGGCTTCCATGAGGAAAGAGGTTACCTGTCTGAAGGTGCACTGTTTTAATGTTCCCATGCTCACGGCACCCTTGAACATACATTGACAGTCTTGCAGGCAATGGAAGATATTGGTACAGAGAAAAATATATGTTTCCTAAATTCTGCTTGTTTTATGCGCCAGTGACCCAACAGAAGGTTAATTTCAGCTGTCTTTCTGCTGTCTAGAAGGCTCAGGGCTGTTGACTTATCTGATACTATTCATGGACACTTTTAATGATAGTTACAGATTATTTCTTTAACAATGTTTTAAAAACATGTTATTGTAATATGTGTAGGGACCTACTAACCATTGTTCCTTTACCTATTACATGGTTACATTTATTTCCTTTTGTTTGATGCAACTTACGTAATTTTGCCAAAACAGAGAATTTTTATATTATAATCAAATACAGGATTTTTTTTTAATCTAATGTTTCATTTTCATATGAATATCAAACCATTGCTTCTACCTTTGTGGACACTTTCTGATGAAGAAGCAAATACTCTTGCTGGCTTGTTCTGATCTGTTTTTAGTAGCTGCATCTGACCGCAAAGGGGATCCCTAGACCTCAGTTCAGGTTCTTAGCTAACTTCATATTTGTTTCCTTCTTTAAATGAAATGTTTAACGTGTTGCAGGTTGATTCTCTTTTCTTAATAGGGGAAGCCTAACAAATTGCTCCACTTTATTTCACATCCTTTGCAGGGAACTAACTGAATAGAACACAGCTGAAACTAAGGAAAAAAATAATAGAAAAAAATAAATTTAAAAGCCCACTTTCTTAAATATAACCCAATGTGTTAGTAAACACATTGTACACAAAAGCACACAAGTACACAAGTACACAAAAAATGTGTATAATCATAAATACAGTAACCTTGTTACAACAATAAAACACAACTCATCTGTGAAAAACAAACCATGAAAAATACAAGAGCTTCCAAAAAATATTTAAATTTTTGCAAGAGTAAGTGAGGTCAGAGATTATATTGCCTAGGTTTTGAATAGAGATCTACGGCATAAGGAATGATTTCCTCCTCCTTCTCCACTTTCATACTACAAGAGTGGAAATATTTATTTCATTGTTCAGCATAAAAGGTACTAAAAGAAAATTCATGTCTTAGTATGATGAACCATCAGAAATGACCTGAATCCAGGATTTTTTTTTTTCTGTCTACTTTAGGTATCATTTTGTAGACATAATTGAAAAAGCATACTGAAAACCAGTAAAAGAAATTAAAATAAAAGAACAGAGGAGAGAAAATAGGTAAAAAAATCACTGAAATTTAGTTAGTTATAATACCCTCAATAGTATTTCTGAACTGCACTGTTGCTCTATAAAGGAGCTGGAACAGAAGGACAAAGATGTAAACCCCCATACTGATATGACTAAAGACTTAAAGAGACATAGAAAAGTTTTTCATAGCAGTAACAAATTAGTCTTAGAAGGATTTATAGCAAAATGAAAAACTCTTTTTATATTTAAACATTTATGTACAACTATAAATACCAGGCCAGCAGTGAATAACCCAAAGGCACCTCACTGATGAGAAAAGAATCAGTACAAGTCAGGTTCAGTGGCAGTTACATCATCAGCATCTAATAGGCACATTTTGTCTCCTAGAAATCCTTAGAGTTGTTTCTCACAGTGAAACTGGGACATAGCAACTGACCATTTTAGAACGAGGCAGTGAATCTGCAACTTGCAAATCCTGGTGCAGTGTCTATTTTTCCTATGCCAAAGAATGGGTAAGAGCTAAGACAAGATTCATCCTAAGAATTTGCAGTTCTCCTACATGGCTTTCTCAGTCAGATGAATGGGCTGCCTTATTCCAATTTTTGTTACTGTTTTTTTTTGAAACAAAAGAAAATAAAATTTGAAAAATGAATACTGCTCTGGGGTTCTCTGATACATATTTCTTGCAAGTTAAGAAAATTATTAGCCTTCAGGTAATTTATTACTTACCTCATAATAATTTAATTATATAAATAAGTCACTTAAATATACTAAAAAGAAAAGCTCTTCTAGGAAAAGCAAGAAAATTATTCTGACTGAAATTGCTTAGACCAATATTACTTGATACTTAGACACCTTGAACATCAACCTTTTCTTTACTCTTACTTCTTGTAAGGAAATAATTGCACAGCTAACAATACTTCTGTCACTCTTGCTAATAGATAGAGATTAGGGCATAATTACAAAAAAGCATGTTCCATATCTCTAAAATTCTGCCTTCGTAGTAAGAGTGCCAGTAAGTAGCTATGAGCATCAATAAAAATAGCATGGACAAATTGAAAACAAATCCATAATATGAAAAAGTATGTAGTGAGGAAATTAACACAGGAAAGAGAACTAAGTTTTGTAGAGAAATAGAACCATGTTAATCACAGACAGGCAAATCCTTTTTTTCAATGCAAATTTACAGAGTGTCTGCAGAAGACATGAGATCCCAAATAAGACAACACAAGGAACCTACAGGGACCTCTAGAAAAAGCAGCTGACATAGATATTAACAGATGCTGCTGTGAGAACTGGAAATAAAATAAAGAACATTTTGTATCTGTTATAAACCACAGTTTCAAAAACTGGGAAAGCAAATAGCATGAAAACATGGTTACTGATTTCCACAAAGTGGATG
Organism: Pseudotriccus pelzelni; assembly: GCA_035584735.1. Lineage (NCBI taxonomy): Eukaryota > Metazoa > Chordata > Aves > Passeriformes > Tyrannidae > Pseudotriccus > Pseudotriccus pelzelni. Next base: position 40,060,814 of record JAWMRA010000090.1, on the reverse strand, counting down.
GCAATGAAAAGAAACAATATACAATAAGAACTAGATTAACATTAAATTCACTTTGCCTGCTTTCTGCTGCTCATTTGCACATAAGCAATGTAATCCCAGGGTAACTACTACTTTTATCCATGTGGTTTTTGGTTTCTCACCAGTGGAGTGGCACAAAATCTGTAGAACATACCAATGATCATGAGCTAATCTTTGATGAGAGGAGAATGATGTAATAAGAATCTTTGTGAAACAAAAGGGAAAACCAAAACCAACAATCTTCTTCTGTACCAAGGCAAAGAAAAAACAGAAGGAATTACGTGGGTAGGAGAACATTTAATACTGAGATGAAACCTATTCAACTCAAGCAGTTCCAAAAAAACCTGAAGCCATGCCAGAATAAATGTTGTTCTGAAGATCTCATAAGTTCACCAGAGGGAACTGAGAGAACAAACATCTTCAGCTGGTGAAAATCAGGACAATCACATGTGACATCTCTGTCTGTTCACCTTTTCTGCAAATTGGTTCTGCATTTACAGACCTAAGACCCAGAAAAAAACACCATGATACATCACTGACCACAAAAGACACTGTCATAAAATAGGATGTATTTATTTGTGGCCAAAATATTCCATCCTAATCATGGCAGTCTCACCATAAAAACTAACACACTATTCCATGTCTTCACTCTTACACAGGCTTCATAGCTAATACTGCAATGTAAACACACTTTCTGGGTTTCAAAGTATTTGGAAAACTTTAGGCTTTTGTTCTCTACTGACTGTTCTTTAGTCTTTTCTCACTCTCATGAGTATTTTTTCTGAGTTTTGACTAAGGAAACAAAGTTGGTGTGACTTAGACTCTTCAGTTTTCAGTGAAAATGAGATTTAGAGAGCATGAGGTCAAATTTTCAGTATCTTTCTTTAAATTAAATGCATACATACATAAAGTCAATTGGCAATTACTTTTTTCTTTTTCCAGTGTTCTTGAAGCAACATCCTTTAGCAATTGGAGCATTATTAGAACACAAGTTACAATATATTTTGGACAAGGTAGAAAGATAATGTAGTGCAGTATAGCTACATTATGCAAAAAGGACAGCACTGACATTTTCAAATATATTTGAGCAGTGCTGCACAGTAACAAGAAAGGATCGTGCCAAGTGAAAAGAATTTTCATCCTTTGTAACACCATAACTGTCATTTGTTTCCTTAATCTCATTAGACTGTGCTTTCCTTTTCCCAGCCACACTCATGACTTTTCATCTCTCCCATTGGATCACTCTATTAAAGCTGGTAGATTATTAGATTTGTTTTGTGCACCTATTTCATGGTGGAAGTTAACAAAGTGAAATCTCTACCCATCTTTACATTTCTTGTTGCAATTAACTAATGGTATAGCTTAGATTCCTCCTTAATCTTTACATGTCCTGCTCTAAACTCTGGAATGAAGATCGCTTGGTGTCAGAAGAAGAGACTATCTCCACTACACGCCTGTCATTTAGTGGGCTGGTAGCCTTCTGCAGGAAAGGCATATTTTTCCCAACAGAGTATACTTGGGCACTTAAACATGTACTGAGGAAAGACTTCTTTATGTTTCTTTGAATGGCTTGAATCAGCCTTCCCAGCCGCCTCATCTCTGCACAGCGGATGGGATTGCATCACTGCAAGTAGCACAGCCAGCAGCTCTTTCCCAGGGTGAAAATATGCCTCTCTGTGCATTGCCATGATTCGTAGTATAAATATGGGTTGCTGTCTTTCACCTGTGCTGGCCATTCTCCCGAGGCACTATTGTAGCTTGAGCTGCTCCAAAGGTTGAGAGACTTTAGATATAGTGCTCTACTTGCAATTCCTTTCACTCTTTCAAATGCTTGATCTTAGATCTCTGACTGTTACAATGCCACAATAGCTTAAAAAGACTGTTAGCCAGCCTATAAATCAGCTGGCTTCTTTCTTATGCTTTGATTTGGCATTTCTCAGGGTGAGCTGGAATACCCAAAAAGTCAAAAGCTTCACTGGAAAATGCTTTTTTTTCCAATTCTACATCAGGTCACTTTTTTTCCCCCTCATTATGTGTTAATACCTAGGTTTAGTTCATGGGGTTTTTTTCCTGTTTCTGTTATTCAAAGTTAACTATTCATTGCAGTCTTAGTACTCATGTAAATAAGTCATGGGAAAGCATCAAATATGCATTTTTCATTTTAAAACCAGGTTTCTCAACAAAACAAGGCTTATTTAGTCATGCTATCAGACTATTAGTTCTTCAGCATAACAATTTGAATCTTGGCCAGTTTCAACTGTATAAAAATGGAGAGGCACAACAAAAAACAGCAGTATTTTATAGCAAAATGAAGAAATGTAGTGGTTGCTTAAGAGTCAGCGATGCATATTAATATCCTCAAAAGGGTAAGAGGCCACCATACAAATTCAAGAGACTGTTTGGCCAGTCAGCTGGCCATTTAGCTCACCTACTAATCAGCCAAACACCACATACGTAGCTCCAAATCAGCTGTAATACATCCTATCTCTTGCCCATCTAGAAGGAAAAAAATTAGTTAGAAGGAAAAGATCTAAAGAATGAAAAAAATTAAAAATGAAGTGATGGTGGGGACATGATGGTATAAGACAGTGATTTTCTAAGGTTGTAGAGTATATATGATCCTGTTGATGTAAATCTTGCAGAGTGTTTGAGCAATCTGCAATTTTTTTGGTGACTAGGTTATTTTTTCCCAAATTTTATCCGTTGGCACCTACGTTAATGAACAGATCCCTTTCATTTTCATTTTATTTCCAGTTTTCACAAATGAGTTTTGCTTAATTTTTCTTTCTTTTTGTGTGGAAATGCAGCACACCTTGCCTAACCTTTTCCTAATTCCTGCCTGTTTTGTTTCTAGGAGCTGTCTTGTTCCCATACCACTGCAGGTGTGTGCCTTTCTGGAGTGATGGCTGTCACCGTGTTTCATGTGTTCTAAGCCACTCAACAGCATGAAGATCTTGATGTTCCTAATTAATGTGGACAGCTTACATGTCAGAAAGGAGCTTGCAGAGCTGTTCCCCAGGGGCAGCAGGGCTGAGCAGGACCCCAGTGTGATGGCAAGGTAGGGCAAGAAGGGCTCCTGGTGTGTCAAACAGGCAAGGTCCTTGACAGTGGCCAGGGCCAACCAATAGTCCTCCTGTGTATCTGAGAAACTGAGAGGTCCAGTCAAGAATTCCATCGAGACTGGTGAGGTCAGAGCTGGAAAGGCCAGGCATGCCAACAGCACCAGCCCAGGCCATGCACTCAGGTGCAGCTACTGAGCTAAAGCATGGAGGACCTGGGCCAGGCTCCCAACACAACTGGTACCTTGAAGTCGGCACCACTGGAGAGATTGCCCAGCACAGAGGCAGCCTGACACCTTGGTGATGTCTGTGGGTTAAGACCTCACAGACAGAGATGATATTTAAACTAGCATAAAATTGGGTTATTGATATCTTTTCCTTATGCCTGTTTTGTGATATCGATTTAAATTTAATTAGAGGCACAGAATATTGGGTGAGAACAGGGAAACTAAGGTAGTGCCTAGGCACTGTTAATTAAGACATTCATGCAATCCCCCACTTCCAGTGGGAAAAAGACAAGAACCAAAAGAGGTAAAACCTGTAGGTCAGGATGAGAACTGATTAATAATAGTGAGAGTGGTAATAATAATAATAATAATAATAATAATAATAAATATTATAAGAATTAAGCAGGAGTTGAGGTGATAAAGACTTTCATTGTGTGTAGAAACCTTTACAATATGCCCTCCTGTTACCTTATTGGAAGATGTCAGTTGTCACAAGACTAACAGGTAGAGCAAGTTAAAAATATCGCTTCTCATTTTGGCCCACATATTCAAGGGCAGTAATTTCCATTGCAAATGGTGACATCTGACATACCTCATTTCCTGTAAATGTAGGATGTTAGTTTAGGGTGATGAAAAATGGGTCCTGTAAGGCTGATGATAGCCTTGTAGTTCATTGATAACCTTGAATGAGTGACATAGCTGGGTACTTGAAGATAGATTTCTTTTTACACTCTTTGTTCCCTTTTGGTTTTTCTGTGTTAAAGTTCCAAGATTTTAGAAAATTTCCAAATACAAATAAATATTTTACCAAGGAATCTTCAGCAGCTCTGTTTGGGAATTAAAATATCACTTGTGATATTACAAATTATCACAGGTTTTGATTTTGTTTTAATTTCATTTTCTGTTTTATTTTTTATATTTTTTTATGAAACATCACTTCAGACAATATTGATTACAGCTGAATGTGTTTCATAAAATTTGTTACCTCACTGGGCCAAAAGCCTAAACACTATTAATTTAAGAGAGAGGTAGACATTTGCATCTATACTTTAGACTGAGAACTGTCTGTTGTGATTCCATTTGTATGTATACACAATCTTTCACCTGAGTGGTATTAAAGAAAACTTCACAAACACTTTATTCATTTGCTTGGTGTTTCTCTGTTTCCATGCACATGGATAGAAAATCATCAGGAGGGAAGTTACAGCAACAGCATCATATATTTCAGTACCATTTTTAACCTGAATAGGGGGTTAATAGTAGCCTTACACTCAAACTTTTCCACCATTCCATGTAAAAATATTTTTGTTGTTACATATTCTGGGTAATTTCCTCTAAGTATAAATGCATTTGTGAGCAATCACACAGAAATAAAAGAGACTCATTTTAATAATCTTCCTAATAGAGTGTTATAGACAATTTGAAGTAGCCTGAGATTGTCACAGTGGTTTAAATTCTCTGGTATTCTTTTTCACTTTGAATAGCTTGTGGATCAAAGAAAACTTGGTGCTCCAGACAAAAGATCATGAAAACACGCACTTCTCTTTTTTCCTTTTAGAAACTATAAATAGACGTTATTATTGAAGGAAACTCAAAGTCAGCACAACTCCTTGAACAAGGCAATTTAATAGCACAAAATTATAGATGAACAAAAAAGGTAGAAGGGTTTGTAGTAAATATATACTTTCTGTTCAGATGACTGGGAGGGTTTTTTTCCCCTTTAGTTTCAGTTTTTGGAGAAAAATTCAGAACATTATGATATTGCTTTGAAAGAGAGAGTGAAGATAAAAATAGTACTAAATACATCCTAAAAAATCCTTCTGCTATTTACAAAAGCAATTGCTAACTCATTTGTGTATGTGTGTCACTATGTCTGTGCATATCAATGTGTGTGTGTATTGCATAAAATGAAAAAAATAAAAGATTTTATCTTGATCAGGATTCAGCCTGGGACCTTCTGTATTCTAATTCAGCTGTTTCATGAGGTGATGCATTAAACCTAATGCTTTTCTGTGAAAATGTCATTGTCAGCTTACCCTACTCTCTGAAAAAAATTTTTAATAAAAGCCTAACCTGCTCTTCAAAGGCCTACTCATATACTGCTTAGCTATAAAACAGAAACATTTACAACATTAATGTATTCAGTTTTCAACCTTCCTGCCTTTAATTAGCCATCCTGAAAACTGGGCATTACTCTTTGTTTAAAAAACATTTCATCAAATGAGGGAAAATTCTTCTGGGTAATGCTGTTTCCATACTCATAATTTCTTCTTGTGTTACTCAGGTCTTTGCAGTATGTGTTGACTCCACTGAAGATAAAAGACACCAAAACAGACCTGACAGAAGGTAACAAAAAAAACCCAAAAAAACCAAACCAAACCAAACCAAACCAAAAAAAAGTAAAATTATCATCTATTATTTGCAAACGTATATGATATCCTCATTTAGATATTAACATCACTTTAAAACAATTATGCCCCAGTTGAGTCTACATCAGGCTGTCAGCTACGCTGATTTATTCTTTACTTGCTTAAATCAAAAAAATTGTTTTGCTAAATATGAGAAGTTATTTGCGAGCACTGTTTTTGTTTGAAGCCCAAGTCCTACATATTAATTAATTTTTGCAGCTAAGGGTAGAATCCTTATTATACAGTGTAAAAAGAACATTTTCAGCAGCCAATTATCATGTTACCTATTTTGAAAGAGAACTCTTTAGAGGAAATATATCACTGAAACTATTCCGTGTGCTTGTTAATAGCCACAGCCCTCAAACGTGTTAATCAAAAGGCATTCAAGAACCTTTGAAATTAATGGAAGGCTTCTACAGACTAAAATAAAGAATGTGTTTCACCCATAATGCCAAATTTATGCACAAATAAGTGTACGTTCCTCAGCATACAGAAAAAATGTACTGAATTTATTGTTTAAAGGAATTGCAAGAGTGAACAGGTATTCAAGAACCTTTGAATAAGAGTACTCATTACTACTGTATTAGTACTCATTTAAGAGTACTGTTGCTGAGCAAACTAATGAAGAGATGTAAAGACAGAACTAAAACATTGCTTTCCTCGGCTGTTATAAATTCACTGGCCATGAACTTTATGAGGTCATAAACAGACAGGCAGTGATGACTGAATCTTACTCTTTGGAAAAGGAAGACCTAGACTCTGGAAAATGAGTCTTCAACCGACCGTGCAGTCTTCAACTGATGTGTACAAATTGTTCCTTAATCCCAGCAGGACACAATCCTTAGGGAAGTGAACTCAGCCATGTAACTCTACATTTCTCTCCCAGACTTAACTTAGCAGTTCTGGTTAATATCAGCCAGCCTAGATGCCAATTTAGATAGTTTTGTAAAATTCTTTGGCCACGAAAAGTAATATGGAACATCACAGCAAAAGGCAGCAATATAGAAATTGGTACACAGTTAGACTCCAAGTTTGAAGGAACAGAAGGATAAACTTCCTGTGTTTATTTGTTTAGTAGATCCAGAAAAAAGAAGAATGCTTTACTTTGAATTCCAACTAGATTTCAAGCTTGATGGGATAGAAGTGCAGAGAGTACACCCCCCCACAGTATTCCAGCAAAACCTGTCCAAAACCTTTCTCCTCCTTAGCAAATTCAAATCATATAGTATATTTTTCATCTTCCCAGTCCTGACTGTTGATTATAAATAACGTTGTAGCAATTGCTATTTGTATGCCTAAAGCTCAGTCTCAAAGTACTGATGTGCTTTACACAGGATGTGTGAAAAAATAATGTGAAAACACAATAATTCAAACACTTGTGACTGTTCATGATGACCAAAAAAAAAAAAAAAGCACATTCTCTCAAGGGACAGACTTTCTATCATATTAACTCAAAACAAAATTACTAATAGTAGTAATAGGTAGCAGTAGTGGTAGTAAGTGGAGATATCAGAGGGGAAAATCCAGAACATATCCTGAAAGATCTCAACTGTAAAAGGATTACAGCATTTGTGTTCTGCTTTCTTCTGCACTTTATTCTCAATAGCTCCACAAAAAGAAATTATTTTTTTCATATTAAGGACTTTGAATGTCTATATAGAATGGATTCACACTGTAGACAAAATCAATTTGTATTTGCAAACTGTTATTTAACAACTTCTTTTGTAAATTTGAATTGATGTTAATGGATATGTGGCAACATCAAACATATAAAACCAAAAGCAGTGAGTCAAATTTCCTGCTACCTTACGCTGTTGCTGGTATGTTGCAAAAACAACATAGAGCACTAGCAAATCACATTAACTGCTACACTTACATCAGAAATGAAATTTTTTTAAAATCTGAACAAAACAAGGAAATAACATTTTAAAATATTGTAATATAAGTGGGGTTACTGATAAGGCTTTCATGCTTCCTTACTATGCATGTAAATCACTACAGAGAAGACTGTTCAACCATGCCTCCCTACTATACTAGTACAAGTCAGGCAGCTCAACTGGTCTTCGGGTGGCAGGCCATTTACGTCATTCTGTTACAAATTAACTCTTTTTTTTCCTATGTTCTAATAATACTAATGATGTCTTCATTAGGTGCCATTATCTTTAATATTATTCAAAAGCATTTTATGCAGATTGATAATGACTGGTCGGGTCAGTCTTACAATTTATCTATTTCTCAGTGAACAATTTTCACATTTTTAGGAGTACATTTCAAATGTTAAATAAGCACTTTCGTATATGTGAGTTTAAATGTGATTTTGAATGAAACTTTTTAATTAGCCTAGTGGAAAAGAAAAGAGCTATCCAAATAACATGAAATTGCAGTCAACATTAGCTCGTGTCCTTTACAAGCTGAATAAAGTGCTGACTCTTTCCTGATTCTGAAACAAGCCCCACATGTGATGGCGTATGATGGTCCTGGCACCTACACAGGTCTCCAAAGGTGATCTGCTCCCTTTGCAGTTGTACAGCATTAATATCATAATCCATAATTTCATTATGTTTACTTAACTCACACATGAATTATTTGCTTGTTAAAATCTTCAGAAACAAAATGGGCTTACTGTTCTGCATGTATCATTCTAAAAAACTTCCAATAATACCAGAAAATCTATTTTCAATAATAGAGCTGCCAAATTCTGTTCATATTGACTTTCACAGACCATATTTCTCTTTATTAGCAATTATTTATACACCTGCAGAGATGAGCTAGTTGCAACATGAAATATGAAGTTGTTTCTAATTCACAGGTTTGGAAAAAGCAATGTGTTTTCATATCAGAAATATGTCTTGTTTATTTTTCTTCTTTGCTATTTTCTTCAACTTCGAAAAATTCTATTTCATTTCACCTGTTTTGTCAATAAATAAAATAAAATTACCACTGTCCACAGTTTATTTGCTTAAGCTTTTTTTATTATTATTTTTCTCTTTCTTTCTTTTTCATCTTTATTGTATTTCAAGTTTATGTATAGAAGTATTTTGAAACAAAATAAGAAAATTAATAGCCAAACTTTATCTGTCATGTTTAAACATTTCAGTCTGATCATAGATAAATGTTCACAGTTTATCTTTTGATTTTTTTGATGCTGCTTTCTAAAAAAAGAAAGTTTAAATTGTCACTTTTCTGATAATTTTCCAACATTCAAGAAAAAATATTTAAGATACCTTATTTTTTCTTGCTTTCTATGGGTCTAAACATAAATTCTTCTCTATTAATTGAAAAATTGACTTGTTAGGATGCAAAGCTTTCTGTATACTGTTTCTTCCCCAATAAACACTCAAAATATTGTATTATTCAATTTCTTTTGTCACAACTCCCCTTGCTATTTGCCTGCAATTTTTTTTTCTTTTGGCTTTTGGCCCACACAGTAACACTGATTATTAGAATAATTTTGGAATTTCCAGTCTCCCACCTAGTAGGAATAGTGATGACCAAACAGTGATCCAAAGAGATTTTCAAAATTGTTTACAGCTGTCTTTTGGATATGTTTATGATTATATCCTACTGAAGTGACCCATGACACAGATTCTAAAGAAACCCAGTTACAGAAATCTCCAATGAAATTTCAGATATGTTTAAGAAAGGATGTGCTTCAAAAGTGATCTTAACTAGCAGTTGTTTTTTACAGTATTTGGTACATTAAATCAACTGAAATTTAGGCAACTGCATTGCAATTTCTAGATGCCATCAAAATTGCTTACTACCACCTCCCTAGAGTGACATATATGTTATGACATTGTAAAGGGTTTGTAAAAACTGATGAGCTACTGTAGATATTTATTCGTTACACTCCATATGTTTCCTTATGTATAATGAG
>JAWMRA010000090.1:39998565-40015499 GCA_035584735.1 Pseudotriccus pelzelni | reverse complement strand
TGGAAGGCTATAGAATACACAGGTTTGGGTTACACCCACCCAGTGATGAATTGGTCCCAGCTGTTCTAACTAGGACACCCCCAAAGACAGATGTATAACCCAGCATTCCAAGGAGACAAGAACAGAATGGTTTTTGTTCACCCCTGTGCTGAGCACCATGTGGTCCTGGCAGCAAAGTAAAAGGAAAAGAAACCTGTTGGTCTGGATGATGGTTGCAGTAACCAGTCCACACCTTAGAAAGGGTTGACAAGGTTAATACTGGAGTTTTGCCAATTGATGTGAAGTTTACCACTTGGATGCCAAAAACAAATATCAAAGACAATTAATTCAGTTCTGCCTTTGAAATGCTTATTAACTGAATTAAAGTCAAATTGATCTAGGATATTAGTACCTCTAACCATGACAAAAATGTATTAATCAGTGTCTAGTTTTCTAAAACATATGTAATTTTCAATTGCACTGATAAGTAGCTCTTTGTTCTAAATGTGAATTGCAGAAAACAGAATGGAAAGTCACAACTCCTCAGATATTGTATTTGATCCTCATACTGATCTTAGCAAAGAACAGGTCCTGTTATACCCTTTGCAAATCTTGTACCACACAGCAATGTTCTAAAACTCAGTTAAATAAATGGAAATATACTTATGAACTCTATAGATCCTCAGAAGAGCACTATGAATCATCTTCATGAACATTTCAATAAAGAAAATACCTGATGATTTTCAAAGATAGCTGATATATCCTTGGTTTAAGTCAGACAGGTGGAATGATCAGGATATGAGAACTTATCTTTGAGAATACCTTTCTGTTTTAAAAGTGTTTAGTTATTTCAAGTGGAAAGTCAGCCTCTCTCCTTGCTTTCCATTTAGTCACCAACAATTAAAGGCACCAAAACCATTTTATCAGCTGATTGTTAGTGCCTAATCACTAGCAGCTGTAATAACTAGTGATCACAATTCATTTATTACTGAGTGAATTGTGATTCTTAATCATAGACTGGTTCTGCAAATACTTTGAAAGAATTCTGGACTTTATGCTGCCCAAATATGAAAGGAGTGATTGGGTGCCTGGACCAATGCAGTTTATGACTGATTATTTGGGTGAAATTATACGTGACCACGAGAGACGTAAAAAAAACGAGGTTAATAATCTCCAAGGATCAAGTGTCCACGTTTTCAAAGGCGTGGATTCTAGACACTGAGATGACACTTTTCAGAGAAGATAAAACAACAGGGGGAGATAGAAATAGATTTCCAGCATGAGGTGGATGTTGCTATGGCTTCAGGCACTCACAGCATGCAAAATGTACAAAGTTACCATATGTTCTATTGATCTCTTGAGGAATAGGATATGATTAGTTTTAATACCTCTTCACCCACTACTCTCCTCACATAGACTATAACTTCCTATTACAAACATAAGTAATTTTGCTGTGAAGGATGTCCATGCAATATATGCATATTCTAGTGGAAGTCTTCTAGCTCATCAGCAAATATTTCTGAGGTAAAAGACTCTATAACCTCTCTGAGCAACCTGTGCCAGTGCTCAGTCACCTTCACTGTGTTTGTTTGTGCCAATTTGCCTCTTTTCCTGTCAGTGGGCACCACTGAAAGCAGTCTGGCTTTACAGCCTCCCTTTAGGTATTTATATACATTAATAAGATCCCACTTAAGCCTTCTCTTCTCTAGGCTAAACAGTTCTCTCAGCCTTCTAGCTCTCTCAGTCTTCCTTCCCAGTAAAGGTACACCAGTCCAACACATTTATGGCCCTTCACTGGCCCGTGTCCAGTAGCTCTCTACCTCCCTCTCTTAATCTGCTTTCAGTACTTTCCCTAATGCATCTCAAGACATCATTAACCTTATTATTGTCAAAGTCACTTTACTGATTCATATTCAACTTGATGTCCACCAGGACCCTGAGGGCCTGCTCTGCTAAGTTGCTTTCCAGATCAATGGCCTCCAGAAGATTCTCTGAGGTGCAAGATTCCATCCTGAGGTGCTGAACTTTCTCCTTCTCTTTGTTAAGCATCTTGAAGTTCCTGGCAGCACATATCTCCGGCTTATTGAAGTCCCGCTGGATGTCAGCATGACCCTATCAGCCACTCCTCCCAGTTTTGTATCTGCAGGAAACTTACTCAGAGTACAGTATACCTCATCACGAAGATTATTAATGAAGTTGTCAAGGGCCTAGTATTGCCCTCTGAGTTACTGGCCTCCAACTAGACTTTGTCCCACTGATTAGGACTCTTCAGGCCCAACCATTCAGTAAGTTTTCATCTCACTTCACTGACTGATTGTCTATCCTATACATTGATAGCTAGTCTATGAGGGTGTTAAGTGTCAAAAGCCTTACTAAAGCACAGGTAGGAATACCACCCTCTCTCTTTCCATGTTTACCAGGCCAGTCATTTAATCCTAGCTGTTTATCAGATCAGTCAAGCATGGCTTCCTGCCTCAGTTTAAATGAGACACAGGTGTTTTGCTGGGAATAAATTACAAGGAAGACCCAAAACTCCGCTCTCTGACCAATTACAAATCCGAAATTAAGAGACTCCAATTGAGGAACATTGTGGGAAAGGGAAAATTAAATTATAGCAAGGTAGGAATAACAACCCTATATTAAAAGGTATATATGTATTGGCAGAAACAATTAAAGAATATTAGTAAAACACCCAAACAATAATCCTATACCCAGAAACAATACCCTTCAAAACAAACAAATAAAATCAACAGTAAAAACAGTTCAGTTTTCACCCTTTGGGGTAATTACAGCCCCAGTCAGCAGGAGGCACTGTTGAACTGCTGGAGATGTGGAGCCTGCAGTTGTTTGAGTCAGTCGGCAGGGGCGCTGTTGGATCACTGGCAGTCACCGTGTGGGGCTTCCCAAGAGCTGGGGACAAGATGAACAAATGGACATCCCCCACCCCCTCACCAAAAGGGGGAAAGGGGAGGGGAAGAGGAGGGGAAGGGAAAATGCGACTCCCAAACACTGGAGAACTCACTCTTTCCTGCTGGCTGAGATGCAGATGGTGTAGGTTTTCATCCCTCTCTGATGGAAATCCAAGCAAAAAAAAAAAAACAAACTCCAAACTGCAGCACAGCTACAAAGAGCAGCAGTCCAGGCAGCAGTCCCACAGCTCCGATTACCTCCCACCCCCATCTTGGCTTCCGACTCCTCCCCCATTTCCCTGGAGACAAGGTGAGGCAATTAACATGGGAATGCAGCTTTACTAGAACTTTTCTTCCGTGAAACTCAGTTGCCTGGATACAGTCACCTTGGCCAATTCCCCCTTCCCCCAACACAGTGGGCACGGGAAAAGGGAAATTCCCTCATAGCTCCAAGAACAAACAAAACCATGACACTTCCCCTTAAATCCAAGCTGACTACTCTTGGTGACCATCTTTATTCACCTACCTAAAAATTTTTCTCATGTTTAGTTGTTCCTTCACCTTCCCAGAGACTGAGGTGAAACTGATTGGTGTGTTATTCCCTGGGTCCTCCTTCCTGCATTTTTTGAAGGTAGCAGTGACATTTGCTTTCCTCCAGTCTTCAGGCACTTCCTCTCTGTGCCATGATTGCCAGGGCTGACTAAAGATTTTCAAGAGCGGCCTCTCAATTCCAAGCAACTCCTTCAGTGCTCATGGGTGCATCCCATGTCAATTTCGCTTAATTATTCCCAGACCTGAACCTGATCCACCAAGAGTGTATCTTCCTCACTCCAGGCTTTCCTCCAGTCTCTGAGACCATCTTCCTAGTAAAGATTGGCACAAATAAGACATTCAGTACCTCAGACATTTTCGTGTCCTGTGTAACCAGCTCTCCTGTATCACTGACTGATGGGCTCATATTTTTGCCAGTCTTTGCCTTTGCACTTGTAGAAGCCATTCTTTTTATCTTTGGAACACATGGGCAGATACAATTCCATTAAGGCATTAGCTTTCCTAACTTCATCTCTGGTTTCTTGGATAATGTTTCTGCCAGTTCACCCAACTTTGCACCCATCCCTGGATTCTTCCTTTTTGTGTCTGGGAGCTTTTTGTTCATCCATCATATCCTCCTGGCATTTTTGCCTAACTTCATGTTCATGGGGATGGAAGTCTCCTGAGCTTGAAGGAACTGATCCTTGAATATCAGCTAGTTTTCTTGGACCACTCTTTTGTCCAGGGCCTTATCCCATGAGGCTTTTCTAAAGTTCAGAGATGAGTGCTTGCTTTTCACCTTCCCCACTGCCCTAAGAATCCTGAATTCTACCATTTCATGGTCACTGCAGCAAAGGCATTCTTTGATCTTCACTTCCCCACTGAGTCCATTGTTTTTTGTGATTATGAGGTGCAACAGATCACCTCTGCTCATGTGTCATTCAGAGGAAGTTATCCTCGATGTACTCCAGGAACCTCCTGGGTTGCTCAAGTCCTACTGTGTTGTCCCTCTAGCAGATACAGGAGAGTTTAAAGGCTCCCATGAGTACCATGGACTGCAAACTTGAGGCTGTTCCTACATGTCCACAGAGGGCCTCATTCATCTGTCCTTCTTGGCCATGTATCCTATAGAAGACGCCCACCACAATGCCACTTCTACCTGTCCTGTCTTTAATCCTAACCCATAAACACTCATTTGGCTCCTCATCCAACCCCAGGTAGAGCTCCATACACTCCAGCTGCTCTCTCACATAAAGTGTATCTCCTGTTCCCTATCTTCCCATTCTGTCCTTCCTAAAGAGCCTCTGTTTCTGCATTGCAACACTCCACTCATTATCTTCAATTCGTTTCAAGACTGACATTGAAAGAGATGTCACAAACAGCCCAAAGCAGATTCCAGGCATGACTAGTTTGCCTTGAATGTCAGCAACTACAAAACACCACTTAGACCAGAGCAGAGTTCCGTGCATACTACTGGAACGACACATGAACAGTCGCAGTGCAGGAAGAAGTCTGCAGAGAAAGATTTTATAAAATACGTCTTCAGTGGTCTGAAACAAACAAACCAACCAAAAAACCCTAAACAAAAAAGAACAACAAAAAACCTAGAAATTCAGTGTGATCTAATTGCAGCTAGCCTAAGCTAAGCCTAAAGATAAGAAAAGGAGAAGAGCCTGATTGTTTACACAGAGCAGGGTATCAGACTGATTGAGTTTTAAGAACTAAACTTTGAAATGAGCACTCAGAATTGCTTCTTTCTGAAAAAGATTATTACAGAGGTTGGCGCAAATGTACATGTAGCTTAAGTGTCTGAAACTAGCTTTTGAGGTAAGCTCACTGTTAAAAGCTTAATTTATTCAGCATCCTGTCTCCTATAGCTAAGGATATTTATTAAATAAATTTAAAACATACAATAACTTTTAATATAAAAAACGCTACAAGTAGTTACCTTTCAAAAAAATTACAATATGTGCATATTTTTGTGAGTTTAATTTTGCTTTTTGCAATAGATAAGGATGTGCATGTATGCTGAACCTTGACATTCTTCATGTATTTACAGAATATTAGAATTGGATTGTATGCATTTTATGTGGTTTGGGTGTTTGTGGCAGGGGTTTTGGTAGCAGGGATATGTTTGAAGCTGCAGGGATGACTTTGCAAGAAGACACCAGAAGCTGCCCCCATAAGGGAGACAAACAGCTCTGCAGTTACCAACATCAGTGAAGAAGGAAGGGGATGGGGTGCTTCACAAGCCAGAGCTGAGATTCCCCTCCAGCTACTGGGGAAGATCATGGCAAGGCAGCTGTGCCCATGGAGGCCATGAAGACTCATGGTGTAGCAGAAATCCATCTTCAGTCTGTAGAGGATTCCACAGCAAAGCAGATGTGTATGGCTTGAAGGAAGCTGCAGCCTGTGGAGAACTCAAGCTGGAGCATGATCTTGACAGGAAGTACATCCCATGGAGAGGAATCCATGCAGAAAGAAGTTTTCTGGCAGGACCTGTGGTCACATAAGTAACTCACACTAAAGCAGTCCAGTATTCAATGACCTATGCTGGAGCAGTTCTTGAGGAATTGGAGCCTGTGAGAAAGATTTATTGGAGAAATTCATGAAAGACTTTTTTCCCATAGGTGGTGCCCTACACTGCAGCAAAGGAAGAGCAGCAGAGATGATGTGGTATAAGCTGACTACAACTCCCCCACTCCGCATTCTCCTGTGCCACCTGGGGTGGCAGAGTGTTTTTAGACTGCACCTATTTCTCATTATTCTACCCTGTTTCATTTTCAAAAAATTAACTACCCCAAGTGGAGTCTGTTTCATTTCTGACAGTAATTGTTGAATTTTCTCTCTGTCTTATCTTGAACCACAAGCTTTTCAATGTATTTTCTTCTTTTTGAGGAGTGGAAGTGATAGAGCAACTTTGTGGGCACCTGGTAAATAGCCAGGGTCAACCTACCCTACCGGTATTGCTGGGGCTGGAAGAGACCTCTGGAAATGCCCAGTCCAACACTCTGGTCATGGAGATTGCATCACTCTCTGGAGTGATGTGTCAAGTTCTGTTTATCTCCAAGAATGAAGACTACCCAGCCTCTTTGGACCTCCTGTTTCAAAGTTTGTCCATTGGGGGAAAAAAACTCCAAACATGTTTTCTTCTGTTTAGATACAGTTTCTTTTGTTTCAGTTTGTGTCCACAGCTTTTTGATCTGTCACTAGGTCCCTGTGAGAAGTGAGTCCCTCTTCGGTCCCTCCTATCAAATATTTATACACATAGATATGTGCCGGAGTCTTCTCTAGTCCACTCTGAGTACTTCCTGCTCTCTCATTCTCAGGTCATGCTTCAAGCCCTTAATGATCCTTTGCTGAACACCCTTCATTATGTCCCTGTCTCTTTTGTACTGGGAAGCTCGTTGATGGATACATCACACAGATGCGTCTTCTCAGGGCTGAGTGGAGAGAACAGGAACACCTGCCTTAACCTGCTGTCAATATTTTTCCTAATGGAGCTCAGGAGGCTGTTTGTCTTCTCTGCCACAGAATGCACTGCTAGCTTATGGACAGTTTGCTTCCCATGCTCCATATTTGGGGCCAGTGTTTTCTGCTTATAAAATTAATATTTAAGCTGTATTTGCCAAGTACCCACAAATATCTGACAGGAAGTTCTCTCAGGTTAGAAATCCAGAAAAGACCTTTATATTATTTGTTCACATAACAGTAGATAGATTAAGCACTGAAAAAAAAAAATCTACAATTGAACATGGCTAAATGCATGAAGAGTACTCTCTTTCCCTTGCAGAACAGAAGAAGAAGCCATGCACAATGATCACCCACAAGGGAACCTATTTTATGACATGAAGTATAAAATTAAAAAAAAAAAATTAAAAAATAATATCAGAAAAATAGTTTTCTGCATGAAATGAATGATTTAAGCTTGGCAGAGGTCAAACTGTTTGCAATCTGCCAGAAGAAATTTAACAGCCCCACTCTTTTCTTCGTGACTTAACAGAAATTGACAGATACAGATGTGTCTGGGGTTTGATTCTCATGTCATTTGCACCAGAATATTCAGTAGCAGCTCTCCTTTAACCAAGGATTATACAGTGTGACGATCTGAACCCAACCAAGATACGGCTCTTTCTCAGGAAAGCAAAAAGGAGCAAAAAGAGATTTTCTTTTTCTTTCTGTACTTTCTGAGGGAAAAAGGAGACAGTCTGTCAAAGAACATGAATTGGCTTAGAGGGCTACAGAAACTGAAGGGGTTGCTGCTTTTGGCCAGACATCTGTCTTTTAAGGGTTCATCACTTACTGAGAATGCAATGTGGCTGAGTGAATTTAGGAAGAAGAGTTAATACAAGGCAAAACTGCCTAGGTAAGGCTATAGTTCATATAATGTTCTGCTACTTTCCCTTCACCTAGCCAGAAACCTGAGGAAATAAAATGTTCAATATATTTCACATCACCTCTTCAGAACATCACACAAAGGATCACTGTGATGGAATAGAAGCAGCGGCCAAATTTGAGGGCAAGGATATTCCTCTTTTGCTCCCGCAGTTGGTGAAAGCATGCGAGAGACATACAAGTACTCTGTTGTTATCTTTTGTATCACTTTCTAATCACAAACCCCATCCCCCAGGATCTTTCTTTCAGGATATTAATTTCCACAAGAACATACCTTTAGCTAATGAGCTTCCCTTTCTGGTCTAAATATTTTAAGCACAGGCCACCTGATTCAGAAATGAAAAATATTCTTCCTGTCTCTCCATATGCATCCAAAATATTTTAGCTGCTTCCTTAACCATGTGCAAACTGAAATTAAGCAAAATCTGAACCCCAGTCTTGGTCTGCACAATACTTATCCAACACTTTTGCTGTGCAGTGATTTCCCACTTAATAACTTACTGATGTAAATAGACAATAAATTCTTTATTGTCCTGTTAAAGGAGTATATGATTGCATGAGCATCATATTTCTAGGTGTTACTGTTGCAGCGGTACCCAGTGTAAGGTCAATTTTCTCTTTTTGTAAATATGACAAGTACACAACAGTTTGAAAAATATTTTAATATGATAGTTCTTTTGTCTTTTCTTGCAGGATGAAATGACAAATCTGTTTATTACATACTGTTGAAAATTTTTCTTTTATTGATAAGCATCATGTAAAACAAGCTATGCAAAATTACAGACCAGAATCTGTAAATTGAACACTAAATATTTAAATTTAATGGTATGAACTGAAGAGGGAAGATAGAGACTTTAAAAGTCTGTCTGCAAAATGTCACCTTTTTACCCATGACCAAATAACACAGGCAGAGTGAAAAATTTTAAAGGAATTGTACAAATGTTGAATCCTGAACCTCATGACTACCTGTTGCATAATGGTGTAGCCTGAAAGAAGGGCCAGTGTAGAAAGAGAAAAATAATACTGAACGAGAGAAAAATAATACAGCTATTAGATATGGATTTTCTTTTTCTAGAGGATTATTACTTTTGGAAGAAAATGCCATTATTATATTAACAGCTTTCAAATTTCTCACACTTGTTCTAATCTACCTCTTCCAGTTCTTGAAATTATTTTTTGATTTTCTGTCATGTAGCTGTAAGTGGATGGACAGTTGCATCAGAGCTGCTCTTGTTTTCTCAAAGTATTCTTCATTTTATACTTCTGTTTAATAACAGAAAATTCTGCCAAGTTAATGGTGGATGACCTCTGCACATCATCTTCTGATCTCTCTTTCTGACCATGCTAAGGATGTTAAGAAATCTTTTTTCATTATGTTGCATACTTTAAAGTATATTTGGACTTTTGGTATGTTATACAAATTGTGTCACTCCAACTGGAATACTCGGTTTTAATTCTCTGTCTCTGAAATTCTTCTAAATCTCTTTTGCCCAGTGCTCTGTATTAATGATTTCTTCACCCACCTTATTTTGCTCATTCCTGTTACTTCTCATTAAGCACATCAAACTGAACCTTTAATCTTGAGGCCAAAAGGCTATCTTTTATACTGCATTTTTCATTTTCATTTGACCTGACTTGAAGTTACTTCATAAGAGCCTTCAAATATTTCACCTACTCATATCTCAACACCTCTCTTCAATGACTTCTTCACAGTACTGTAAGGCATTTCACCTGCTCCTTCTAATTACTTTTCTTTAAACTTTCTTCCATTCTTCTTCTTTTATCTCTTTTGACTAAGTGCCTAAAGAAAAGCAACCTGAATATCTACTTTGCTTACACAGCTGTAGCACCTTTAGTACCACAATATCTGAGCACCTTCTGACAGCTACTGCTCATTAAAGAGAAGATTAATCTGCAGGATGCTGATGAGAAAATGAAAGGACAGAATTCGGAATTCACTGTTTTTTCCATATCCCAGATCTCAGGCCATTTAACATCTGGATGTGATTTACTGTATTGTTCTTTTTGCAGATTAGTGGACTGAGAACAAATTAATTTTAGTTATTGCCCTGACTCAGAATTCTCAATATTTTTCTTTTAAGAATACTTAAGAGAAGAATTGGGAACAAGATTGTAAAAATCTCATTTAAAATATCAAATGTTGTTACTGAACCCTAAATTATGTATACAAAGCATAAGCAAAGCATTTAATAGGACTTTAAAGAACAAAATTTTAAGCTGTGTCACAACTTTGTCCAACGTCTACCGTATCTGGGACTGAAAGAGCACCTTTCACTGCATTTTAAATACCACATCTAATGCAAGGTAGTGGGATATACACTGTTTCTTGCCACAAAGAAGAGATGATTTTAGAATGTTTCAGCATGAGTTATCAAAAGCTTAAAGCTACTGACAAGTTTTTTCATTTAAAAAATTGCTTTTAAAAGCCTCTCCTCCAAGTCCCTTAGATGTCATAGTTTTAGGGCATTGGTCCTTGGAAAGCATTTTGACACCTAAATTTTACAATTTTGGGTTTGTATTTTTCTGAGATTGTTCATTAATATGGTGATGCAAAATGTTAGATTTTTCCATAACATTTTGTTTTCTGGTTTGTACTGCAGACAGTAACTACTGTGGCTTCAGCTTTAAAATGTTTTCGGTAGGGGGGGTATGTGTGTGGAGGAGCTGTTGCAAGCAGAATGGAAACTTTAGACAAGGTTTGTCAGGGAGACTCTCATGTTGAGTCAAAAGGTCCAGAAAGGGCCCACATGACTTCAAACCTCCTTCTCAAGGAAGAGCCTAGGTGCAGTCAGATCCAACCCTAGTCCTGGATTTGGCCAATGCTTTATGTTTAAAAGATTATACAGGTGTAATTCATCTTTTATTAAACTTTGCCTCACCAGATTAAGGATTGAAAGCCAAATATAATTATATGAATAAAGTAAATATTTATGTCAATTTAATGTTAGACTAAGAGACTTTAATCAGCACTATTTACTGCACAGCAGTTATAATTGCTAGTATAGTCCATTATTTATTGAAAAATATTGAAGCAATGATATTAAAGCTAGCAAGATGGTTACTCACCCATACCAATGACCATTGGCACATCTGTTTCACCCAGCCTCAAGAAGTAAATTTGAGTGGAATATTCCCACTTAAGGAAGGTGTGTGTTAAAAATCCCCATCGTTGAAAAGTTGCCCAGGCTTTCATAGTATAAAGTGATTGATCATAAATCATGTCCTTCTAATCTTGCCGTGTCAGCTCAGCAGCTTTAGGTGAATTATCAGTAACATCACTTGTTTTCTTTACCAGTCTGACACACCTCACCAGTGTTAGCTTCTGCCAGGAAACATTGTTCTTCCTTAGAATGTTTAACTTCGGGATTGATGAGTTAGTCTGGTTTCAGCATTCTTCAAGACCAAAAGCTGTGTGATCCTCCCCTTCTTCATTCATCACTGGTAACTTTTGCAAATAGGGTAAAGTTTGAGCTAGTTTACCCCTACTCTAGGCAGAGCATCCTTCTACAGGATGAGTACTGTTCCACAGAATTAGCGGTGTGCTCTCAAACATAAAGCTTGTTGTGGAGAGCAGAAGAGAGGAAGCAAGTATTGGACTTTAATTAATCAAATTTAAAGATTCTATGGCAACTTATTGCTATTCTACTAAAGATTAGCTTTAATGGCCTTGAGGGAGATACTGATTTTCATGCTTTCTACTGCAAAGTGTTGGGACAAGGAGCTGACAATATAAGACAGAGAGAAACAAGATAGAAAATACAGAAACTGTACAGCCAGTATACAAAATAATATTCAAAAAGTCTACAGTAAATGAAGCATCAAAAAGTTTATTCCAAACACATGCCGAGAAAATATGCCAGTGCTTCAGAACTGTCAGATTTCTACTTTGCAATTTGCTCTGTTATCTGGCAACCATAAAGGTGGAATACGGAACAGGGGGCTTTCTACTGCACTAAACTTGGGTTGGTTTCCCTAGAAAAGAAAGATGCTTGGCTAGCTGCACAGAAAAGACACAGAAGCTTGGCTAGCTGCACAGACAAGACACAGAAGCATCGTATCCTCAAATTTTGCGGATAATTATCCAGACAACTTAAAGATTTTATCATCATTCATAGGATGATATCATGCACTAAGTGTTCTCAGATCTAGAAGAGAAATTGAATTTCAGTAATTAACATTGTATGGAGAACTAAAAAAAAGCATGTACAAAGGACAAGACTGGTCTGTATAAACTAAGAAAGTAACATTTTCGAGCACATAAAATGTACCTAAAATTAGTAAGTAGTCAGCAGAGTTGGTATCAGAAGGCAATAGTGATGCCATAGAAATAGTACCATGACATGACTGTAGTGACACAGCAGTCTCTTTACAAATCATTTTAACGTGCTGCAGAAATAGACTATTTCTTCTTTACTTTTCAAAAATTCTTTTAATTAAAACACTCTTGTTTTGTGGTGGTTTTTTGCCCCAAAACAAACACATTCACCAAAATGGTCATATTTTCCAAACTTTTTCAAAGTTTGTCTGAAAGATACTTAAAAACTGATTTTAAATTTATTTTATAGTCCTGGCTCAGAGATAAATTTTAATTTGGTTCACTTACTTTAAAGAAAATTTTGCCAGATCTCTTGTCCTAGTTCCTCATATGCAAAATATTTATAATAAAATAAAAATAAGGAACAGATTAATCAATACATGTGATTCTAAGTTTTTAGATCTAAATTTTTAGATTCTGTCAGTAAAAAAGGTGTTTTATTGGCTGATGTAAAAGTTGATTTCTAACACGCAAAGTAACAAAAAATGATTAAATGGATGCAAGATCTCTTCTTCACAATCAGGAATCCTAGTAATTTGTTTAAATTATGCTAAAAATAACTAAAGGTTAATAATGGGGTGAATTCTTAATTGCAATTTTTTCTTGCCTCTTTGACATAGACAATATTCATTGTTCTACTTTAATTTGCTACATCAAATTAAATTCTTTGTCTTCTGTCTGGAACTGTCTTTATGTTTGCTTAATGTCACGTCTAGCTAGAGGTATTTGGCTTACATTAAGAGAAGCTATTATATAATTCACCCTGTGCTCCTTTAGTAACTATTTAGGTGCCTGTCAACACGAACACTCTGTACTAAACTGGCAAGTAGGTAAAATAAACCATGAGTCAGAGTCTCTTCTTGCTTATCATGATGCAAATTGGGTGTATATTTGTTGAAATCAGTGAAATTACATTTCTGTAAAAAGAAACATTTGGAAGAGGAGAAATAGCCTGATATTATTCCTATGCTATCAAAGTAATTTTTACACACAGAACTAATTACGTATTAGAAGTAGAGCTCTTCCATGGTTTCAGTATCATTACTTTTCTTTCCAAAGGAATGTCTTAAATATATTTGCTCAAGACAAAATCTATGCCTTAGTTATTATATATCTGTACAGTGCATGGTATGACAGAATTGTGTTCTCACCTGTACATTAATAGGCTTGCCAATAATAGGTTCAAAGGAATCTATCAAGAATAGAAGAAAAAAAACTTTATGACCTTTCAGGAGAGCTTTGCCATTACAGAAGTCTCAAATTCAGCTGTCAATAGACAGCTGAAAAAGTTTTCAGCTACTCAGAAACGTTTTGAAAACTTTGCAAAAAATTAAACCAGTATTTTTGTGGACCTAATTCCAGGGAACAAAATTAACTGCAGCTATTTTTATATGTGTTTTCACAGTTCCATTAGAGGATATTAAGCAATTGGAACAGTTCCATGTTTTAACTAAGAAACTCTTTATGCCAATATTATTTTTCAGGTTGGATCAGAGAAGCAAAGAGTTTAGCAACAGAATATTATACTGCCTTGCCCTGAAGCAATTGAATTTGATTAATTTTCTCAGCATTATTAATGAAAACAAATGCCTATAGGATCCCAGTAACCTAAAGAAGAGTAGCACATGAAGGATTTTGTCTATCTGTAGACAGGCGCCAGACCTAATGCCATTAGGCAAAAAGGGTTGGATTCAATTTTTATGTTTGATCCAGATTTGGTGGGAAACCATTAACACTCAGGACTACGTATCTCTTAAAATATATTACAAATTTGTGGCAATGCTTGATTTGTTTGCTTAAGTTTACTATGTGGTTACAGGGATGCATTCATTCTGTTAAAAAGAGGATGGCGAGGAAGCACAAAAATCTGCTCGACTTGCCCTGGCTGAACACAAGAAATATCTGATATTTTGGGATGGAGAGAAATCCCTTTCCTCTCACCAACTGAACGTAAACAGAAGCAACAGCTCTAGAGAAAGACAGCACTCAGATGTCTCATAGAAATGTAGGCCATTCTTGAAGCCAGAACTATGCTGCTTGACAAGCATAAGGTAGGAAAGAAAAAAAGGAAATTTCCCAGGAACTCAGAGAGGACTGGGTAAGTGTCAAGCAGGAAACCACCAAAAGAAGCCAAACTGCATCACAGAAGCAGAGGGGAGAACAAGCCCTGCAAAGGCAGAGCAGAGAGGGAACACGGGACATAAGCTCCATGTTCAGATTGTTTCAAGGCAGCATGTAAGAGTTTGTTATCTTTCAAAGTTATTCTACCTTTATTTAGTATTAAATGATTCAAATAAAGCAGAAATTTAGAAACGGAGGCTTTTGCTCTGATTCGTTTACTTCAAAAAGGGAAAAAAAAAGGAAGATCAGCTCTAGCTTGAGGATCACAGGGGTCCCATCACAGTATAAATCAGTAAGGGTTTTATAAAGAAAAAAATGTTATGCAGCATTAAACTTAACAACTGGTTGCAACACAGGAGAAATGCCTTCACATCTCTGCATCACTACTGACTTCTTTTATACCTAAGGACAAATCACAAAGTTCCTTTGTGCTTTGGGTCTACATTTCCAAAAGAACATGAAATAGTAGTTTTCCCCTCGCAGAAGTTTGCCTTTGTAAGAGTTCACAGATATTCCAGCAGTGACCACATTTATACCATAAAATAGGCAGGGTAAGACATGCAGTTGAAGCTAAAGAGAATGTGTAGGGGTCTAGAAGGCCAACCAGGAAAACATAGTGACTAAGAGACCATAGACTATTGTAAGTTAATTTGCCTGTCTAATGATGATTAAGTATTGCCAAATAGTTCAGGGTCAAAATTTATAGAAGTGCAACTTTGCATAGGAAACAGGTTGATTTCACAAATCACTGGGAGAAGCTATTTTAATCAGAAATGGTGTGAACAGCACAAATATGACTATTCTCCTCAGTGCTATCACATCCCACTTGTTAGTACAAACTCTGCCAAAATAAGACATGTTGTAATGGACAGAAAAGTAACAAGTCCACCTTTTTTTAAGTAATAAAGTTCTTGACTGTCCCCTGGGAACTTCTTTGTTCCAAGCACTTAGCTGACAATATTTCCCTCAGTGTTCATTGCCTTTTGTGTATAGTTGGGTCTCATTATTATTCACTATGTGTATTACTTCCAGTCATAGACAAGGACCTCACAAAACTAAGCATTACCTCTTCTTAAAGAGGTTCTATTCTAAACATCAAACCTGAAACAAGGAATCTGCCTAAATAGTCAGTCTGGAGACAATTTAACTCACTCTGAGAGGATTCTGCTTAAAAGCTGCAGGCAAGGTGAAAGCGAGTCATGGACAGTAGATAAAAAAGGAGAAGACAGCATGAGTATCCTCTGGGAATTGTTCAGATTATTCCAGCTCTACCATTTTGGGAGTCATTTAAAAAGATAATTTTAAAGTGCATAATTAGGAGAAGGTGAATTTTGCAGGTGTTGGAAAATCTTTTATGTGCTTACAATGCACCTTTTATTATGGATATGAAAAATGTTATTAAAGAAGCCTGTCAGGTATAAAGAGATTTAAGAATAGCTTAAAAAAGACACATCAATATTCAACAAAGAACCATGGAGGGCTCAGCCCCACAGAGAGATGTGGAAGAGAGAGACTGATTGAGTCTGCATCCAGCTAGGTCCAACCGATCGTTCAAGAAAACACGAGGTATTAATGAATATTTCTGTTAGGACTGAGGGAAATGCCAAGGAAGGAAATATGCATATGGTGTTTTGCTTTAGGTATTTGTGTCTCTGTTAGCTATTTATATTTTGGCAAAAGAATATATGTGTCTCTGCAGGTCATCACTGTACATAACCTCCAAAAGGAAAATCACATAGGTAGACAATCCTTCTGGACAATCACATTAAACACCTGGATTCTGAGTGGGATCACAGCTAATCATTCAACCTCCCTCTCAGATTTTTAGTGAAGGGAAATGGGATGACTGGAAGGGGATTTTAAGGGAGCAGCCTATCATGTGTTCTGTTTGGTAAAACATATCTCAAAGAAATGCTGACAAGAGACTGCACAGCAGTTCTTACAGGAAGCTGTGATGTATTAGCAGTAAAATTCCATCTACTAACATCTACTCCCTGTCTGAGGTTTGGGAGCCTTCTGAAGCCAAAAAGATATCACAGGGTCTAAAGTAGAAAGCCTATAAGTTCTGCCTTCTGTAACCCAAGTATTCATCATCTGTATCAAATATCCTCATCTGTTCAGCACCACTATTTTAAAGAAAATTACATACTTTAGTTTATCAGTCTGTCTACCACTCCTTCAAGTACACCATACTGCCCCTCACACAGCAAAAATAAAAAAAATAATAAAAATAAAATCTTGCTACTTGACATAAACTGATAACAGAGTCACTAGAAGATTTTGATACAGTTCCATACTGTGATGGTGATATCATCTGCTACTTGGATTTCTTCTCCATGGATCTTTGCCACCAAACACAATTTAGACTGTCTTTCTGTAAAGCTAGGAGAATAACTGAACATAAACTTAAAAAGTAAAATCCAACTTGATGTTCCCAGATGGTTGTTTCATCCATATGGACTTGGATGAAACACTGGTTACTCTGATTATTGCCAGATCTTATAATAATTAAATTTTCCATTTGAAAAACAGGAGAAATGTTAAAAAAACTTTGGAAAGAACAGTTGAGATAAATATTGAGAAGATACTAAATAACTCTTACAAAGTACCTCAAAACCACACAAAGAACACATAGGGAGGACAGCATTGACATTTACCGGTCA
>JAWMRA010000090.1:39979984-39997472 GCA_035584735.1 Pseudotriccus pelzelni | reverse complement strand
GATCTATTCTTTTGCCTCTTTTTTTTTTTTTTTTTTTTTTTGCAAATGTATGAAATTAAAGATAACATGGAATGCACCAAATGGAAAAAAATAAGATATTTCATATTTATTTTTCTTGCATATTGTAATAAAAAATGACTGAAAATAATGTTCATAAACCAACATGTTTTTAAAATAAATCCTAGAAATTCTCAAAGACAAATAGTATTTGATCAAAGAAAGGTAAGCACTGCTCCAGAAAACATAATCTTAGAATTATACCCAAACCTCTATGAAAGAAAACAGCACCCTGTAATTCATGTGGCATATCAGAAGGCATAGTAAGACTGAATGTTATACCCATGGTTGTTCAAAAAATGGCTCACAGACTACAAATCTAGAATTATTCAGAGAGATTTTTTTTCCCTTACAATTTGCTTATGGGCTGGTTGTTCACTGAAAGAAAGTTTAATTTCTCAATTATTTACTTAACTCTAGTTCCTCAGGTGGCCATTGCTCT
Organism: Pseudotriccus pelzelni; assembly: GCA_035584735.1. Lineage (NCBI taxonomy): Eukaryota > Metazoa > Chordata > Aves > Passeriformes > Tyrannidae > Pseudotriccus > Pseudotriccus pelzelni. Next base: position 39,996,973 of record JAWMRA010000090.1, on the reverse strand, counting down.
TTTTGTAATCAATGTAATGATATATTAGCCAGATATGAATAAGAGATTATTGTTCTGAAATTTTCCCAGTGGAAAAGGAAATTACAAGCTATTTTATTTGAAGGACCCATCTTAGGACTATGTTATTTTCTGGGAAATTAGATTTTACTGTACAATGAAAAATCAGTAAAATTATTTGAAAATATAGAATTCTTAAAACTGTATGTTTCAAACAAACCTTTTGTATTGAACTGAGGACTGTTACCTAAATCTACCTGTAGATAGTTCAAAGCATATGAAATCCAAATACAAGTGGCAGACTTTCTCGTTCTGATTTCCAGAAGATAGAGAAATAAAATTGTATGCTGTCTAAATAAACATATCTTAACATAATTATAAAATGATACATTATTTGTCCAAGTAATTAATTGTGTTTGATCTGAATCTTGTAAAAGGCAATTGCTCTGTTTGGTTTATTTGATTTTACTGTATTATCTAAGGTGTAAACAGAGAATCTGCATTAGTATTCTTTTTATAAGTAGGTTTTGAAGTGAATTATGTCCATTATCTGTCTTTGGAACACAATATATAATGAGACAATAGATGGCAAACCTAATTCCATCAGTATTAAGGGAAATCAGAATATGTGCTGTGTCTGCTAATGAAAATTCAGAACATGAAAGCAATCTAGAACCAGTTAGAAGTAAATTCATGAAGACACATACACTACAGGTATCAAATTCTCTGCAAGAACTAAGAATGTGGTACATTTTAAAACTCCCATAACAAATCCTTTACTAAATCTTGGTGTTCTCTCTCCATTTATCTCTTATAGAAAACAGATGTAAGGAAGCATGACTATTTTAAATAATTTTTCTTAAGGCAGTGCTGGAAAATGCTGCAGTATATCTGGAAGTAATGGTTGAATAATTCTATTTCTGTACCAGTTTCACTTTCCATGTGCTAATCAAGCTAACATGATTTCCATGCTATGGTTACTCAATACTTTCTCCTGCATTCCACACACAAAATTATGCTGACAATGCAAGTGATTCACCAAACAATGTTTGGATGGGTTTCACCACTCTGTCTTTCAACATACAGCTTCAAAATGAGTGAAGAAAGGCATGCAGGTTTCAAGTCAGTATCCATGAAATTTAGGAGAAAGGTTACATAAATTATAATAAGTATTTATAACACTTCAGGATCTCTGCCTAACACTTTTTTACTTCCTGTTTCTCTATTTCTTTACAGGTGTTATTTGTGAATTATGAAACATTTTTCTGTTTTAACAGACCACTTAAATATTTTCCATAACGGGGTTATTGTGAGCAGACATGCTGTGCATCAATGACACTGTGCCTGATCTATAGTACTGTATCATAGGCCTCTAGATTCTAATGCACAAGGAAATTCATTTACCATTGCTATAATTATCATAATTTTACACCTATTAATTTTGTCTGTAGCATTCATTTCCATAATCTACTATTTGAAACAAAAGCATCATCTTCATTTTGTTGCTAGAAAGAGCAGAATTATTATGAAACTAATAAATGTAACTTTTTTTCCTTTTTTGCTGGATCTCTCCAAACATTTTCCTCCTTATTAAAATTCAAACAGCTGTGAAATGGCCAGACAGCAAGAAGACAAAAGCAAATGTGAAGCGACCTTCATCCATGCTGAAAAAATAGTGTACTATAAACAGGTTTTCCAGCTGATGCTATACAAAGCAAATTAAGAAATACCTAAGGCTATAATTTACTTAAAAAATGTTTCCTAAATTTCTGACAGTTTCATTTAGCTGACTAATTAAATTTGCTTGTAGGCATTTCAGTGAAGCAGTCTTACAACTGCACTATCGTTTGGAAAGAAGGTGTAAGTGACTTTTCTGGGGAAATGCGTTTGCTATGATCTATCTCTCCAACTGATCATTTGCACAATATCAAATAGTGATACTTTATTGAATTGAATAAGAATATTAAGCTTTAGTTAAAGGTGATTTTAAAACTGCACATGGTAACAGTTTCATATCAAATGAAACATCAAAATACATGCTGCAAGGAAAGTAAATGTTCAGGATTTCAAATTGTCATGTAGAGGTGTATTTTCTGGGACTAGTAAAAAAAAGTAGCAGGCTGTAATTCTAATCCTCAATCATAAAATCAATGTTCCCACTGAAATAATCAAGTATCACCCAACTGCAATAGCTAACACACAGTATAATCAAATTATATAATAACAGTTTATTTTTTCTTGAAATAAAAGTTTTAAATATTTGAAAGTGTGCATTTTTTCAAATATTACAATTTCATCTATATGATATATGAATTCCAAAAAATTCTGTAAAAACAAGACTTTCAACCAAGAGGACTTGGTTCAGATTAAAAATCCTTTGTTGTGTGCATTGATTCACACAAATAAACACAAGTGAAATAATTTCTAGAATAAACAATGACATTTATTCTTCCTTCCTACATTTGAGGTTAAATAATATTTAGCACCTTCATCATTCAACTAAAATCATGACAGTAACCCTCATGCTATTTTGCAAGTGTGCAATCTTCTACTGTATCAGAGAAATTGTACCATGAACATTCTATGATCTTGTAAAAGTATAATACAGATTAAAACTTGGGTAATTGTCAAAACATTGATATCGTCTCTTTATTTCCTTGCAAACAACTTCATATCCTGTCATATGTAATAGAAAGCATCTGACAAGTTTTAACAAAGGTTTTCCTTCACTATAACCATGTTTTTGCTTTTGGGAAAAAAAAAAAAAGGAAAATATATTTAAATATGAAATGTTAAGAGCTGCAATTATCGGATTATTTTACAAAACAGTAGGTCCTTCTAGGAAAAGATTAAATCAGAATTTCTGTGTACCCAAGGTAGGTCACAGCAAACTGGAATAAGAACCAATTAAATTCATTTGAGTGATAAAACATATAGTTTTTGGGGTTTCTCCTTAAAAACAACACAATTAGAATTAAAATAGCATAAATTTTTATTCCTGTGTAAGATATTGTGTGCTTTGCAGGAAAAAAAACAGCAAATATCATTTGTCTATCAGCTGAGCTAATCAACTGGTTCAAGCAAGATTTCTCTGCAGGAAAATTATTTAAAATCCTTTGGCTTCAAATAAGGAAGGTAAAATTGACAAATTTTATTTATCTGTCTAGGTCCACGACTTTGCCAAAACCATTAGAATTCCATGTTTAACGTTAAAATATGTTGTGCAGCCTCCCTTCCCCAGTCCAAAATTTGCATACACTACTGTGCCACTAATTTAGTAGCCATGACATTTTAAATGTTTTGTAATAAAATGTTATAATACTATTTATTCTTCAGTAGCAGCTGCTCAGCTTCAAGCATGCAAGACTGCAAATGATGTATTTTAGTCCTCTTCAGCTGTAGCTCTACATGACGAGAAAAAAACTGCTACTATTGCTGCCATTGCTACCACCATATAAAATCATAAAATATATGAGGTATATGTTAGTACAGTTTAAGGGAATTGTGCAGAAAGCAGCTCCAAGCCATCTTTGTTTCTATCCACTCCAAAATTTTTGGGAGCAGACAGTGGTACTTAATATGAACGAAATTGACTCTCCTCCCATGAAATGGTTTATTCAGTAAGGATGAAGATCTCTCTCTTTCCTTTTCCGGGGGAAATTAGTCTCTGGCATAGCAGCCTTTGAATATTATCTCAGACGTGATTTTTAAATTACTGGCTTAAAGAGGAAGCTCTTATTGGCCTATGATGTGCATTAAATCAGATTTGCCTAGAAAGGCTCTTTTGGAACTTCTAATTAGAAGACTGGAAGAACTGAATAAGATTGACTAGACTAGAAATGTTAAGTCCATCTTATTCAACTGCTTGACTACTTCAGTCTGACCAACAGTTAGAGTGGAGTATTAATGGCATTGTCCAACTGTCTCTTAAACACTGACAAGCATCAATCACCTCTTTAGAAGCCTGCTCCAGTGTTTGACAACCCTTAGTAAAGAAACGTTTCCTGTCAGGTCTAAGCCTCCCCTGCTGCACCTGTGAATCCTCCCCATGCATCCAATCAGTACACCAGGGAGAAGAGATCAGCATCTCGCTCTCCACTTCCCCTCCTCGGAAAGCTTCATGGAGCAAAGAGGTCATTCCGTTAGTCCCCCATTCTCCCAACTACACAGACCCAGTGGAAGCTGTCATGGGAAGGTATGCCCGCTGGGACTGACCAATGATTCTGCATGCAAGCTCCTAAGTGCCAGATCCTATAGACTCAAGTTTCATTTAAGAAGGTGGTTTCATCTAAGAGGGTGGTTTTTTGATGGTTTTATGAGGGCAGAAGAGGAAGTTAGGTTTTTTTTTGTCTTTTTGGGCTTGATTTTACTAGGAAGCACAGACTCATTATGTCATTGTTTTTGTACAAATTCTGTGATCACTGAACTCAAGAAGATTTCTACTTCCTCAAAATCTTAGCACTGGGAAGGCCTAAACTTCAAACTCTAGTGCCCTTAGGATTTTGAAACATCTGCTTGGGGCCAAGAAGTTCTACAGGACAGCTAGAGCATGGTGGGATCTGATAGTGCTGAAGTTTGGGTAAATGCCCATTGCCACATTAGCTATAAAGTTATGAAGTTTTACTCATATTTACCCATATTTTACCCATGGTTTACTATGGGTTATGGGCTCCCCTCAGAGATCTACTTGCAGAGCTGTTTTGAAGCTGACCTTGAAGCAGGCTGTGGAAGGCTCTGCTGGTAGACTTAAAATTATCTTAAATACCGAGTCATTTAAACATCTGTCATGGAGTTCATGACCTCTGAGTGCACAAAGGGACAAAAATAATTGGGCAGTCACTTAAAACTGAAGATATTAGAAACTTTCCAAGTCCCAAGAAGAGTACCTTAGTGTAAATGCAATAAGCATTTGAGAACTTTGAGAAAATTTGACCCAAATTTGGCTTTAGACAATATCCTTATTGCTAGCAAAATTATTTAAACTATAGATCTGCAGGTTATAATGATACTAAGAGATTAAATATGTTGAAAAAAAAAACAAGTGGGAGTTAAAATATGCTGAGGGCTATCACATAAGAACAAAAGTCCTGATTGTGATGCCTTTGAACTTTTGGATGTTTAGCTTTTTGAAGATTTTAGAAGTAACTATAGATTTTAAAGTAGTAGTGTAAACAGTAGTTTACACTCATTAAGCCCTACTTCCCCATTTCATATTGAATTTCCTAAATTCTTTGAGGTTGTTTAGACTCCTTTCCAAGGCAGAGTTGTAGAAAACACCTCTGTTTAAGAACATTTATACCCTAGGCCTGAACAACAAGATACCATCATAGTCAAAGCAACCTTCAAGCCCAGAGCCTTGGAGAAACTCCAAAGACAGTACATGCCAAGGAAGATGAGGAAGGACAAGGGTCTTGGGACCCTCTGACTCGATTCCAAAGAGGCGTGCTGGAGAGGGAGGAACTGGAGTGCAGATGGTTCCGGGATTGGATGGACAATACTATACAATTGTAGAACTGCTGCCAGGGGTGCTCGTGCCTTTCTCTGTTCTACTGTGGCCTGAAGGCTGTCATTAAAGAACTGCTCTGTTATCCTATCTCTACTAAATTTGCCTGGAGTACTTTTTTGCTCCCAGTCTTAAGGCAACAATTGTGAAAGCTATAGGTAATTGAAAAGGGGGGAAATATTCCAGTTAAAAACTCACCATGCTTTCCTTTTCATACTCTTTCTCAATATCATTTATTAAAGACATAATTCTAGGGCTCAGATCTTTGGTCTGATCCCGTAGGGTACTTCTTGTACATTGTAATAAATCTATGTAGTCGCAAGGCAGATGTATCTGCAGTGAGAATGTCTGTGTTTTAATGTACAGCATCTTTATGATCCCTAATTACCAAGGACATTCTATTTATCTCATGGTACTGATCATTCTCAATTTAAATCATCCGATATAAATACAACAAAAGGAATTAGTTTTTGACTGCTATTTTAAGTTTGATACCCTGTATTTAGTGTATTTAATTTCTTTTCAAAAATCTGTAAACAGAGAGACATTACCTTTTTGAATACAGAGCTTATAATACATACACTAATAATAATAATATATAAAAACCCCCAACATTTTATACATTTATGTACATGCACACACATTTAAACATATTTATGCCCATATATATACATACATAGACATTCTTTTCAGATGAAACACACATGCACTGCATTTCTAAGTAAATACTGAAGTGTTGCTTTATCTATATGGGGGTATTTTGTTTGCTTGTTTTTTAGGGGGGGCAGTTGTAGAATTGCAGGTAAAATGTGTCTCCAGAAATGAGGGTGACTGATAAAAAGAGAGGAGAGGAGTAGGGTAACTCACCTAACTATGAGTCTACTCAGGGCACATATAGAATAGCAGGCCAGGTGAAGGACCTCAGTCTTTCAACCTCTGTTTCAGGTTATTCGGCTCCAGTGCCACAGAGTCTGATAATGAGAATGTCACACAATGAGGGAAACTGCATTTTGAACATGTTTTTTATCTACATAATAGGAAAATGGATATTTTGAAGAAAACCATAATTAAGAGCACTTTATAAAATATATCAAAGCGCTGGTAGGAAGGATACATACTGCGTACATCTCAAGTGAGTTTGAAAAATTATGATCATTTTAACAGTATGAAGATCCCTGTGAATGCAGCTTTTCATATATTTTACCTGCTGCTTATGCTTTTCTGGTTCATTCCAAAAGAATAGCAGACAGTTGCAAAAGCACTTCAAAACACCAAGTGAGCTGGAGCTAAATTGGCAGTGAAGAATGACTTTGACTCACTTCCACAAATGTCTGAAACTTCCTTTTAAAATTTAGCCACAAATAGAAGGAGGGAACCAACACAAGGCTTCTGACACAAAGCAGATGAACCACAGAGATAAGTTTGCCATATAAGCTTTGATCACAACGCTTCATATAAAGCACAGAAAAGTTTCTAAAAGTTCATGATCTCAGAACTCTGGCAAATATACAGACCAACTGAAAAAAAAAAAAAAAAAGAGAAAAGGAGTTTGCCTACAACTGGTCTGAAAAGAACTAAAAAAGAGTGGGAGAATCCAGGTCACAAGCTTCCACCCTGGCATTCATCCCTCACCAATACACTGGGAAACACCCAGCACACCAGCACTTGCACAGCCCCTGTCATGGCTCAAAAACCAGTAAAACAGAGCCCATGCTTACTCAGTTGCATAATCCCTGTAGACTTCAAGAAGAAGTCTCTGTTGCAGATAAAACTTTTACACAAGGAGTCCTTGGGGATGTTTCTGAGGATCCAGTTTACAGCTTGAGTACCGTTTTGACGGTAAACAGATCAGAAGTGTATTCATAGGCAAAAGTACCTAAAGGTAGCTATAAGGAGAGCTTTCAACTAGACTTAGTGGGAGAAGAGAATGCAATTTAAATAACAGAAAAGAGGTAGGGACTACTGATGCACCAGGCATCAAGTTGGGAAAACCTGTGAAATAGCTCTTTATTGGGTTTTCATGTCAAGGGTTTTGTGCAGGGGCTTCTAGAAGACACCAAAAGTTGTCCCCATATCAGAGAGAGAGTTCCAACTGGCTCCAAGTGATACTCAATGCCAGGGCATTCTGCTGCAGTCTGTGTAGGACCATGGTGCAGCAGATATCCACCCTGCAGACTGTGCAGGACACCATGCCAGAGCAAGTGTATGTATCTTGAAGGAAGCTGCAGACTGTGGAGAATCCAAGCTGAAGCAAGATCCTGCCAGGAGCTGCAGTTCATGGAAAAGCCCCCACAGAAGCAGGATTTCTGGCAGAAACTCTGATCTGTGGGACAGTCCTTTCCTGAAGGACTGCATACTCTTCTTGGAAAACTGCAACACAAGATCCATGTTGGAGAAGTTTATGAAGGACTCTATTCTGTGGGAGAGATCCAACACTGGAGCACAGGAAATGTGTGAGGAGGAAAAGCAGCTGAAGCTGAGTTTGGAAAAAAAGGAGGAGTAAGAGGAAGATGGTTTAGTTTTAATTTTCACAATCTTATTCTACTGTTAATTGGCAATAAATTATTTTTCACCAAATTTATTTTGCCTGTGACAGTAATTGGTAGATGACTTCTCTGTCTTTACTTTGACCCATGACCTTATTTTCACCCCTTGTCCTGCTGAAGAAGGGAACTGAGAGAATGACTTGATGGGTACCTGGTGGCCAACCAAGGACAATCCACCATAGGCTAAAAGGAATTATGCTGTATTCTTCTAAAAAAGTGACACTCCATAGCACAGTGATTGTCTCTATGCCAATGTACATCAGATGATGTCCTGATTTCGGCTGGAATAGAGTTTAGTTCTTCTCAGTAGCTGGTGCAGTGCTGCGTTTCAGATTTAGTATAGGAATAATGTTGATAACACACCAATTTTTTTGTTTGTTGCTAAGAAGTGTTTACCCTAAGTCAAGGATTTTTTCAGTGTCTCATGCTCTACCAATGAGGAAGTGTACCAAATGCCGGGAGGAAGCATGGCAGGTGACTCAAACTGTCCAAAGGGATATTTCACACTGCAGGACATCATGCCCAGCATCTAAACAAGGGGAGTTATCTGCAAGGCAGGCCAATCACAATGCAATAAGGGGGTTTAGCATCAGCCACCAGGTAGTGAGCAACTATATTTGGCGTAATTTCTTTTTCTTGGGTTTTATCTTTTTCTTCAATTACTATTATTGTTATTGTATTATTTACTTTGTTTCAATTACTAAACTGTTCTTATCTCAACAAACACATTTTACTTTTGATTCTCCTCCCTCTTCCACCCAGCTGGGAGGGTGAGTGGGTGGTTTCATGGTGCTTAATTGCCAGCTGAGCTTAAACCATGGCACATGGGTAACAAAAATGACCATACACTGTTCAGAGAGGACTGGCAAAGAAGGAGAGGTGGAGGGGTTGCCCTCTTGGTAAAAAACGGATTGACTACACAAACCTGTGTTTGAAAAGCAACAAGGTATGGGTTGAGAGCTTATGGGTAGAAATTTGAGGCTAAACAAATAAAGGAAATCTTGTGGCTGGTGTGTATTGCAGGCTTGCTGATCAAAGGCAGTATGTTGATGTAGCATTCTTAATTCAGGGAGAAACACTCTCACAGGCTCTGATCCAGCTGAGGTACTTCACTCGCCCTGACATCTGCTGGAAAAGCAGCACAGCAAGATATATGCTATCCTGGAGACTCCTGAAGCATATTGAGAATAATTTCTTAATCCAGTCATAGGCAGCCCAATCAGAAAAGAAACGTTACTAGACCTAAATCTAACTTCTTTTGGCTGAAGCTATTACCCCTGTCCCATCACTACATGCCCTTGTAAAAAAGCCCTCAACAACTTTCTTGTAGGCCCCCTGCAGGCACTGGAATTGCTGGGGTTGTTCAGCCTGGAGAAGAGAAGTCTTAAGGAAGACTATGTAGCAATCTTTCAATACTTGAAGGGGCCTTAAAAGAAAGATGCACAGAGACTTTCCATAAAGGTCTGTTGTGACAGGACAAGGGGAAACAGTTATAAACTGAAAGAGTGTAGATTTACATTGGGTATAAGGAAGACATTTTTTACCATGATAGTGGTGAGACACAGAAATAGACTACCCGGAGAGGCTGTGTATGCCCCATCATTGTCAGTGTTCAAGGTCTGGTTGGCTGGGGCTTTGAGCAGTCTGGTCTAAGGGAAGGTGTCCCTGCCCATGGCAGAGCTGTTGGACTTGCTAACCTTTAAAGATCACGTCCAACCCAAACTTTCCGCGTTTCTGTGACTGCTATCTTGCCCTGGCTAGCCTGAGCCAACACACTCTCTGTCATTTCCTGGGGAATCAAAAAACACTGAAACATTTTTGCAGCACGAGAAACTGTGTGATAACACTTTCAGACGTGATATTTGCATGACCAAGGGAGAAGCAACAATACAGAGATGCATCTGCTTCTGCAGCTGAACTTCACTCTAAGGTTAGGCAAGCATGAGTACTATCAGTATCTATTAATCACTCAGAAACACTGTGAAGACAAATAGAGGAATTTAGACCAAAATATAAATTAAGATAAACCACTCTAGATAAACAGCAGATACTACCAGTATGTTACATCAGTAATTCTTAATTGAATTCTCTACTGCTATTTGTTCTTTGATCTGAGCACAGTGATAAAGTCATTGTGATTTTTAATTGATTTGTGTTATTGTTATGCTAAACTCACATACAAGACAAAGGCACATTTGAAGGCATATAATTTTAATATACAAGGATGACTCCCTGTGAACTTCTTCTGTTACATTCCACAATATAAGAAACTAAGCTGTTCAATTTGGAATTGCAGGAGGGAATTAATTATTAAATATTTCATCCGTGAAAACTACACAACTGTCAGACCCCCAGTCTGAAGATTCAAACGATAAGCATTCTTAAGGATGGAATCTAGACTTTCACACCAAATTTTGGTGGGATAAGTAGCCAAAAGTACTGCACAAAATTTGATATTCCTATCAGTGTATTTTTGTTATTTTCAGTACAAATACAGAAAATGTAGTTTTCTGCTATTTATTTCAGTTAGTCTTGCCCAAGACTGAACTCATTTTATTTGCATAAAATCAAAACAATTCAAAAATCTTATTTTTAATTAGTTTATTTCTCTGTGAGAAGAATATCTATTTATTCTCATCAAAGATGACAATAGGCTTTTCATACTTAACACAACACTGGAGTTCCCATGACGCTTTTGAATTCAGAGTTTCAGGTAAAGGATAACCCTGTTTTTCTCATGATGGATGAGGTTGGAAGAGATTTCAGAAGAATATCTTGTTCAACACACCTGCTCAAGCCAGGTCACCTAGAAAAGGTTGCCAAGGATAAAGTCCAGATGCCTTTTGAATATCTTCAAGCTCTTCGGGCAACCTGTCCTAGTGCTCAGCATGCTTCCAGTGAAAAAGTGTTTCCTGACATTCAGATGGAACTTCCTGTGTTTCAGGTTGTATCCACTGCCTCTTGTCCAGTCCCTGGGCATCACTGAAAAGAACCTAGTGCTGTCTTCTTTGCAGCCTCTCTTCAGGTACCTTTACACATTGATGAACCTTCACTTCTCCAGCCTAAAGAGCCCAGTTGTCTCAGCCTTTGCTTAGATAAGAGATGCTCCATTCCCTTTATCACATTAGAGCTTAGTAGAGGGGCAGGATCACCTTCCTTGGTCACTGTCGACACTTTTCCTGTTGCAGCCCAGGACACCACTAGCTCTCTTTTGCCACAAGGGCACACTACGGCCTTGTGTTCAATATGGAGCCAACCAGGACCCCTCTCAGTCTTCTCTGCAAAGCTGCTTTCAAGTAGGGTAGCCACCAACTGGTCCAGAGACAGTTCAGAGACCTGCTCCACTGTTTACAAAATTTAGACTTAAAAAGAACCTAAACTTTGAGCATTGATGTTTCCTGGTAAGACTGATTTAGACCAGAGTATTTGTGTAACCCAGGACACAGGGCTCCATCATGCGTAGTGATGACTTGGGATGACAAACATCATTGCTTCAAATGCTTCCTTCTCCCCCTAGTTTATATGTTGAACATAATGCCCTAGGATATGAAATATCCCTTTGGTCCACTGGGGCCAACTGTCCTCATCCAGCTGCTTGTGTACCCCCAACCTCCCCTGTGTAAGCACAGCTCAGCAGTAACAAAGCATCCCTGTACTGTCAACACTGTCTTCAGCACAAATCCAAAACACAGCCCCAAAGCTGCTACTATGAAGAAAAGCAAATCCATCCCAGCCAAAGCCAGCATAATTTTCTTATAGAATTGCTAATTTAGAGTGAGATCATTTTGAGATTACTATGACCTCATCTGCCAAAAGGATATGTTAGCATAGGGCTATAGGGCTAAGCATTTAATTAATTAATGCAAATTATTGTAGAGAATTAAAATCCAGGGGAAAAAATTACATATTACCACCACCACCCTCCTTCAACTAATTATTCTTTTACTTTCCACACACATATCTTTGCTGGAGGTGTAGAGGAAAAAGATTCTGTGCAGAACTGTTCTGATTTTTAATATAATTCAGTAAAATCAGGTTTCATAAAGTTCAAAGAGAAATTGGTTCCTGTGCATAGATTTGCAAAACTACAGATGTAGTTTTCATTTAATATTCTTATCTAGCCATATTCTTTTAAATCAGGTATAATGACATTTCTAAGCTCAGATAAACCTCTCCTGGCAGCTCACTCAAAACAATTAACATTGGCATTGAGAACATAATACCAGCGATTTCATTTCCATTTTATTCTCCTTAAAATTAATACAATCTCACCTAAGAAATATATCATGTTAATATTTAAATCAATCTAAAGGTTTTGCACAAACAAATATTATTTACTTCCTTGAGTGTCCTACAGATTCCCATTGGCAACCTTGGAATTTAGGATTTAGAACATTTCTTTTTTTTTTTTTCATTTAGCTGCTCCAGCAATTTTGTCTTTCATTTTAAAATATGCTGTATCTCCAAATACATCACAGCCTACACTGATAATAGTTTATAAATAAACATTGTTTCTCATTTGCATTTTGCAACTCCTGTAAAAGATGCATTAGCCTTCATTATTCTGTTCATGAACCTAATGATAATTTCTACATTGTCTTTTTTAATTGCTTTCCAAGTTTATAGCACTTCTTCTACATAATAACCTTACATTTACATTGAATTCTTTATCCTGAAAGATACTAAAGCCCTTCAAAAACTGTGAGCTGAATTCTGTCCTCGTTTCATCCAAAAACCCACCAGCTGCAAAGAAGTGGAAAATCTCTCAGGAGATAATTTGATATCTTGAATTAAAAAAAATTGATCATTTCAACAGAAAATACAGAACTAGTTCAAACTGGTAAGAAGTGGCTTCCTGTAATTTAATTTGTTTTTCTTCTGGGATTTCTCATTTTTTTTATAAATAGGTTTCTCTAATCAGCTGGAAGTTTGCATCCAGTTCAAAGACAGTCCTTATTAAAAAGTGATTTATATTCTAATTTCATGCCAGTTTTCATTGAATTGCTATAGGTCTGTGCTTATGTCATGTTTTCGGGACTTTTTTCCCCACCCCTAGTTTTCCTTAAGCTGTTAAGGAAGTCCAAAAATGTCGAAGTTTCGGGTAATTTTCAATCTACAATGTACAAGGGGTATCCATCATGTTAGTCATCATATTACAGGATTTTGTCTGATCAGAATGTTCTGATAGCTTTCAGCAAAAATATTCTTGTGCTCTCTAACAATAATTTAACATCTAGCATGTATGCTCTAAGTTTCTATTTCCAAACCCCAATAGCTACATGTTATTCAGCCTAAAAAATCTGTATGAAAATGAAGATTCTATTGCCATCAAAATTACAGATTCTGAACAACGCTTTTTAATAATCAGGTGAATTGAGTAAAATAAAACAAAAAACTTAGAAGTTAAAGAAGTTGTCAATTTGTGGATAGTATGGAGTCTGGTAAGGAAAACAAACTAGGTGTGTATTATCTGGGGATTTTCAGGATATAGATTTCTTATGAATTTTTTTTCTGTTGTTTTAATTTGTAAGACTTTTATCAAGGGCTCCTTCAAAATTTTTATTTCTTCCTACAGTCTATAAACAAATTAGCACTCCTTGCATATGTATTTGTCTGCACAAAGATGACACTCCAGATTAAAATGCCCATTCAAGTTTTCTTACAAAACTGACTGGACAAGTTATTAACAAGCATCTTCAGAACACAGCTTCTAGAAATTCTCAAGGTGGTTCAGTATACTCCAAATCTGAGTATCTTCTCTCAGATATATTTATTTTCATTCCTGAAGTTCATTCATTTGAATTTTTTTCCTAGCAAGAACACATTAATCCCAACAACTTTCATTGTATAGACTGTTACTCATGTTTTTCTCAGACCATTGAATGATAAATTACCTGTTCCCAAAAATCTTTAATAAGTATGGGTTATGAACGTGTACTGTGCAAGTAGTAGTAGGATGGGTTTTCAATCAAAAAAACAATATTTGTGTTACTAACCCATCTCTGGATTATTTGTTCTTAATTTTTATAGGAAGGATACCTTACTTATGCCTTTGTGCATGAGCAATAATTCTTTACCTGAACATGCAGCTGTTGTTCATCTGGGCTATGTCGTTTCTGATGTTCAGGAGAGACTTGCCATAGATCGTCAGCTATGTAAAACCATGAGGGGCCACACATGGCAAAAAGAGAAAATGTAATTGCAATTCATACGAGACTGGGAAGCGTAAGTATAAAAGGTCACAGCACATCATCATTTATTCCTCAGCAGCTGAAGTCTGGTAGGAGAATCCTCCGTAGAAATGTAGAGATAGTTATACACTAGAACAATAAGAGAAGAATAACAGAGGTCACAGTCACTAGAGGAAGGATCTCAGAAGTGCAGAATGGAAGAATCTGGAGGAATTCAATTATTATACACCATCACTGGAGAGGTCTTCGAAAATCCCTGAGGCAAACAAAAGAAAAGTCAGCTCAAACACAGATTTCCAAGACATTGACTAATTTATTGTGCAAGAGGAGCCGAAATAATTTCTCTGTTAGGACAGTCAGTCCCTCTGCCTAATTGTGCTAGGGCAAATGGCCAGCTGAAATTGCACATGAAACAGAGGGAAACTTCCACTGTATTTCACCCACCTTTTTTGATGATAAACCCTTTTATATATCTCCCTTTGTTCCCACTCACCTTGTCAGCAGCTTCTTCCACTTCATTCCTGCAGATACAGAAAGAAAACCAGCTAGGAAACCATTAAGTTGTTTTTTGAATTCTGGGTAGTTGTTATTTCCCCTAGAGGTAAACCCACAACTCTTAAGGGGTCTGTAGTGTCATGAGAGTGTCAGATTTCAGACACAACTTATCCTGCTTTTCAAGGTAAGAAATCCCTTGCAGATTATGTTTCAGCCATCTAAATTACACACAGTTAAAACAGGCTGGGACTACGTATATGCTTTTTTTACCTTTTGTAATGCAAAATGAATCAGATTGTCTTTAATGGGTCAGAGGATGTGTAAAATACCCTGACGAAAAAAAAAAAAAAAGAGTGAAAGTATGGAGAGGTTAGGAAAAGACATTAGATTAAACATAAACTCTAAATTTTATCCTATTTTTTAAACTGCACATTGTCAGCAATTGGATTCTAATATATTTTAGAGTATCTGCTTTCTGGGCAACTTGTCTTAAATTTGCATATGTGCAGAAGCATTAGTAGGAGTTACAGGAAGGAGGTAATCCTAGGGAGGAGAAAGCAATAAAACTGCTTGTCTCACTGCAATATTTAAAAGCTGGAACTGGCCATTTCTCCACTACAAAGCCATTGCTTATAGCCCTGTTGTAAGCAGAACTTGTATTTGCTGTGTTCTTACCTTAGCTTTGAAATGACAAGATAAATGGGGAATTGGAAACTACAGAAGTGTCATTCCCTCTTCCGTTTTGCAGTGCCTCCTTTGAAGGTACCCCTGAAGGTACTACGAAGGCTTTCTCCATGCTTTTCAAATTACCTTTGACTAGGGCTCTGTCACCATGTTCCCAACTTTTGTATAAGTGTCACCTGTAAGAGTCAAGCCTTTCAAAACTTAGGGGAAAATCTAGACTTCTCTGTTTGACTGACAAGTTTGTTTTCACATTCATAAGGGCTATCACCTTTTTTTTACCCAAAACAAAACCAAACTCAAAACCTGTAATACTTATACTTTCACATCGACTTTTAAATACTAAGTTTTTCATTATAGTTCTTTCCTAATCCTACTCTGACAATGGTAATATTAATTATCAAGAAGACCAAATTTTTTAAGATATATTTATTCCTTGGTGTCTCCTTAATTGCCTCAAGTGCCAAAAGGCTGATATTAGGTTCCCCCAAAGCTGTCTCTTCTCTACCCTGAATGGTCCCTAATCCTGTAAGAATTTGCTTTCTTCACAGAGTTACTGTTGGCCTTCTTTGCTTCCAGGACACACTGCAGGCTCCTACTCTACTTGCTATCCTATAAGCCTGCTACAGAAGAGCTTCTTGTCCAGCAGCCTCCAGCCTATGTTGTTATTAAGGAGATTTATTGTTTCCCAGGTGTATGAGTTTGTATTTATCTTTGTTGAATATAATTAATCCCCAATCAATCCATTCCTTCAACTTTGCCAGGTTCCCCTGGACAGCAGCCTTGCCCTCAGGCACATCAGTGTTTGATATGCTTGAGGGCAAGGCTGCTGTCTGCTTCGTCTCCTGTCTGCTGAACACTGTATGTGCAATCACTCCATAAAGTCCTCCAGGTTAACAATCAAGATTCTAAGCAGGGCTGATCCCTTTGTTATGCTTGCCAACGCAGAAGTAAATGGCACCCATTTGTTTTCTGCTGATCAAAAGACTGGTTATTTAACCACATAAAGAAATCCACTGGATCAAGTATGTTTTACCTTTGGTAAATCAAGGCAAACTCATCCAGAGACACCTTTTTCTGTCACAGACCCACTCTATGATCATCCTTGGTATTGAAGTTAGTTGACTAGTTTGTACTACTCCATATGGCTATTTTGGCATTTTTTGATTAGGAATGTAATACTGGTTTCCCTCCGATCATCTCAGACATCCTCCAATTTTCAGTTTTTGAAAGAGGTTAAAGAGCAGCCCTATGAGGATTATTCAACTTTCTATTACTAATTAGTGACAGCTTCTTGCTCCTTATCTATGCAGATGACTGGCTGGAGAGTTCCTTGACCACTGAACAAACTAATGGCTTAAGAGAACTGTCCATGCAAGAATAGACCTGATGTCTAGATTTCCCTCACTTTCAAAAAAGAAAACCTTGATTTTCATGGTACTGTTAATTTATAAATCAATCCTATAACTCACTGTCATGGGTTTGCAAAAGTCCCCCTCCTTGGAGATTGGAAATAGTTTGTCCTGATGAATTTCTGGACAAAGGCCAATCAGGAGTTTAAGTGACGCCTTTGCCA
>JAWMRA010000090.1:39943320-39970805 GCA_035584735.1 Pseudotriccus pelzelni | reverse complement strand
ACTTTCTCTGTATAAGTAACTCCTTGTCACTTTTTTTTTCCATTTTAAATGAAAGCAAGATTTTGAAACAATCTCATTGCTCAAATAGCAGTTGCTGTTTATTTGTTTGCTTTTTTTAGTGTTAATGCCAAATATTTGAAGAACTGACTTCACCTAAATCACTTCTACTTTGGCTGTGCTCCAGTGACTAAGACTGAATGTCAACTGTCTTCTGACTTCACTTTCCAACCAGTTCAGCTGTGGCTAATTTTTGATGGTACAGGTACATTAAACAATCAGGAACATGTTACACAGTGTCAGTTACAATTAAAGAAACCCTGTAGTACAGTTTTCTGTGCAGGAGTAAGTTTTGGGATACATACAGTTCTGATAATAATAATAGGAATAATAATAACAACAACAACTGGCAAATAAAAATAAAGGCATCAGAAGAAAGAACTTCTAGCATTGAATAATCACATACATTTAATTTGGGAAAACTGCAAGCTACTTTTCTTGATAAATTCTGGGTTTAATATATTTTTGGTGCTTTGTGCTCTGCTCATGAGGCTTTCCGGTTTCATCCCACCAATGATAGTTTGGTAATGCTGTCCAGCTAGAAAGAGGAGTACCTGCCAGAGTACTTGACTCCATAAAGGTGAAAGCCCAACAGAACAGCTGAAGCAATAGTAACACTAATTTTAGTTATAATAATGCACTATGCCTTCAGTCAAGCAAGCCAGGATGCTTAGGATGCTTTGTCCTTCTCCGACATGCTTGTTAGAGAAAAAAAATACTTAACTTGACATTATGTATCCACTAGAGAGTTCATGCCAGGCATTCCTTTTTTTCCGGAAGCCAGGTGTACTGCAGACACCCTGAACATCTGCCACCCCTTATGAAAAAGCCAGCTGGGTATAGTTTATGACCGGCCAAACTTAAGTCTACATCACTATTCTTCTATGTTCCTGTGTCTATTAGCTGTCATCATTTCTAGGCCAACTGGGAATTTTCAGATTATTTTAGAAAGAGTTAGGTTGGGCACTAACAGAAAGACATGTTTCCTTTCACTTTCTTCACATAAGAAGAACTGTGACATTTGGTGGATGTTCACAGTACTAGGCAACAAATTAACAAACTTAGGAATAAATTTGTAATAATACATCTATAACTTACTTTAATTCCTAATTTTGTCTAAAGAGAGAATTTAACTTATTGGGTAGTTTTGTATATATTTCAACACTATTTTTTTCATTTTAGTAGGATTTTGTTGTTATTGATGTTTTTTAATATCTTCCGCTGTATAATAAACATATATTTTAAATCAAATTTAAGTCAATAATTCTATCTCCTTCACAATTCAGGAAATAATGTTGATACTCTTGAGATGGAAAAGACTTCTATAATTCCACTGTCATGAATAAGGTTTTGTAAAATCTACTTTAAACAATATGCTTCATATATATTATTTTTCAAAGGAGTTCTGACGCCACAGAAAAGAAAACAACAGAGTATTATGAAGTTAAGGAACATGTTCATCCATATGTGGTGCAACTGCCTGAGTAAGCATTTAATATAAATTTATATATTATCTTTCTTATTGTTTCTTTGAGAAAAGTAGTAACACTGGATCTTGATCCCTGTTATTACGTTAGAGGAAAATCAAGGCAATACAGTCTAAGACCTGAAGCATTTTCCTCAATTCTAGAAAGAATATTTGATTCCTTCTTACATAATGATAGGTTCTGATAGGAAGATATTAACAGAGAAAAAAAAAAAGTCATTTGGTACAGCAAAAGAATCCATCAGTCATCTTATTCATTGATTTTTTTTATTCCTTTTTCCAGTCAATCTTCTTTCTCCTTCAAATCTCTAATAACTTTTAAAGCACTACATATACTGTCCTAAATAATTAAAGGCTTTACAAGAGGTGCCCTTTTTTTTTTTTTTTGGTGGAGGCAAGGTTGTATCGTGTACAAGGCTGAAGAAACAAAGATTGCTTCTTGCACACTGTGAGAGTAGATGAGTTCCCTAGAAAATGATGACTGGGGTCTGAAGACTTATTAGCCTTTTACTTTTTTTCTCAGGGCACTCATTACTTCCAAGGTAATGAAGGAAAATAAGAAAGACACAAGGAGAAAAGGCAAGAAGAAAAACACTTATCAAAGGCCAAAGTTTTATTAATTAACATTTTTTTTAGGAACAGATGTGAGAACACTGATAGTAGTTCTTGGCCTTTTAAATCTCAAAAAGGGTTACCAAAACCAGCACCTACAGAGTCCTAGGAAAAGATGATCAAATTGTTCACACATATATATATTGCTCCTTTGAAAAACAGCATAAAGGTCTGGTGGATCCATGTTTTTTGTGGATGAATTATACCAATTCACACCAGGATGTTTAAAGACCTGTTTCCTGATCTATTCTAAAGTTTATTACAAGTTACTTTATAAAACTCAGACTGTCCATCAAATAAAAAAATGCATGCTTGACCTCTCACTAGTGCTGCAATATTTATCAGCTTAACTTTATTTGAACTAGGTGCTGGAAACTGTTGGTGTATCATGAGAACACTACTATTGATAAATGGCTCTCAGCGTGCACAGTTTCAGAGTCAAGTATATTAATTTACGTTGTTAAATTATTGGTCCTGCACATGATCCTCAGTTCCTAGCCCTCCCTGTGCCTGCTCCTCCCTATCCTACTCCATGTACATGATTGCACAATAAATACGGTACATGGCTGACAGATTTTCAATGTTTAGAAAAAATTTGGGATGTGTTTCTGCTCATTTCTACAGGTTACACCAAATGATTGTAAGGTAATCAGTGTGAGACTGAAAACCTCTGATGAGGATAAAGAAAAAAACAATCAGAACTCAGAATACACTCAAACAAACAGACAAAGAGGCCACAAAAAAAGGGCAATATATTATATTGTAAAGGGATGCTATTTTGTGATGCAAACTACTTATTTATAGTGAGAAAGCTGCTACTGAGAGTGGCATTTTGCCTGCATTTTTTTTACAGTCAGGTATAGTAATTTGCTGTGCTAAATTATTAGTTCTGCAAATGGCGGGTCCCCCATCACCACTACCACCATAGGAGGGACACTTCAGTGTGGCACATAAACTTTCTGTGAAATGTTATTTCAATAGTTGTGCAGATACACCTCTGATTAATGAAACAACCTATATATTAAAAAAAGTGCATTTAGCAAATGTCTCATCAGAGATTTGTGGCATATTTTATCATAAATATTGTATACCCTACAACATGGTGCTGAGACTTATTAAAATGATTGCATTCAACAGCACACTTCCAGTACACATCTTTCTCATTCTTAGTGTTAGTACCACCTTGGCTGAGAAAAGAGATCAAAAAATGCTCAGAAATGTTAAATACTCTTAAATGTTTTCTAGAGTTATATTTTCCCAAATTATCCCATAATTTCTGTGTAGATAAAATAAACTTCCATTTTTTTAGTGAATTCAGAATTAATAAATAGCACAGAACCATTTTTCACTATCAAGGGAGCTAATAAATTCTTACCTCAGAATTTCTTCACACATTAATCAAGTATTTTAGTGTGTCCTGCTGAAAAATATATGTAATCTAATTACGTAGGAAAATACAGCAAATTGTGAGTTAAAAGGTAGTCTTTTTTCCTTAAGAAACAAAGGATTCTTACAGATGCTCTTCAGTGAGAAATCAGATTCTGTTCCCATTCACACTGATAAAATTTCTGTTACTGTGGCCTTACTAGTGTGAAAAAAAAATTATTATTCCTTGTCAGAGAAAAAGAAATTAAAAGTTTTTATAATTAATATATTGTCAATACATTCCTAAAAGATATGATAGAGTATACCTAAAACAGTATCCCAGTCAGATAGAAATTTGGAGTAATGATAGAACTCAAACAATCTGGTTTATATACCTGTAGGCCTCTAAGAAAAGTAAGCATTTAATTTGCTACGGGGGGGTCACTCATATAGTAACAGCTAACTTCTAAGTGACTTCAAGAAATTTTTCTAAGACAAAGTCTTCTATAAAAATGGGCTACCTCACATCTATCCGGGATGTTTGCACCTACCCTTCTTTCCCAGCCTCTCTCTTCTGAGAAGCTTGTACCCCTTGATTGCAGTGCTCCTGTTGTGTGATTCATCTCACCCAGTTTCTCTGATAGCTGTTAGGTCATAGTTTTCTAATTGCACCATGGTTTCCAGCTCCTCTTGCTTGTTACTCATGCTGCTCTCTTTGGTGTAGAACCACTTGAACTGGGCTATTGACTTCTTCACTTTTTGATATGAATCTTCCTTAATTCCTTTGAGACAATTTACAGGCATTTCCCTGCTGCTTCCTAAACTGTTGGGGTTTCCTGATTCCTCTCTGACAGTCAGAAGTACTTCCCCTTCCTTCACTGAATCTGGTATAAAACACTGCTAATGAGTCCAGCCAGCTTGCTTCCCAGCACACTTTTACCCAACTTGGTCAGGAGTGCCACATACCATGTCAACATTCTTGGTCTCTCAAAGGTGCCTCTGAGATCATAGAACCCAAAAATGAGTGTGGCAATGTCACAAGGCCAGTCATTCACCTGATCCATTTGCCTCCTACTGTCCAGCTAGGAGGGCAGAGGAGAGCATTACCTGTGCTCCCAATCATTCAGCATCTTTCCAAGAGATGTGAAGTCTCTTTTGAAATTTTACTCTCATCATTGCAGCCTTATTTGTTCTGATATTAAAGAGAGTTGGAGGGGATGACAGTCTGGTTTTACCAGGCTTGGTAGCCTCTTTGTCACATCACAAATGTGGGCCCCCAATAGGCAGAAAACCTCTCTAGAGAAGTTATCCCAATGGCAAATGGGTGCTTCTGGGCCTCTCAGTGAGGAGTCTCCAATAACTAACACCTTTTGTGCTTTATTTGTGACACTAGTTCTAATATGAGTGGTTGATTGGTACTAGCTTTAGACCATTGCCATATTCTTGGTCTTGATGATTCTTCTTTTTCCAGCCCCAGAGCATCACACCTATTGTGCAGGGACACACTGGTAGCAAAGGGGAGACTCTTCTTTCTGCTCTGAGCAGAGACAAGATCCAGTTTCCTTTGTTTTGTGAGTCAGCCAAGGCTGTGAGCTCAGGCTGTGAGGCTAACTTACGTTCCACTTCCAAGGACTTAAGGCAGGACTGTTGTTGCTCTGCCTGGATCAGTGCATAATACCATGTATCAGTCTCTTCAGATTCAGGGGTAGTGTGCTGCCAGGTGAGCTCTTCATGCAACGTGGCAACCTGCTCAAAAGGCTTATCTGTGTGGATACACCCAGATAGATGGGTGCCAAAAACTTATGGCACCCACCTCTGCCTTCAAGCACCTGACGGATTTCCAGATTCTGAACTTTTCCACAGCTGAGGGTCTGGGTTGCTCTTTCAGACACCACTCCCTGTTTGCCCACTCTGTTCACCTCGCCTATGGTCTCTTGCAATCTGCCTGTCAATTGCTTCTGTCAACACCTGCATCACATCACCCTCAGTCATGAGAGCTGCTTGTTCTTGGTGGGTCTTTCAGGTCTCATATGGGTTTACCTGACTCTGGGAACTTCCAGTCCAGCTTATTCTAGTGTCAGTTCCTACACCTTACTGTAGCTGTTGCTGCTGTCACTGTGCGCCTCACCAGCTGATGATTCAAAGACTTTCAAGACTCTTACATGTTAAGAGGCTGATCCTTAAAAAGGTACTGTGTTTATGGTAGTTATCAAGCTCAGTTGCAACATTGACTCTGTAGTTTGGCTTAAAATAAGAAATCCCCAATAATTTATCTGTACCATTTCTCTAAACACTTCTGTTGTCCCATTACAAAACTACAACACCTAGCAGTTTTTATTAGAAGAATAAATGAGATGAGACCTTGACACCATGCATCTGCAAGCTGTAATATGTGCCAGTCAGTTCAGGCAGTTCTTCAAGTTCACCTTCCTCTCTGGGATTTGAGGTCAGTATCAACGGCAGGAAGAGAAGTAGTAACAGTGTAAAAGGACATCAACAACTGTGCTTTGTTGGCCTAATAAATTTCTTTCAGAAGGAATTTTGCTGTAAAGATAAACAATTCAAAGTCAAGTCAGTCATGGAATTTTTTACCTCCAGAAAAATAATTCTAGCGAGAAAAGCTTCATGCATGCAGAAGAAAATCACTTCTGACTGAATGACTTAAAAGCTTTAAAAGGCTAGAATATAATATTCAAGCAAATAGTTCTTATGACATCTCTTGTATGTTTAATAATGGAAATGGTAGCTTTTTGGGAAAAACACTAGCAGGAAAAGCTACACAAATTTTATATCTCTCTAAATCATTGATAGAGTATGACTCAGATTAACTTATACTGGATGACCTACTCTGCTGCCTAGGCATTGAAAGTGGGTCTCAGTCACTAGGACAAAGGTTTTTCTGGGTTAAAAGGTTCAATTGAATTCATAGAGCCTTCCACAGTAGTATAAATCAGGAATAACACTGAATAAGAGGCCAGACACTCACAGTCACAGAATAACAGACACTCACAGTCACAAACATTATTTGACCTACTGAGCTTACAACATTTTCCAAATAATAAAGAACAGTGAAAGTATGGTCTCAACTGTGCCAACTCACCAGCAGTAAATTAACAGTAAGTTTTTATGTGTATGTCTGCATGTTATGTGTGTGTCCATCTGCCTGCAAAGCTTTCCCTCAGACAGCCTGTCGCTCACTTCGTCCTCTTAATAAACTGAGATTAATACAGTCGTGTTGTCTGATGTTCCTTTTTCACCTCATTATTGTCTGTGGCTTTTCAAATGTGGGTGGCATACAGGAAAAGAAAGACGGTAAGGTGCAACCTTTTCCTGGCTGGATCAATATAGCTCGGCTAGGTGATGAATAAATATATTATAATAAATGTCTTGAAAGTTGATTTTGTTAGCTTTATTATGGAATCGTAGAATGACTTGGGTGCATGTGACCTTACGGATCATTAAGTTGCATCCCCCTCCCATGGGCAGGGAATATTCTGAGGTAATAGTCTGTTATATTTCACAGTAATTTGCTAAAAAAGGCACCACGTCATGTAAAAGCAACACCTAGTATTGGACAAAAGGATGAGTTTCTCAGAGAGGCAGTCGTAAGGGTATTGAACAAATATCAAAATATCATTATCATTCTACAGGAATATGTACTTCTACACTACCTTCACCAGGGGTTTGGGATTTACACTTGGCTTAACTTGCTTGCCTTACCAAATACATAATTTGCATTAACTCGCTACAGTATGAGGTACTTTCGGCTTTATGGGATCCTGTTGTTGAAGTTTTTAAAAGCAAGGTGCTGTTGTTTTTTAGTTTTTGTTTGTTTTTTTTATAGGGACAAAATCCATGTATTTACCGTCACCAGGCACAATATAATGCATATAGCATAAGCATTCAGATACTCATTTTTGTCTTAAATAACCTTTGCAGAGAAGATTTGATCACTGTTTGCTCATACAAAACTTCTTAGAATTAGTGGAGCTGCTGTATTATGGATATTCCTTTCCATGAAAGAGAAACCCTGAAAACCTGAAAAATCATGTTAGTTCTCTTTAACGACTATTTCATTTTCAGACTTGTTATGTTTTAAAATGTAACTTACGCGCTCAGGATGTCTCTCTCTTGCCTAATAAGACTTGAATCCTATTGAATAAAATTGGAAACAAAATTCAAATTATTTCTATCACGAATTATTTACATCAATGACAATTTGGGAAGAGTTATGGGGATATCTCTTTGAGAGTGAAAATTAAAATTGCATGTTCTTTGTGGCAGCAGTGAACTGGCCAGTCAGCAACCATTTCTTAATCTACACCAAGTGCTTTTCCTGCCTAGTGGCAGAGGATGAAAAGACATCTGATTTATCCTGCCTGAGTGGATTAGAGAGCAAAAGGTTCACACTCATTGAAAAGCAGGCTTACTTAGTTATAACATTTGTGGAAAATTTTGAATTTAAAAAACTGTGTGCATTAAGCACTTGGCTTCTATCATCCTTACATGCCTGGTTTATTCCTGATCCGATTTAGTTATTCTCACATGGTTGAAGTGGGGAGATATTTGAGATATGGCATTCCCAACTCTAGACATCCAAAATACTGGTCGATGGGCTTTCATTATTGTGCAGGCAGACTCAGGAGAAGTAATAAAAATAGACAACATAGATTCTCTTGATGACAGTGAATCTCAAGCATTACTGTCTCCCCATTTCTGTCTTCCTGCATATCCCCAAAAGGAAAAGCGCAGAATCCATCTCAGTAAGACAAAAGAATGTCTGCTTTTTAAAACAGGACTATAGATAGAAATCTTTGTAGGTAACTATTTCAATAGTGTGCTGGGGGCAAAACATATTTTCAATGGTACATTAACTGCTAAGCTCATTCTACATAAATAGGTATTAATAAAACTGATATTTACATTCCAGATATGAACTATGGATCCCAATCACCTTCATAGCTTAAAAGTCATTTGTATAATTCATAAGTCAGTGACAAATCTAACAAATTTTTCACATAACGGGCACGTTAGAGACAGAACTTTGAACTTGGATCCACGTTTATTTAAAGCTTGATGTGCTATATAAATAAATCATGAAAATGTACTTCTGGTTTCAACAGTAAATAATAATGGAAAGAATAGCAGTTTCTGGCAAAAAACTTGAGGCGGGAGAGTAATTAA
Source organism: Pseudotriccus pelzelni (assembly GCA_035584735.1). Taxonomy (NCBI): domain Eukaryota; kingdom Metazoa; phylum Chordata; class Aves; order Passeriformes; family Tyrannidae; genus Pseudotriccus; species Pseudotriccus pelzelni. Next base: position 39,962,101 of record JAWMRA010000090.1, on the reverse strand, counting down.
ATGACTTTGTACTATTTGGCTGTCATAGACAAGTGAGAACCACTAGCAGCACATTCAGGTCTTTGTCACTTTCTGCCAGTATAGTGGAGTGACATATCAATCATGGATTGACTGCTATAAAATGTTGTTTATACTTTAGTTTAAGGTAAGCAGCAAATATAGTTCACTCTGTATGAGGAATAAGATGGGAAGTTTTATTCTCTAGTTGTGTGAGTTCTCACAGGAGAACTTCAAATCTCTTCCATCACAACTCCTCCGTGTTCCTTTTTCACTTGGCTTCTTAGATATCAAAGTGGACAACTCTGTTAGTGCCACAAAACTAAGCACCTCATGGAAAACCTGCTTGGTAGCAAATTAAAATGTATGACTTTGAATGGGAACAGCTTCGGTAAGAGCTGCCAGATTGGAGATGTTTTCAAGTGGAAAGCAAAAAGGAAAGAGAAGAAAAACATAATGCAGTAAATCAATTGATTTTGCCATTCAAGGAGTTGCTTTTACTACTTATACTTTGGCTGTATCTAAGACTCTAAAATGCTCAAAGTTAAAGAGGTAATGAAGTTACATACATACTGAGTCACACAGCTGCAATTATAAAAGAAAAAAAGGCCTCTCCAGAGGCCTACGTGCATCTCCAGACTGACTCAGTGCCAGTTAAAAACAGTCACATGCCTTTGGCGAAAAGAAATGTCCAGGCTTACTGGCAATAAGCAACAGTTTCAAAGTGTTAAAAATATACGTATATTTGTTAGGCATATGTACGCCTATTCTGCACTTACCCGTAGATTAATCAGAACCCTGTTCAGATGTCTTGGTAACCTAGTGGAGTTTTGTACATGAAGATTCCCTGGAAGTAGATTCCTGAGCTCAGAAAGAGTTGCCGCAAGGTCTTATTTTGTATTCTATATATTGTAGGTGATATCTAGGTTCGGATAAGTTAAAATTTCACTGAAAAAAATGTATAGGATATGCTAATTTGTGATTGGTTGTAGGGCTTAGTTTCCAAAAAGAAACACCATCTAATTCTATGCTCTCTCAAGTTATTAAACGTCTGTTCTAATCCTGCATGAATTCAATCTAAGACTCTTAATCTCCTTGTTTCCCATATGTTATTTGTCCACAAATAATCAAGTTTTTATCTGCACATTTTCCTCTTTTCCTTTCCTAATTATGGTGTAGTTTGTCTTCATTACAAAGAATTTTCTCAAAGAATGCTGGCTCTCAATTCCTCTTCACAGCCCATAATACTTGCTCATTAGCAGTCCAGAGGTCCATTTGTATCTTTATCTTTTAATCTTTAGACAACTTTTCTGATTTGCAGTACATACTGCAGATGATCTTTCTTTTTTTCTTCTCACAAGCCTGTGAAGATCACATATATAAGAACTTTATATGCAGTCAGATTGAAGATGAAGGGAGAAAGAGGGAACAAAAGATCAGGGAGATGCAAAGGCAGTAGGTATTAGCTGCTTGACGCCTGGTAGTCGTGTGTAACCCTTTGCCCTCACTTCACCAGGGTTCTTAACCTTCTGCTGAGAGATGAAGTTGAAGTCAAAACATGGTGTCCTTACATTTGGGGAAGAACAAATTCCTTGTTACATCTTAATAAAGATTGGAAGCTCCCAGCTATTGTGAGGGAGAATAAAAGGAAAGGGCAAATAATCTGAAGGAAAAGGAGTAACTTAGTTTTCAGGGCTACTGCCTTTTGCCTGGAGACACATGCAGAAGTCTGACAATAATAGATGGAGAAATTTGTGCAGCCAGCAGGTCTGAATTTATGCCTGTATTTATAAGGAACCTACTACTAATATCACATCACAAGAATTGCAGATGCTTTCCCTTTAAGATATTTAATGCCTGCAAACAGTAGATAAGGTCTCTGTACAAAAAAATTCTGGGGTCACAGCTCTGTTTCCATGGAACCCAAATGCTGGAAGAATGAGGCCATGGGTATGAAACTAGCACTACAGATAATGAGAATAGTGGTTGCATTTTTGTTGCTAGTGCATAGTAGCTATAACACATTAAACGTTAATTTACACAAAACTACATAATATCAAATTAAGTGCTCCAAAGTTAAAAAAATTGAAGAATTTTTAATGCTTTTTTTATTCATTCATTTGATCTAATAGTAAGAGAACCACATGTCCCTGAGAGAGAGGAAAAAACCTTTAAAAAACTACATATAGGAAAAAACTCTCCATGATTGGAAATTAATTCCGAAGTTTCTGCATTGTAAAAGAAGCACTTTGCTAACAATGCACAGATAAGAACATCCCATGACTAGGTTAAAAAAAAAAAAAAAGAGGGAAAGGAGGGATAAAGCTGTTTCATAGATATAATAAATTGAGCTCAAGAAGTAATGTGTATTCATCCAATTTTTGGAAATGTATTTTGTAACACTTAAATTGTCTATAAAATAATGTTTAAGGAAGAAAATTCTTAAGGACAACCTTAGGAATCAAAGTTATATGATTAGACTAAAATAAGGAATATAAATAAAACCAGGAAGAAGATCCTTAGAATTGAAATTGAGTAAGAAGCATGTCCTTGATCATCTCAGACACAATCGTGTTTTAGTTAACAATATAGGTTAGGCCCTCAGGCCTTCTGGAGAGCCCACAAAGCCACATCCATGTCTTCAAATGTCTTGACAGAAGCTGCATGAGCTATACGTATTAATAGCTGATTATCCATATATTGCATATAATATAAATTTGGTAAAACATGAGTCATCTGTTTGAAGGAAAGTGTTCCATCCACTTCCTTCTCTAAACTTCTCTTAGACTTCTGATGCCCCAAATAATTAGACCTACAAGGCTGGGGAGGCATGTGACAAAATAAAACTCGATGGCCCTGAACTGAAATGAAAAAAAAATCCATTTAAATGTGTATCAGGCGTAATCAGCAGGAACAAAGCAAAGGCAGTCAAGCAGGGCCAGTGCTAAGAAATAACTGAGCAAAGGGAAATTCAAAACTGTTTTTTTCAGTCCATGGCAAATAGTGCCCATCTGGAGTCAACTGGCCACGGTCCTGGTAACAGGATCTAGTTGACCCTTAGTGGACTAGACTAGAGAACTCCAGTGGTACCTTCCAACCACAACTGTTCTGTATCTGAGATATTAAGGATTTGTTACCCACTTAACCACAGAAGGCTCCTTTTTCCAAAACACTCCACTAACGCCTTTTTAAAATACCCCTGAGGATTTCTAATAAAATTGCAGATCTGTGGTGTTTGGAAAATACATGAACATTGAAATGAACAGGGCAGTTTCTGTTCTATAGACTTTCCTATTCATACCTCTTATGTTGAAAAAATAACATTGTTAAGAAATCTGAAGGACTACAATTGGAGACAAAGACTATTCAATACACTGAGAAGCGAATGAAATGTCACAGCAGTATTACCTAGAGAATAAGAATGCTACATATTATTTACTTCAGCTACTGGATCTGGATGAAATTTCTGTGGTAGAAAGAAAAGGGAAAAACTGAAGTTGATTGTTTATAATCAACATAGTCACTGCTAGTGTCCTAGAAACTTTTGGGAACGAAGACGAGAGATTTTGAAGAAGAGGACAAAAGTAATACCCAGGAAGGCTATGGCAGAGTATCAGATTAAAAAAAGCTTTGGAAATTAGCAAGTTCCTTGAGAAAAATTGTACAGGTGGAGAGAATCTGGAGTCTGGGCCTGTCTAAAAGATTTTACTATTGCTGAAGCTAAGTATGTTGGGTATAGCTTACCATCCTAGGACTCCTTTTTTGAAGAGACTACTGCCATTATTTCTTTCCTAGTCCCATTCCAGGATTCCACAAAATTTTAAAGTTATTCTGGGAATTTCTTTATGAGCATAAAGAAATATTTGCTCAGATTAAGTTTGACTTACTATCTGTTTCTTTTTGTACCATGGCTTGAGAGTATAATATGCAAAACAATAAGGCAAAAAATAGTGGTTTAGACTTTATTTCATCTTGGACACCATGCCTCAGACATTCTAACAAATACCTCCCATTCCCTTCTGCTATCTAACTGTCAGCTCAAAAGTGAAGGAAAGAAAATTCACTCAGATAAAAATCTAGCTCTCTGATTTTGCAGAGCCAGGCTTTCGGTAAATAGTTCTCAGCAATTTCAGAGAGAAAAGTTACGACTACTGAGATAAAGCACTAGAAAAATAAAACACCATATCCATATTTCACTACTTCTTTCCTAACTTTCAACTCATTGCAACAAAAGCTTAGAAAATTTTTATCTTCCAATTAATTTAACATAAAATGTAAACAATTCTAGGGACAGTGTCACACAATTCTCTAAATAATGGTTGTATAAAACACACATAAAATGTGCAGGATGCCACATGGATTTAAAATTCCAGTGACTGTTTCATTAGCTGTTTATTATTATCTAGACAAAATTTGTAATTTCATTATAGTTTCAACAGTATATTGGTCAAACAGTTCAACATAATTTCTCGTAATATGCTAGAGTCATAAATTATTCTGTAGTTCTTCTTTGTTTACATTCCTTAACAGTAAATATACTATTGTAAATGTTGTATAATAAAAGTCACTCTCTTAATTTATTTGTTTTACTGTTTAACTTTGAACAATCAGCTTAGAGCAGTATTTGATTCATGTTATCAAACTCAGGAAGCATTTCTAAAGCCTTTAAGCATAACATTCCTGAAAAAGCAAAGTGCAATTTAAAATGATTGCAAAGATTAATCTCTCAATAAGCCTTCAAATCAATAGTATTGATTTCAATTTAAGGCTTTATTTATCCCTGTTATTTTATTTAGTAAAGAACCACCACTTATCCACAAGCAAGACATAAGCTTATAGAGATAATAATACCAACTACTTTTTTTTCCTAGTATAATCAATCTGCTGTCCAGCACTCTGAAGAGGAACTGTCTATGAAGTAGAGAAGTTTTCAGAAGAGAGGTCATTCTTAAATAGCCACCTAGTCAAATTTTAAAGTTTTTTATTTTTAATTTTAAGTTCAAATTCTATTATTTTTTATAAAGGTTATATTTGCTGTAAAAATAAGTAATTAGTACAAGAAAATCACACATCTGTAGAAATGATCTGTTCTATTGATGTGAGCAGCAATCATGTCCCACTGCTCTGTGAGTAGCACAGATTCATAGAATGGTTTGTGTTGGTAGGGACGTTAATGGTCATTTAGGTCCAATCCCCTTGCCACAGGCAAGGACATCTTTCATTTGACCAGGTCCCATCTGGTCTGCCCTTGAACATCTCCAATGGTGGGTCAGTCACAACTCTGGGCAACTTGTTCCAGTGTCTCACCACACTCATTGTAAAAAATGTCTTTCTTGTATCCAGTCTAAATCTTCCTTCTTTCAGCTAAACACCATTGTCCCTTGTTCTGTGACTACCAGCCTTGGTTAAAAAAAAATCTGTTTTTAAGGACTGTTTCCCAAGGTACACTCTGAATCAGCATCCTGAACAGACCAAAGTCTGCCCTCCAAAAGTCCAGTGTAGAGGTTTTGTTGATTCCCCTCCTTGTTTCACCAAGTATTCAAAATTCTATCATTTCATAGTCAATGTACCTCAGACAGTCTCTGACCATCAGCTCCCACCACAGCTCCCACCAGCCCTTCTCTGTTTTTAAACAGCAGGTCAATCTGGTAAGCCTGGTAGGCTCACTCACCGGCTGTGATAAGAAGTTGTCCTCCATACACTCCAGGAACCTCCTAGACTGCCTCTTCTCTGCTGTGTTGAGTTCCCAGCAGGGAACTCAATCTGTCAGGCTAAAGTCTACCATGAGAGCAAGGGATGGTGATTGTGAAACATCCACCAACAGCTTATAGAATAATTCATCATCCTCTTCATCCTGGGTACGTGGTCTATAACAGATTCCCACCAGGGTGTTGGCCTTGTTGGCCTCCCCCCTGGTTCTTACCCACAGGGACTAAATCTTATCATCACTAACCTCAAGTTCTGTGGAGTTAAGAAACTCCATAACATACTGAGCCACCCCTCCACCTCTCCTGCCTCGCCTATCCCTTCTGAAGAGCTTGTAGCTGTCCATGGCAGCACTCCAGGCATGTGAGTCAGCCCACCACATTTCAGTGATGGCAACTATGTCACAGCTTTCCTGCAGCACCATGGCTTCCAGCTCCTCTTGCTTGTTACTCATACTGTGTGCATTGGTGTGCATGCACATCAGCTGGGCTGCTGATTTCAGCCTAACTTGGGCTTACCACCCTTAGGCTTACCACTGGAGAGCCTGATTTCATTCCCTTCCCCCTTCAAACTCAGTTTAAAGTCCTCTCAATCAGACCTGCCAACTCTAGAATCCTTTTACCCTTGCTAGACAGATGAAGCCCATCTGATTCTAGCAGGCCTGGTGCCATAAAATTTGCCCCATGATCAAAAAACCTGGAATTCCTCTGATGACACCAGTCTTTCAATCACTTACTGGTAACATGGGCTTTTCTGTTCCTTTCATTATTAATCTCTGCTCTCTGCAGGAACTGAGCAGAACACCATGAATGAAATGCAAGTGGCTGATAACATTTTGTGTAGCTAATTTTCTATTTTGTCAGGGCACAAGATATTTTTTCATCATATCACAGGGAATTTAATTGCATTACATTTAATCCTTTGTAATCCCTTAAATCCTACATTTAATCCTTTGCACAATGGCACCTTTGTCACTTGTACTTTACAGCATGTTTTTAAGGGCGAAGAAGTTAGCCTATGCTTTCAGGAGGAATACTGCATTACAGAACTACAAACAACACTGACTGTGGCACCATGCAGATTGCATAAGTATCATTCATCTACTTGAACTGTGTCAGACTGTATATCAACAACACCTATTTGATAAAGTAGATGCAGCAATCACATATTTAAAAAAATCTATGAAAGTCAGTGGGATTAGAGATTTGGATAAGCCCCTCTATGGAAAGTATCCCTTAAAATTATGCAGTCTGCTTACTAGGCAGTTGTGTTTAATATTGTCAGATATTTCAAGAAATTACCATTCTAATTTCAAACACTGGAAAACTTAATCTGAGGCTTAAAAGAACAGAACCAATACACACTTGCATTTGCAGTGCTTTTCATTTACATAGCCAGTGGTTAAAATGAAGTTATAATTTAATTCAATTGTTACCACCATTAAGCAGTGCCATTTTCCTAATATTATTTATTGTGGTTTGACATTCTGGTTATGGATTTTCTTTGGTTTTTATTTTTCCCTCAATAAGATGTAAATTATATTATTCACTGGTGTTACATGCACTTCAAAGATGTCTGCACAGAATACCTAGAAATATAAATATATATATATATATACTTATATAGACTTGTAATTTACAGGACTTGTTTCAGATTATGAAGTCTCTGTAAGGGAAATGTGATCTACACTTTAAAGAAATTAAAGCACTGAAAACGTAACAGTACTCCAAAATCTAGTCTTTGTGTGTATGACACCTGATAATCTGTTCTAGTGAAAGCGCTGGATGGCTAATGGACAGGGAAACCAAGAATGAAACACATGAGGAAGAAAACGCTTAAAAACCATAATGCTCTGGGTATAGCTTTGTTTCTCACCTCCAGAGAAGATTTGTACCAGGGATAGAAGTGACATTTCAGCCACAAACAGCCTTTCTCAGGAGTGTGGTTTGTATTCAATAAAGAACACATCTTAAATTTTTGAGAGATGATTTACTTCATAGTAATCCCTGATATGGTCATCTGTTTCTGAGCTTCTACCCACACTTGCACACGAATGATGTGAACCTAAAGCAACAGATATTATAAGTGAAGTCTTCTTATACTTTCTGTAGTCCTTAAAAGTGAAGGTCTGTGGCTCAAGCCTTTAAAGCTAGAGACATAATAGTAATATGAAGTACAAAATCCTATGGAATGAATTGACTAAATATATATAGCACACAGGTGTGTGGAATATTTGTGTTGAGAGCTGTTCAGATTTTATTTTGATTTGCTTTAGTAACTTGATTTTTTGTGTGATACTACCAGAGTAATATCTGATGGCTATCTGAGGATTAACTTTTCAGACAAATATGGCTAAACTAAATCTCTAAATTGTTAGTACCCAGTTCTTGACATTGATGCTGCACTATAGCTTGTACACAAAATTCATCAACAAGACAACTTTTAGCATTTTCTCTATATGTTATTCACATCATGTTATGGTTAAATTTTGTGACCCAAAATAAAAACAATAGTTAACGTATCAGTTATCTATTGTTAACACATATGTCTGCATAATTTCTGATATTCCATGCACTTAATGTTAATTTGATTTCCAATTGCCAAAACAGTAAACTACTCTTCTGTACTCTCTGCCCTAGTTACTTCATACATCTTCTACCTCCCCCAGAAAAACATACAAAATTGCCTGCATTTTTTTATTGTTCTTTGAAACACAGATGAGTACATCTACATAATCTGTAAATAAAAAAAGAAACAAACACAAAACAAGCAAGCAAGGAAGTTCAAGATCTTGTGTGTGTGTAGGAAGGAGTATATTTAGGACAGAAATTAATTATTAGTCAGTTGAGAATTCTGCCTTATTATTTTTATATTAGTTTCTCTCATCAGTAAATTCTTAGGTGTGAAGAAGAATAAGACAAAATATTGGCTGTCATTCACTGGAATTGCTGAATTTTGTTTATAATTAAGCTGATATGTGCATGGAGGATCATATAATTTCACTTTTTTAAATATTGTTTGTCAAAGAAAAGTGAGAATTCCCACTTGCCTGTCTGTAGCCTTCAATGTGATCTCATTATCACAAAAACTTCATGATCTCATTGATATTCTTGCAAGCAAAGGAAGATAAAATGTCTCACAACTATTTAATCAGTATGAACTAAATAGTAAAGAAACTTTAAACTGATTACTTTTGGTAATGACAGAGCATGCACTTAGGCTACTCTTTTTCCATAGAGACATCTCTAACAAAAAACTGCAAATCCCCCAAGAATCTTGATTTTCATTAAATTGCTAACATTTTATTATCAGATATTGAGATTCATGTGATGAGCACATTTTGGAAACCAGTTTTCATTTTAATCTATAGCACTGTTTAGCAAGAGAGATATAATTAAACAGTTATACAAAAGAGCATGATGTCAGTGAAATCAAGCCTTACTTGGAGAAGAGTGTATCATTACCTTTACATCAACTATACAAGAACAAAATCAGGTACTCCATAGAGTAGCATTATATGTAAACAAACAAACCTTAAATGAAGGAAAATGCCAGATTCAGTCCTCAATACAGAACTCATATTGCATTAATAAAATTGAAATTGTTGAGTCTGTCTTTTTTTTAACCTACTGCATCATATAAATGTAAATGTATTTCATACATTTGTGCATCTCTCAATAAAATATAAAGAAACGCATCACTTAAGAACCTGTATGAAGAAGATATATCATCACTTGATTACTTAAGTAAAGAACTATGAAACTACTTTACCATATAGGTTAGGCTGCCTGTCATGGAAAAAGAAGCTGCTGAATCCCAGTCAGCATTCTTAAGTAAGATTTCTTCTTTCTTCACTCATCTTTCATATTTTTGTAGAAGACCAGCAAAATCATCAAAAGAAGGACAAAAGTAGGTATAAAATGTTTATCTTTAAAATCTATAAAATATATTATGGGAGATAAAACAGTAAATATGCTGCAAGACTGAAAACAACCTATGACCAGTGGCAACCCAACATGCAACTTTCATGTTACTTAGTGACTTAAGTTATAATAAATATATATTTATTATCAAATAAATGCTCACGTATTTTTAAATTTGTTTTTAATTAATTAAAGATGTACTGTTTATTCTTAAACAAGAGATAAAAAGGGAAATCTAACACCATAGTTTTAAATACAGATATTGCAATGCTACCAAATACAGAAAGGCTTCATAATCATAGTTATTCACAATGTCTTCTATAATAAAAAATCATTTAAAACGCAGGGATTTTTGTGCAAGGAAATGGAAGAGTAAGAGGGTTTGTGGAGCAACCAGAATGCAAAAGAGGTTTAGATAGAGCAGAAAGACTTTGAAAAGACATGGGAAGGTATCCTGGCTTGGGAACAGTGCCTGGTGTGATTTCAAAAATGTGAAACTATATCCTCAGGCACATGCATATGTACGTGCATATATGAACTGAAAACTTAATGAAAGGCTAGTGTTCGTGGAGCTCTGTCTTTTCTCTGGTCCAAAAAAGTTGAACTTGGATTTGAGAACTGCATTGCTAATTATGACAACTGAGGGGATGTAAATACTGTTAAGTGGTGCTCCATGCCAGACAAGCTAAGTTGGTGAGGGAACGTCTTATTTAAATTGAGTTTGTTCATATCCCTAAGGCTGCATTGTTCTTTTAACTGAACTTCTAGATTTCTCAAACCCTAAGTACACTGAAGTGCTGCCAGCTGACTTACATAAGGCTGGCAGGTAGAAACAAGAATGAGAGAGCAGTTGATTGGTTGGCAATAGAAATTACTCTATGATCCAGGATCTTTATACTCAGAAGTCGTCATTTGGCTGATTACATTCTGGCCTGCTCTGAGACAGCCCTGAGTATCTTCAAGCCAAAAGCACAATGAAGAAGTACTGTCTGACTTGTCCAAATTAAGCCTGGAGAGAAAACACTACTCTATGTTTTCAAAACTGAAGAAGAACAAAGAGAATAATACCAGCAAGTGAATTAACTGGAAGACACTCCATCAAAACTAGCTATTTTCAGAGGCAGATAGTACAAAAGAATGTAGATAGCCACTGATTTTCAACACGGTTGTAATGCTTGGTAACATCTATAAATCCTAAAAAAAACATGGCTGTATTGTGCATTGGTCAAAACTGACAGTATAAGCATGCGCATTCCCTTGAATCCAACTCAAAGGTATAAGAGAAAGGGATTTCTACAACAGCTGTAGATACAATTTTTTAGAGAAAAAGAAAAAAAATGGTACTGTCCCAAATAGGGACAACGTTTTTATTTTAAAGACACTAGTCATTCATTTGGCAGTACCTCTGTTCTAGAATGTTTTATGTAAGACATATTTTAAAAAAAATGGTGACATCTCACATATGAAAATCAAATCTCTTATTAGGTACCCAAGGTATGTGCAGAAGAATAGAAATATTTTAATTTACTACTCACTTTTGAAGATCTTAGAACTGAACTCCTCACCTAACAATGTAGTTTTAGCTAGCTACACAGTGAGCCATGAGCAGGCTTGCTTTAAGTTTACTTTCCTGTGAATGGAAAAGAGAGGTGTCTCTAGAGAGTGTTTCAGAATACTGCAGACTAAAATAGAGAAAATGCCAAGTTTATTATCAGTAGCACTACTAAGTCAACAGCATGCCGAGTGTCTAGAGAGTAGCTATAATCAATTTTTCATGGATGCTATGTAAGGGGATGTTAGAGAAGACTAAAAGAACAAATATGAGTTTATAAGCTAGACTGAAGAAGTACCTTCAATTTTATTTCCCTTCTACTTTTAGGAAGGAGTTCTAAATTTCACTGTGAGCCAAAACGGAATAAACGCATATTTTTGTAGTTTTTATGGAATAAGAGGCTACATTCCAACCTTTGATTGTGTTCTTCCAACTCAAATTTAGAAGATGTCAAGTTAAGTCAAGGGTGGGAATTATCTGATCTGATCTGCATTTTATTGATATCTTTATTGTTCATCTTCAAGGAAAATGACAAATCTAGTGATGTATATCACCATTTCTGCATTTTCAGTCAATCTTTATCATCACCCCTAGTTTAAGTGTGTTCTTCTTGCAATTTCTTCTCAATCTACAGCTAGGAATCCTTAGACTTTCTGCTCACCAATGAGCAAAAGAAGTCCTGATTTCCTGTATTGAGATTGTTAATGAAAAGCAGTTTTCTTAAAGAGCACTACACTCTGCTTCCAAGTTTTCTTGAAGTGCATCTCAGCATATTTGCTTTAACCATGGAAGGAAGATTTCAAATGGAGGAGGGAGTATGCAATAGCCCCTTTATGTAAGGGAGAACTTCCTCCTCTACTATCCTTCCACTGAGCTCCTGACAGAGCTGTGCCCATCTGGAAATCTGATAGCCAGAATCAGAAGCCTTAAAGGTGTCATAACCCAAGTTCCACCCCTCTCCTAACTTTGAAGCTGTTTTCTCAGAAGTTCCACCTCCTTTCAACTATTTACAGTAGCTAAAATGCCTTTCATACTACAGCTTTTTTTATATATTGGAGAAAAGAACATTTTCCTTTATAAAATATGTTTCTAAGATAACTGTCAGAAAAAGCACTTTATTTCTATATAAAGTAGTATAATAAAGAGCTTTTTTCCTCTTTCCTTAACTCGGCTTGTAGTTCTTATCATATGCTTTATTGATATCATGTATATTTAAATATTTCATGTTCCCTTACCTATGTTTACAGTGGCTATTGCATAGAAATTATAGACTACCTAAATTCAAGTCATTTTTTTTAATCAATTCTGTATCAGTGTTCCTAGTATAAGATGACTATATTAGTAATTTCCTCTGGACTGCTGTCTTTCAAAAATTATCTGTTAAGTATCTTAGAGAATGTGAATTTATGAATGTTCATTCATTGCATTAAATCTCAACATAGAAAATGTGAAAAGTCAATAGTAGTCGATACATAAACAACTGGCAGAGCTTATAATTCAAGAGCATTCAGATTTGATGTAGAAAAGAGGTGGGTCTTTTAGTCTTTCTAGCAAGCACAAAGCAAGTTCACATATCCTTTGCAAATCTTTATATAAAAAATAAACCTTTTTTCAATAAGATTTATGTTCAGAAGAGGCATTGCTGCAAAACAGAATAAGGAGTATATTGCATCACAAAGATATTCAAAGCATTGTTCTCAACCCTATCTCAGTCATGATCTTTCTGCAACCAAAATGTAAATAATAAGATAGCAACAGTTAGTAGTAACACTAGAATCATAAACTACCATAAAATCCATGATGAAGACCCGTATTATCTATGACAGTTAAATGCAATGCCATGTAAACATGGATTTCCCACTGTGTGCATTTACAAGATCGGTGCCAGCACTCTAACGAAATCCACCCGCAGAGAGGTTGAGTGAGCACATTGCAGAGTTCCTGGGAATCAGTCTGGTCATGACTGTGGTGATCTAAGTGCTCCTCCTTTCTTTCCAGATGTGTGCACTTTGATAGAAAATGAAATGTCCTGTAAAATGAAGATTTATCAGTTCAAATTGACATTATCTTAAGCTTCCCATTCCAGAGATTTTGACACTGTACAGTAATGTGGAATGGAAAAATATAGGAATAATAACAAAGCTCAAAACTTTCTGATAATTCTTCATCATTCTAAGTTGTGTCATTTGAATACATTTAGCTATGCAAATTTGTCAATTATTATGCTTAATCATGCATCATTTAGATAAACTCTTCAAGCAGGACAACTGGTTGCTAAGAATATAAAATAAATGCTGTCATTGAATATATATAAAATGTTCTGCTATCTGATATGTCTCATTGGGACCATCTAAATTCTTCCAAATACAGTGAAATTTAATCAAGTGGTTTGCAAATCAAAACCCCCCATGAAAATAAGAAAATAAAATTTAAAGTAGGAGATCAACAGTTTCTGAAGCAGAAACTTTTCATGCTATGAAGACCAACCAATAACTTTCACTTTGTCTCTTACACCTTGAATTTCTCAAGATCTATGCATGACTGGGAAAGGGACCTTCAAATAAACAATAAGAACAACAGTACCATATATCGCGATAGAGTCTCCTTGTAGATGCAAGATTAACTTAATAGACCACAGGGTTAACCAGGCTTCTGCAGGCAGTTTCTGTGGAGTATCAGTATGGGAAATTTATAGCTTTTGCCCTATATATTATATATGTGTTGGTTCTAAAGAGGCCCTAAATTTTTATTACTTCTTACTTGATCATTAATTCTATTCAGATTTGTCTATCTGTTTATTACCATGACAGCCACAACCATTGTGGCCTACTATTGACTTCAGTCAGCAATTTGCTTAATTTTCAGAAAATCCAGGCTTAATTGTTTTCTTTCGGCACATAAAGTAACAATATCCAAGTAAGGGGTTGAAATTGAAGTCATGCTTTCTAGGAAGACCTAAGCTGCTTTGAACAGTCTTTTCTTGTTTTGCTTGTAATTCTCTGATATATTAATACCATTCTCTTTTTTTTTATTACATGAACTTATTAAATGTAATAAGATATGACCATCTAGAGATGAGATCTTTTATCTATTTTTTTGCCTATGGAACTAAACATGAGGAATTGATTGTTGAAGAACTGCCTAGAAAATTAGTAGGAGATGATTCTTATATCTTCTGCAATTCATTTCCCCAATGTAAATAGATTTCTTAGTTTATTTTCTATTCTTGCACTTGCTATGCTTTGCTTTTCATTTTGGAAAATCCATGCGTGTGTGACAAGCCATATCTTCCACATGCTGTCATTCATCATTTTGTTTTCCATCATCTGTGCTACAGTATAAAGGTCAGAGTTTAGATATTACAGCTCAGTATGTGGTTTTGACCCTGACCTGGTTCTAAGCTCAAACGTACATGAAGGGAGAAGTTTTTTATTTGCAAACAAGTGATGATTTTCTTCATTGCCGTCCTCTGGGAAGCTTTCTGAAGACAAATACAGGGCTGTAATCACTGTCAGTAAAGGGAGGAAGAACAGAGGGGAGGAAGGAGAAGTAAATGATGTATTTTGAACGTCAGAGATTGTAGAGCAAAACCTTTTGGTGCTAATGGCTTTTGAGTCCTTTCTTCTCTTTCATTCAAGAAGAGAGAGACTTGGTGTCTTATAACAGAAAGGTTTTGTCCAGTAGAAAAAAAGTAAACTAAAATAAAACCTCAAACAAAAAAAAAAAAGAAACCAAAAAGCTTGTTTAGATTTAATCTGAAATTATTTACATAGCAGAACTACTTTATATATGTTTCATAACAGTGAAAGAATGTCAGGACTTGCATACAGCTGTTTTTCTGGGTCAGCAAAGAACTGAAGACCTAGAAGTTTATCAAGGCAGAACATATTCATGATAGAGAACAGAGGATTCAGCTTAATGTAAACAGGCAGAAAAGCTGACAACATTAACATCTCTGTAATGATAAGAAGCAGCTGGGGATATGAAAGCATTTCTTTAGCAGTTTGAAAAAATGTAACAACGAGTCAGAAATCTTATAAAATTGTAAAAGATGTACTCTGTATTCATTTTGCCCAGTCATGTGGTTGGTTATCATTTTCTGTACACCACAGGGAAACTCAAAAAGGAGCCTTTATTTGCTTTAAAACAAAACCAGGCATTGCTTATGAAAGTGAGAAAAATAGGAGATTCGTATTTTACATAAAAGGTATTTCCACATACTATACTCTCATGTCTTCATACCGTGTATATTTATAAGATATGTTATAATTTAGGATTGCCCAATTATTTCTTTTAGTTTACCTTATTTAGTTTATTGGTTTTAAACTATTTTTTATTTGGATTATTTTTAACAGCATTTGCTGCAGGTCCTGCTTTTTCATAACAGTTTAAATAAAATGTTTCATCCACATCCGATAAAGAAGTTAGAAGAAACATAGGTTTGCTCACATTGAAACATTTTAATGCTAATTTTTGAGTGAAACGCCATTGTCTTTGCATTGAAAAGATTTAAGCTGATGGAGAAGCCGTCCTCCAATTAATTTGTGGGCAGAAAGTGCCATTGAAATAAAATAGATGAACATCTAGACCTCTCCCTGAGATACTAGGCAAATTTAACCCATAAATATATGCCTGCTTTCTCTTTTGAGAGACAAATCTCTCTCAAGATTGCATCTCCTGAGCCTGCTTAATCCTGTCATGCAAATCATCAACTCACTTTGTAGATGTAGGATAAACAACATGACACAGGATAATGACAGTGTCATGGCATACTTACTCTTTCTTCCTAGTATTATTCCCACAGACATTGCTGCAGTGGCAGCTGAAATAACAAAGAGCCTAAATTTCAGCTATTTTGAACATCAGCATAAAGGAGAAGAAGTGACAGCACAATGTAAAAATGAAGGATAAATTTATTTATCCTTAATTAAAAATTAAGGATAAACTCAGGAAAAAGGGAGGAGATGCAATGGCATTCCTCTGTGTTGGTGCATATTCCCTCCCTTTCTCCTCAAATCAGTCTATGATCTGAGGAATTCTCATTAGGTTCCTGTCTTGAGTAAAGAGTATCAGAAACCAATGCACACCTTGTCAGCCTTATCAGAAACCCATGCACAACTAAGGTGGAGAAGGCACTGTCTGTACTGACCTTCTGTTGCCTAAGCAAGGAGCAGGACAAGAGATATTCAGTCATCCCGTGATAGCCTTGGAGCACTGACAGGTGACTAAAGCCAAACACCTCATGACCGTATGAGAAGTCCAAAGTGAGGCCCTTTGATCTCTCCAGGGCTGCTGCAGCTGCGCCAACACCTCCCCCTCAGTGCTCACCAGCTTTCCAATTTGCGGACCATTGCCGAAGCTGCTGATGGGATCTGACTGATACCCCTGACTCTTGGCCTCTCAGCCTTTGCCTGTTGAGCATTGCCAAGGCATATGATGTGAGTATCTCACTAAACTCGAGGGGAATTTTTAATAGTTATATACACCTTTGTAGGTAATTCTCTGTGTCTGTATGTATGCATATGTGAATTGGATTTAAATACCCTGTAGCAAGGAGAGTATGAATATTGCCAACTCAGATCTATAAGTTGCTGCTGTAATCTCAGTTAATCCTATTGTATAATTTTTTAAATGTTAAATCAGTCAACTATTAAGTACTACTGCTAAACTTTCACAAATTTGCATTAAAACATGCTTTACTAATACCTTTGACAGTGATCTTTAAGTGGCCTAACCACTCATTCATGACATCATGAAGATGACTAGAAAGAGGGCAAGGAGTGACAGAAAGACAAGAAGGTGGTAAGAAAGTAAAGGGACAGAGAAAAGTTGGTTGCTGTGGGACTGGACATAGATATTGCATATTCCTGATATTATCTAACATGAGCCAGTCATAATAAAAAGTGGTAGCATGTTATTGTTGGTTTATTTTTAGTTTGTATTATGTTTGCTGGATATATTTGTCAAGCTCAAAACCCAAACTTGCTGTTATGATCTTATTTTTACATATTTACATATATAAAGAGAGTTACTAGGATGTTTTCAATAGTCTCTGTGTTCATTCAGGAACCCAATCAAGAGGTGCCTGAATGGGAAAAAAAAAAAAAATAACAGAGCAAAAAGGCTACATGAAATAAATAAAAAAATCGTTTTTTGTTATGTGTAAATTTAAGGACATTTTGTTTCAGCAAAAATGGCACTAAAAATACTTCTTTCCACATGCTCTTACAGAGATTGTGGCTGGCTCTGGGTTCCAGAAATTGTCAATTTCTATCTTTCTTGAGCTGCATTGACCCTTTGACATATATCACTTCATAACCCAGGAAGTGGCATTAAGTGGCTGGGAGTATCACCTTATTGCAGACATTTTAAAAATAGATATTTGGCTTCATTAGTGTCTTAGAGAATAAATACTCTGTAAGTACTGATCCATCAATATCCTTTAATCTCTGTAATTTTTGGATGACTGGTTGGTGATTGACTTTTGTGGGCAGAAAGGGTAAATAAATTCATTTGTCTGTTTAAAAAAAAAATCTTAAAAAAATTAGAAATTTGGGTACTTTTGAATTTTACAGGTCATCATGGTTGAACTAGAAAAAAAAAAGATTGGCAGAAAAATAATGAAGCTGCAGGTTGAACACATTTCTTTTTTTGCAGCAATATTGTTACGCATAATTTGATAGTATTCTTCACAGAGTTTGAAATACTGACAGCTTCCTTCAATGTGATGCTAGATAGATTTTTACTTTTCACAGCCACTTACTCATCCGTTTTTACATGATCTATGTGATTGAGTTAAAAAGTTTAATTTGATTGAAAATGAGTGTAATAAAGTTTTTGTCAGCATCTTGTCTGCTTATATTTGATCTCACCCTATTTGTTCACGTGGATGTACTATCTGCATCAACTTGATATGACATCAACATCTATTTCTTTTCATTGCTCCAGCAATTGCATCATTTAATGATAATATATCATAAAATTCCAACCACTGCACAGGTTAAAATCATCTTTTAGTGATATTAATCTCTATTTTATTAACAGCTATAATTTTGGTGAGGGGAAAAAATTAATTGGAATAAGGGATGGAGGTTGTATTTGGTCTTTCTGAGCTAGAGTTCAGTTCCTCATTGTGGTGATTTTGACCATGGCTGGATTTCAAACATTTACTGAGAACTGTTTTTCCCCCTCCTCTGCCATTTGCTCTGCTTGGAGGAGAGGAAAATAAAAAATAGTTAGAGAATTCTTGATTAGAGATAAGAATTGGGAGACTTGCTTATTAATTAATTTTCATGGGCAAACAGACTTAAAGTAAAAGGAACTTAAATTTATTGCTAACAACTTTAATTAAAAGATAAGTTTATTGCTAAGAAAAAAAGAACTAGAGTAAAAGAATAAAGCTGTCTTAAAACACACCACCTTTTCTCCACTCCCCTCAAGAAAAGGGGAAAAGCCACAGCCAGCGGCTGCCTCTGCTGCTGTTAAAATTCATTTCTTTGGCAGGAACTCTTGCCAAGGGGTCACTGTTCCATTGGGTGCAGAGGTCTCTGTCTCTCTGCACTCTGATAGTCTTCATGGGCTGCAAGAGGACAACTTACTTCAC
>JAWMRA010000090.1:39927198-39943220 GCA_035584735.1 Pseudotriccus pelzelni | reverse complement strand
TCTCCTCTCCTCTCCTCTCCGGCTGGAATTTCTTCTGCAACACAAGCTTTCTCTTCCTCTGTTCTTAAATATGTTATCACAGAAGTGCATACCTTTGGCTAGTGGTAGGAAGTTCGTCCTGGAGCTGACTATCATTGGCTTTTTCATAAAATAGCAGAAGCTTCTAGTAGCTTCTAATCAAAATTGTCTGTATGGCCCCCTATGACCAAAAATTCAGCCACTTGAATCCATGACACTCATAACAATCCTCACAGTGCTGTGCCTTGCGTTGGCAGCTAGAAGGGTGTTGATAACACACTGGTATTTTGGCTACTTCTGAGCACAACATCAGCACTGTAACATTCCTTCCTCAGTCGAGGGCAAGATCCTGGGAGGGGACACAAGTAGGCCAGCTGACCCAGACTGACCAAAGGGATATTCCAGACCATAAGACATCAGCTCAGATATGAAAGCTGAGGCAAGGAGCAGGAAGGGGGACATTGTCTCCAATGGCTGCCTGCTGAGGAACCATCATGTGTGCTGAAGCCCTGCTTCTTGAAGTGGCAAGACATCGCTGCCCATGGGAAGTAGAGAATAAACCGTGTTATCTTTCACTTTGCTTTTGTGCATGCAACCTTTCACCTAGTTTTTGCTTTAATAAACTCCCTTATCCCAACCCATGGGTTGTTTACATCTTACTCTCTCCCTTGTCCAGCTGGGATGGGGAGTGATAGAGCAGCTGGGTGGGCACCTGGCATCCAGCCAAGGTCAACCCACCACACTTGAATACCATAGAATTTTCAGAGGTTGGAATGGGCCTTAAAGATCAACTAGACCCAACCCCCCCTGCCATGGGACAGGACACCTCTCACTACACAGGGTTGCTCAAGGCCTCATCCAGTCAAGATCTGAACATTGCCAAGGCTGGGGCATCCAAAACTTCTCTTGAAAACCTGTTCCATCATCTCAAAACACCCGCAGATTTTCTTCCTACTCTGTTTCAGTTTGAAGACACTCCCTTTCTAACCCTACAGTTCCTAATGAAGAATCTCGCTTCAGCCTGCCTGTAGGCCCACTGTCAGAGGCTGGAAGGCTCTTATGAGATCTTCGCAGAACCTTTTCTTGGCTAAAGAGCCCTAACTTTCTCAACCTGTCTTCTCTGGGAGGTGCTCCAGTCCTCTTATCAACGTCATGGCCCTCCTCTGGGCTTGCCCCAAGAGTTCCATGTTTTTATGTTGGTAACACCAGAACTGCAAGCAGTACTCCAAGTGGGTTCTCAAGGGACCAGAGGATGAGAATCACATCCTTTGAGCTGCTGGCCCTGCTCCTTCTGATGCAGCCCAGGATTTGTTGGCTTTCTGGTCTTTTCTGGTCCCAGAGTGCACACTGCTGGGTCATGTTGAGTTTTTCATCAACCATCACCCCTTTCTCCACAGGGTTGCTCTCAATCACTTCTCTGCCTAGTCTGTAGATGTTGGCTGGGATTGCTATGATCCAGGTGTAGGACTCTGTGCTTCTCTTTGTTGAATGTCATAAGGTTTTCATTGGCCCGCCCCTCAAGCATGTCAAGGTTCCGCTGAATGGCATCCCTTCCCTCAGGTGTGTTGACTGCACCACGCAGTTCGCTGTTGTCAGCAAACTTGCTGAGGGTGCACTCAGGCAGGTGTCCATATTACCATAAAGATGTTGAATAGTATTGGCCTACCCCTAAGGGGGGTCTCCACATGAATAATGAGCCGTTGACCACAACTCTTTGCATGCGGTCATCCAGCCAGTTCTTCACCCACCAAGTGGTCCATCTACCAGATCCATGTTTCTCCAATCTAGAGGCAAGGGTGCCATGTGGCACAGTATCAAGCACTTTGCATAAGTCCAGGTAGACAATGTCAGTTGCTCTGCCCCTGTCCAGCAATGCTGTAGCCCTGTTATAGGAGGTCACCAAACTTGTTGGGCATGATATTCCCTTTGTAAAGCCACATTGGCTGTTACCAATCACGTCTTTGGTTTCCTTGTGCCTTAGTATAGTTTCCAGGAGAATTTGCTGCATGATTTTACCCAGCACATATGTGAGACTGACTGGTCTGTAGTTCTTCAGGTCTTTCACTTTCACTTTCTAAAAATGGGGGTTATATTTCCCCCTTTCCAGTCATCAGGGTCTTCACCTGACTGCCATGATTCTTCAAAACTGATGGATAGTGGCTTAGCTACTTAATGACTGCTGCTAGCTCCCTCAGGACCTGTGGATCAATCTTGTTGAGTCTCATGGGCTTGTGCACATTCGGGTTCTTTAGATGATCTTAAACCAAATTCTCTTCTACTGTGGGCATAAAGTCTTTAATCTCCAAGTCCCTTCATTTGCCTTTCTTGACTTGGGCAGTGTGGCTGGATCACTTGACATTGAAAACTGAGCGAGAGAAATTGTTGAGAACCTCAGCCTTCTCTTTGTCCAGGGTAACCAGGTCTCCTGTTTCTTTCCAGGGAGGGCCCATGTTATCCCTAGTCTTTCTTTCCCTAGCAACATATCTATGGAAGCCGTTCTTATTATCCTTAATGTCCTTGGCCAGACTCAATTCTGACTGGCCCTTGGCTTCTATAACCTTGTCCCTAGCTTCCAGTACAATTTCCCGGTATTTGTCCCAGACAACCAGTCCTCCTTTCCACTTCTAGCTGATTTCTTGTTGGTTTTGGCTTCACAGTCAGGATTTCTACTATGTTATTCACATCAGAACAATCAAACAGCACTTGAATATCTGTAAGGTTATTATCAAATAAACTTTACTAGTTTATATAATTTCTAAAAATCAAACTTATTTTCAATATCTGTTTAGGGAATGTTGATGCTCCAGCACAAAAATTCTACCTAACAAATAGCAATATTTCAAAGCTTTCAGGAAGAAAGTGCGTATCTGATTCATGTTTGGGACTCATTGAGGGAAGATGATGCAATTTTAAGATGGCCTTGGATATTCCTAAATGAAAGTTTTCATTCAATAAAATGTTCTGTGTGTTATACTCATAGAAATAGTTAGCAACTAG
The DNA here is from genome assembly GCA_035584735.1 of Pseudotriccus pelzelni. Lineage (NCBI taxonomy): Eukaryota > Metazoa > Chordata > Aves > Passeriformes > Tyrannidae > Pseudotriccus > Pseudotriccus pelzelni. The sequence goes on along the minus strand of JAWMRA010000090.1, from coordinate 39,940,205 downwards.
TCATCATAACAAACTTTTAGGTAGTTGACTTTTGAAATTATGCAACCTATAAAAGCCAGTACTGAACTGGGCCTGTGGAATAAACTGATGTCAGCATTTAAACTTCTTATTAAATTTTTCAAAGATTTAAATGTAGCAAAACATCACTGATTTTATAAGCCTTATGTGACATTTGTGGCTCAGCCTAGATAAATGAAAAAAGGAAACCAAAGAAAGTAAGAAATAAAGAATATTTTAATTCAAATACCACCTCATATCTCTGCTCTCCATAATAACCTGTTTTCTAATGTTAGAATTTTAATGGTTACCAACAGAGGAGTACGGATATTTTTACTTTCCATCTTCTTTTTTCTTTTCCCCAGTAATCTACTCATTTGCTAGATATGCTACTCATACTAGCTGCTTTCATAGGTAATTTAGAAGCTTTTTACTACATCTTTGTTCACTCTTTTTTTCCTTTGCTCTGAACATATCACCCTCCACCGCAATTTATAAAGATTACAAAATATATTTACTAACTTTTCCTCTGTATGCTCCATCACTGCTTTGATTCCGACTTTCCAGTTTTATCTAGTTTTTGCCCACCATCCTACTGTAAACATATTTTCATGGGAAGCAGGGGGCTTTTTCTTCTCTATTGTTAATTTCTGCACTACTAGTTTTATCTCTTCAGGTGGTTACAGGTACAGATAGCAAAAGGCAGTGACAATCTTCCAACTAGCCTGATGTGTAAGCTTGCCCCTGCTGATGGTTTTATCTCATCTACGTGGAGTCAAACCATGTCACATAATTAGTTCATTGTGTACTTACTCCCCTGTGGCAGGATAAATAAACACTGTTCACTGCCAGCCTCTGTGCTTCAGAGTTCTTAGGATGGCTCTTTTGGAAAACTGGCAAATAAAAGCTTGTATTTTATTTGTTTACTTTAAAACAATAAATAGCTTGGTATTTGCTAGCCTGATTTCTAGTAAAACACTTCCTCTTCATTACATTTTCTTGTTGCCCTGATGAAACCACACTCTGAGTCAGTTAGTTCTTTAGTGTTGAATGACAACCATTAAAAGGAGAATTCTGAGATCAGGTAGGGTAGAGACAAACCAAATGCTGTCATTTCCAGATAAGCCTTTTCACAGGCATTGCTGCTATCCCCTGAGATGTCATCAAAGCCAACCAACAAGGACCCTTGATCATTAAAGTGAGAAGACCAAACTGCCTTGATGAAGATAAGATTACAATGTCTCAGATGTGAAACCTAAAATAGAAGAACCAAATTAAATAAAGTAGAATCATGCACAGAGGATTTTGAGGTTGACTTAATGGCATGCTATCACTTTCACTATGTTTAATACTCTTATGAGCTTACTGAGTTGCACACACAGTGTCAATTTTTTTCAAAGCAATCTTTATCAAAATGCACCAGTTAATTTTTGTCTTCATGGTACAGTAATTATGCAGACATACTGCAAAAGAAAAAAAAGATTCTTCAGTACACGCATCTGAAAATGCCACACTGCACATATTTAAATTTAGTTCTTTCACTGGTATGATCTCAAGATACTTATTTGAAGATGGTAGCTGAACTAGGAATTGTAACATTATTTTCACATCCCAAGTAATATAGCTTGCAATTTTGCACTCTGTCATCTAACACAACTCAGAAAATTGGAAGATAATCTCTTCTTGTTGAATGTAGTTTGTGCTGCATTTGAAAAGGTGCTATAGCTACACCATTCAAGACTAAAAATTTACTTAATTTTTGCTAAAGAAAATGGGACAACTACTGAAAGTGTTGCCTTTATATTCTGGTAAGAACTGAAACTTTTTCTTGCTGCAGCAGCCTAAGAGAGTAAAGGTTAAAAATTAAAACTACTATTGTTAGATAAGAATATCCTCAAACTCTTTTTTGTTTGTATTTTTATTAAAAATAGGTGAATAGGTGGTTTAAAGCATATCTATTCTCAAAGAAAAGATCTATATGAACTAGATTTAAATTGTTAAAAAATACTGTTCCAAATGCATGAAATGAGAACAATTACTTTATGTACTTTACATGAAAAAAAGGAATTAAATGTTTTTACAGCGATAAAAATCTGAAAAAAAAATAAGCTTTTGGAAATTTCAAAAATAGGTAATCTACCGAGAGCTAATGTTAGATTTTCCTTTCTGGTTCTCTTTTTGTGTTCTGGTTTTGGGTTTTTTTTAAATCTTACTTATGCATAATTTGAGACCAGAAAAGTCTGACACACCCTTTCTGCCCTAATTTAACTGACAAATATTTTATCACCTTAGAGACATTGATATCCAGAGTTTACTTTTCTATCTGAAAGATAGCATTCTGAACTTTTGATGCCAAAGATCTACAAAGCAGACAAGATCCTAAAATAATCTCATTTCCTATTATAATCTGAATCATATTCAATCTTCAATTTGCAATCAGAAAGCAAAAAATAAACAGATGGGTCAACAAATTAAGAGTCCTGGTGAGAAAAAGCAGCTTCCCTAAATCTCTGGATTTCTTTCTTTTCTGTGCAGCTGAACTGGTTTGGTTCATGCGAGGTTAGAAAGGAACATTGAATTTTCTCCAGGAAAGAAGTAGCGTTTTGGTAATTCCAATTACTAATTGTGTTCTTTCTGTTTTCCAACTACATCATGTGATTCCCCGAGTTTACATAGCTTTAAACAAAAGCAGATGTGAGAAATGGTACAAAGATCCAAGGTTTACCCATTTCTGCAAATCAAATTTTCACATATCCTTATTTGTCTCTTAGCATGCAACTCCAGTATAAGTCCCTAGCACAATGGGATTCTTAGGCAGGAAAGGTCAGAGTTCAGTGCTACCACAGCTGGGGAGGGGATATGGCTAAACACTCCTTCTAATTCTTGCATCAAAAGTTTAACTCTGCTAAGCACAGCAATACAACCTTCTCTCCCCATGGGTACTGTTAACATGGTTGTTAATTAGTCATCAATAGCTGTCAAATTGTTAAACAAGCAGCAAACACCCAATGGTAACAGTACTAAGCTATGGAATTGCTGATGAGCCCCTGAATTCAGTAAGTTGTTATTTGAAATTTAGAACATGTTTTCCTCCACTGAAGGCCTGTGGCAGACTTGCTGTTCCCTGACTGTATAATCAGGTGATTAGTGGTGGAGAAGTCCTGACTGAAGCATTCTACAGTGCATATTCAGCTGTGCTAAAAGACAGGAAATGTTTGCATTTCAACATAAACCCAAGGTCATCAGTCACTCTGATGTGGTAACACAAATCACTCTATGGATGCAGTGAATGACTTGATTTTAAAATCTGTTGGGGAGAAAAGGGAAGGGATGGTTTGCCCAAATTTTTTTTTCCCCAAGCCGCTTTAGAAATGCAGCAGGAAACTGCCTGCTAGTTATTGATGCTGAAAGAGAAGAACAAGCCTGCCAAACAGCAGACTGATGACATAAACTTCTGGCAATCTTTTGCCCCTTTTGAAAGTATGTTTCCAAGTAAAATTCAGATCTTCGCCTACCGCTGCAGCAGCCATTGTTGAACCCCAGTAGACATATAAAGCTGAATCTTTGCAAGGTGGGAGCTTGGGCACTTCCTCAGACACCCTCATGTATTAAAGCAAACACAACACACTATACAGGTGTGGATTTATGATTAAATCTTGTGGTAAAATGTTTAGCAATGCCTAGAAGAAGGATGGTATGTCATGCTAAGTTGTGCTACAGTTGAGTTCGAAAGCCATTGAAAGCACTTTCTTTCTGTTCAAACAGTGTAAAAAAATTGCAGCATTCAATAACCATCTAATCTCTCACTCCTGGTGACATGATTTACTGCTGTGTTTTTCAGACTGTGCTTTTTCCTGGTAAGGCCTGAGTCTTCCACAGGGGACACACAGTCCAGGCAAATGATTTGCTACTTGAGTGAATCAGTTTTGCCAAGCACAATGGGATTGCACACATCTGGGCCCTAATCTGAAAACCACTGGGGTCAGAGGGAATCGTTACACTGACTGGAGCAGGCTTTCTGTCAACTGCTTGACGAAATCTTGATCTGAAATATATCTGTCTGCAGTGCTGATTTTTAAATTGGTGCTTTTGAAGGAAAGGGTAATATTAATAGCTTGCCATGCTCTTGTGGCTCGAGACTGTGCTAAAATGTCTTCTCACACAGCCATTTCATAAAAAATCCATAAAGAGAACACCTGCAATTATTTTGGGTGAAGTATGATGTGGCTGGCCAGTTTTATAGACTCCAGCTAGACTGAAGAAAACTAAAGGACCTAGGAAAGAGTAGCAGTGCCTGTATACACATTTTGAGCATAATGTAGTTCATGGCATCTGGGATCTTCCTGTCAATCTCTCAGACCCCGTTAATAGCTGCAAAAAGAAATATCTTCCCTGTCTGCAGACTGCATACATATTTTAAAAAAAAAAAAAAAAGAAACAAAAAGAAGCAACTGGTGTCTTTTTAACCGTTAGCCAGGAGCATTATAACAAATAAGAAAGGCATAGAGTGATTATTTACTGTATAATTTCTTGGATGCTACATATAGGCAAACAGAAGAACACAAGAAAAACAAAAGTGAATGTATATGCTTACAACATTTAATTCACGAAATGATTAGAGAGAAATTAATAACATAATTTCAGGTTTTGCCTATGTCTGATTAGAAACAGTTACCTTTTGCTTGAGCTGAAGAGCATCCCATTCTTAATGATGAAAAAATCTCAGCGATTTTCATACATTGTCAGAAAGTCTAAGTGCACAGGAATACCATCCTCATTGCAATGTGAGCGAATAGCATCAACACAGGTATATACACTGTCTTCACATTGGGATGGTTAGAGATGTGGAACGTTTAAGTGAGAAGATGAAGAGGAAATATTTCTAATGGATAACATCTTGGAATACATAAAGGAGTGCATAAAGCAGAGAGACACAGATACATTTCCCCCAGATACTGTATTCCAACAGAGGAGGAAGATGTGTAATTCTAAGTCAAGTTTAATAGAGATAGTTGATGGTTGTGTTTTCTCACATTAGCATTACCTATTAAAAATTCCTTCATATTCCTGTCAAAATGAAATCTTCTAAAATTTTAATGATGGCACTGCTAATGTTCTTATGTGAAAATATATTACATGCAATTGTTTCTCCATCCTGTTCATTCTTAAAAGTGTCCTTGTGAGGCACAAATTCCTAACACACATACCCTTTTCTCATTCCCTTCACACTTCTCTGTCATTACTTAGTCCCTTTAGTGAACTATCACAGGCTATTTATTTGCTTCTGTCTCCAAATAAAATACATGGCATTAATATTCCTTTCTTTTAATATCTGTCTTCAATTATAATACCCTGATATTAGGTAATTCATGCATGTTTGAGAGCAAGAAATGCCTTCACTACCTGTAGTTTTTCATGGATATATCACTAAGAATCAATGGTAATAACCCTTTCAGGAAAAGATCATGTTTTCATTAGATGATATTCCTTAAACACAGCCAGTAGAACAAACTGTTTTATTCCTCCGCCAGGTTTATGCTTCTAAAAGGGTCCAGAATAAACCAGTAGGCTTCTTGCCTGAGGAAGGTAAAAGGACATGAGTGAACTTTCTTCATCAAGGAAAGGAAGGAAAGTGATATAAAACCTGGCTCAATAATGTATTGCTGAAACTACTAACAACTTCAGTAGGCTAATATTTCGTTCACCTAAAGAACCACCGCATATGTGGCCATTTTAAAGAGTTTTTTTGCTCAGAAGAATTGGAATGCAGCCCTGTGCAGAAGATAAAACCAAAACCAACACCAACAGAACAATCCTTTGCTTTTCAGCTTCATGTAGAGAGGTATGTCTTTCCACTCTGCACCAGAGCAAATTTCATCCATTATCATTGTTTTTTCCTGATGCAAAATTAAATAACTAGACAAACTAGTTTATAAAAAACATCTAATTGACAAGACCTATGGATTTGATCTCACAGTCTTTTTTATATAAGTGAAGTTATAAACTGACATATGCAAACTTTGAGTTGAACTATTAATGTGACATCAACATTTTCTACGTGAGCTTGTACGCAACAAAATGACTTTGTAAAAATAGATTTGACAGATGCCCCAGTCTTGATCATATTTTCCTTAAGCTTCTTCCATGCAGAGTGAATCCTGAATAAGCATGCCATCAAAAAGTAGCCATTGCCATTTGTAAGAGAGTCTGGAGAAAGAAAGGTTGCCAAATGTTAATGTATCTCTACATGCTCAATTAAAACACAGTCCAAAATTAAAATGGATTTTGAAGCATCAGCAGATGTCTGCCAAAAAACTTATGCCAACCCACGTCTGCTTTGTCTGTGTAATATTTACTGGCGAGACAGAACACACATCTGACCACGAATGCTGTCCTGTGGGACTTGATTCCACAGCTGTTTTTTAAGGATTTAGATAAAATATGTCCTTCAGCTACTACTAGTTTTCAAGAATGCCCATGACTCCAGTTCGGAGTATCATAATACATCTTTGCTACTATCTTTGATTGCACATTTACATTCTACAAAACACAGAAATTGAAAAATGGCACCATAAGAACCAACTTTTCAAAGGACCATTGTTTCTAATCTCTGTTACCCTGTAATTAAACTCATTTGTGTTGTTTTCATTTGAGACGCATGCATAATTATTGGTCTTATTTTATAGTCTCATAATAATTCATTTTGCCTGGTTTTTTTCAAAATCTGAAAGAAATGTGTATTTTTAATATATAATATAATAAAATAACCATTTCATATGGCAAACATTTTATGAATTTGAAGGAATGGAACTGCTGTTCAAAAGCCAAATAGTTTCTTTCAGAACAATTTTGTTAAAAGACAAAATGAATCAGAGCTTTCCTGAGACTTAAATAATCTACATGCTTAATCACAAAAAAAGTAGGATATAGCAAATGCATTGTGGGCTGACACGGTCAGGTTGGTGGGGAGAATATATCTGAGAATCAAGACAATTGAAGGGAACACAGAAGATCGTCCATTCATGTCATAGACCCCAGTCATCTTGTCTCTTTCTGATCTCCTCAGTACAGGTCAAAAGTGAGTCCTTTTTGTTTACAATAGGTCTTAAACAATATTGCTCAAAGGTCTTTTAATTCGCTAACTGAATGTGATGGAGCAGAAATGCACTGACAGAATTGTCCTGACCTTAAGTGTTGGATTCTTGTGCTATGGTCTCTGCTCTCAGTTTCCTAGCTTGGGCTAGCAAAACAGAGAGAATTCATGTATCTCATCTTGGTTATAAAAACTATAACACAGGGTTTAGGGCTTAGAATTTCAAGCTGCGGAAGAAAGAAAAATTAATAATTTCCTTGCTCTTACAAAAATTCTCTGAACCCTGCAATATCATGTAAGAAGAACCCTGATACTGCCTTGTCGGTGATTGTACTGAACTGATGCTATATTTTCAATACTAACCATTATAACTGAGATTCAAGGTCTATTAGGTGTCTTTTGCAAGCTGACAGAAATCCTTATCTGAGAGTATTAGCATACTTAATCCCCTCAAAATGCATGTATTTCTGTGTAATAAATCCCTCCAATAACTCAGTCAAAAAGTTTAGCTTATGATGTTTCTAGGTATCATCCTTTTTAATTACATATACTTAAAAAATATTTAGTCCCAGACCCTTAGAGAAGAACAGGACCAAGTTCTGCAAAGATACTTCAGTTCATAATTGGTGATTGTCTTTACTGATTCTATTGAATACTTTTTAATTAAATAGTATAACTTTTTCTTCCCGAGTAACGATTACTTTTAAACTTTAGAGAATCTCCCAGGTATAAGAGTTGTCAATTATAGATGTTTTACAAAAGGTTTTGTTTCATTTCTAGGAAGAAATTGTGCCTTTTGCCTTTATACAGGAGAGCCTTTCTTTCTTGGTGAAGCTGGCATAATGCATCATTTACAGAATGGCAGAAATTACAAAAGAACTAACTTGATTACCTGCAAGAAAAAATAGTGTTCAAGGAACAGAAGAAGCCAGCTTCTGAAAGAGAGAGCATAAACAGACTCAATGTTTTTAGGCTTTCTTTCAAAAATAATGGTTTTTTTTCTAAAAGTTGACTGTCAGTATGAAAAGCAAAGACAACCAGTTGTTTCTACCACTCACAGACAAAATTATGGGACTGCTACAGGATAGCAGTTTAAGCCACTAAGCCTGATAGTGAAAGCAATTCTGAAAATGAGGGTAGGTCTTGCTAGACAGGGTAAAAACCTCAACTGCTGGCTTTAGAAAAAAGAGTATTTCTGTTTTTAACAGTGCGCATACAGCTTCTGAAGCCGCTCAATCAACTAGAAGAAAAGTAGTATAATTATCCTTACAATTCCAAATACACTAAAGTGCCATTCAGAAGGAAAAGGAATAATATCATCCTTTTATGAACAGAAGAAAATGTAGACTTCAAATGGAAATCAGTGCTTAGGCTATTTTCTCTTCAGTAAGAGAATAAAAAAATTACTTTTCTTCTGTGCTTGGAAGAAGCTTACTATCAGTTGGAAAAATTTGACGGTATGCATCTTGTTGCAACAGAAACTGGAGGTATTTTAATGAGTTCTTGTAAAGTTTAGTGGTTTGCAGTTTACAGAAAAACACTGAATAGTTAGTTAACTGTAAAACACCTTAGATATAAAGAAGATATTTATTTTTGGTTTTTAATGAAACTGAAACTTATTGCATAAAAATAGAATTACGTATTTTGAGTTCTAATGAAGACCATGGTGACATAATCCAATAGTTTCTTCTATTAGACACATCAAAAATTAAAATATTTAAAACTACTTTTAAACAGAAAATAAGTTACCTGTCATTTACATAAATGTCTCTTTTATCACAGAGATATTTGAAAAAAGTATTAATTATTCTTGCAGATTTGTCAGGATGTTCTTTTCACAAATCACAGAATGACAGAATATGCTGAGTTGGAAAGAACTCATGAGGATTACAGAGTCCAACTCTTAGTCCTGCTCAGGACCATCACCAAGATTCATACCATGTACCCAAAAGTATCACCCAAATGCTGCTTGAACTCTGTCAGGCTTGGTGCTGTGGCAGTTTCCTTGGAGAGCTTGTTCCAGTATCCAACCACCCTCTGGGTGAAGAAACTTTTCTAATACCCAATCTAAATTTCCTCTGACACAGCTTCAGGTCACTCGCTTGGGTCCTGTCCCTGGTCACCAAAGAAAAGAGGTCAGTGCCTGTCCCTACTCTTCTCCTTACAAGAAAGTTGTAAACTTCAATAAGGATTTCCCTCAATCTCATCTTCTCCAGGCTGAACAGAACAAGTGACCTCAGCCACTCCTCATCTTCGCCTCAAGGCCCTTCACCATCTTTGTTGCCCTCCTTTGGACACTCTCTAAGAGCTTAATATCTTTCTTATATTACAGTGCCCAAAACTGCACACAGTATTCAAGGTGAGGCTGCCCCAGTGCAGAGCAGAGAACAATCCCCTCCCTTGACCAGTTGGTGATGCTTTGCCTGATGCCCCCCAGGACATGGTTGGCCCTCTTGGCTGCCAGGGCACTGCTGACTTATATTCAACTTGCCATTGATCAGGACCCCCGGGCCCCTTTCCATGGCACTGCTTTTCAGCATCTCATTCCCCAGGCTGTACAAACATCCAGGGTTACCCCATCCCAGGTGCAGAATCCAGCATTTTCCCTTGTTGAACTTCATCTGGTCGGTGATTGCCTAGTCCTCTAATTTGTCGAGGCCTCTCTGCAGGGTCTCCCTGCCTTTAAGGGAATCAACAGCTTTGTGTCACCTGCAAACTTGCTTAGTATCCCTTCCACTCCTGCATCCAGGTCATTTATGAAGATGTTAAAGAGCACAGATGGACCTCTGTGGAACCCCACTAGTGACAGGTTGCCAGTCTGATGTCATCCCATTCACTCTTACCCTCTCTGCTCAGTCTGTAAGCCAGTTGCTCACCCACTGCATGATGCGTTTTATCATGTTTTCCGGAAGGATTCTGTGAGAGACGGTATAGAAAGCTTTACTGCAATCCAGAAAGATGACATCAGCTGGCTTCCCTTGATCAGCTAGGTGGGTTACATTGTCATAAAAGGAACTCAAGTTTGATAAGCAGGACTTTCCACTTGTGAAGCTGTGCTGTGATGAATGACAGCATTGTATTTCAGGTGTTTTTCACCAGATTTGGCTACTCTCGGAAGCCAACCAGGCAAGCAAGGACCATTGCCAGGCCCTTTTTCAGGTGATATAAAGAATTTCTAGGGAGCACGGCAAACCCAGAGTGCAGCAACCAGCAGCAGGCAAACAGGTGCATGGCAGTTTGCACAGGCAGGGCACAGCCACTCTCCCAGCTCTTACTCATGGGTTGTTCGGTAGGTGTGTGTGGTTTTCCTTGGTGGTTGTTTTTGTTTTGTTGTTTTTTAATTTTCCCCTCTCCAACTCAAGTAGATTCAGCACTCAAATAGATTCCAAACAATGAAAAGCCATTGCTGCTGCTGCCAATGGGAGTGTTCTAACCCAGACAGAATCCCCCAAGAAGGTCACAGCTGTCGAGGTCACTGGCTGCAGAAAGTGTCTGAGCCTGCCATTAGTACCAGAGGAGAGTATGAAAGACACCTGCATATGGTGCAATCAGGTAAATGATTTGCTCTGTTTAGTGGCAGAGCTTAAGGAAGAAGTAAAGAGGCTAAGGAGCGTTACGGAAAGTGGAAGGGAAATAGACCGGTGGAGTCACACCCTTTCCATCCCAAAAGAAGTCCAGCAGGAGTCAAAGAAGCCCTGCTCCTCTTGCCATCAGGCCAATGGAACAGACCGAGTAGATGGGGACCAGATCCCTGGTCAGAGAGGTAATGGAACACCCTCACAACCCCTATGGCTTCCCTAAGTGGCCTTAAAGAATAGGTATGAGACCCTGGACTTAGGGAGTGAGGGAGACGACACTCAAGAAAAAGATCTGTCTGGAGGGCCTCCCAGTTGCACTCCATCTATTAGACAGATCACAACTGCTACTATTAAGAAAAAAAAGAAGGGTAATTGTAGTCAGTGATTCCCTCTTGAGGGGAATGGAGGGTGCTCTATGCTGACCGGACCAATCCTACAGGGAAGTCTGCTGCCTTTCTGAGGCCAGGATGAGGGATATTGGCAGGAGAGTCCCCAAGCTAGGTCAATCCAACTGTTGGTAGTAAAAATTGGCAATAAAAGATGTATCAGGGCAACTAAAAAGGACTTTAAGGCTTTGGATCAATTAGTTGATGGGACAGGCGTACAGGTGGTGTTCACCTCAATTCCTGCAGTAGCAGGAATGAATAAGGAAAGGAATAGGAAAACCCATTTTATCAATAGGTGGCTAAAGGATTGGTGCCACCAGAGGAATTTTGGGCATTTTGATCACAGGGCAAAATCTATGGTACTAAGCCTGTTAGAGACAGATGGACTTCATCTATCTAGCAAGGGCAAAAGAACCCTAGCATATAAGTTGGCAGAGCTGATCAAGAGGGTTTAATCTAGGTTTGAAGGAGGAAGGGGATGAAACCAGGCTATTCAGCAGTGAGAAGGTGGTAAGCCCAGTTAGGGCTGAAATCATCAGCCCAGCTGAAGTGTATTTACACTAGTGCATGTAGTCTGGAAAACAAACAAGAGCCATCACACAGCAGGAAGCTATGACATAGTCACCATCACTGAAACGTGGTGACTCGCAAGACTGGAGCGCTGCCCTGTCTGGCTACAAGCGCTTCAGAAGGGATAGGCGAGGTAGGAGAGGTGGAGGGGTGGCTCAGTATGTTAGGGAGTCTCTTGACTCTCTGGAACTTGATGATAAGGTTGAGGGCTAATGGGTCAGAATCAGGGGGGAGGCCAACAAGGCTGATATCCTGGTCTGTTATAGACCACCCAACCAGGATGATGAGAATGATGAATTATTCTACAAGCAGTTGGTGGATGTCTCAAAATCACCAGCCCTTGTTCTTGTGGGTGACTTTAGTCGTCCAGGTGTCTGCTGAGAATTCAACACAGCAGAGAAGAGGCAGTCTAGGAGATTCTGAGAGTGTGTGGAGGATAATTTCCTGTTGCAGCTGATAAATGAGTCTACCAGGGGTGGGGCCCCATTATAGACCTGCTGTTTACAAACAGACAAAGGCTGGTGGGAGCTGTGGTGGTCAGAGGCCATCTGGGGCACAGTGATCATGAAATAATAGTTTTCACCTTACTTGGTGAATTAAGGAAGGACGTCAATAAAACCTGTACCCTGGACTTCCAGAGGGCAGACTTTGGCCTATTCAGAAAGCTGGTTTGAAGTGTACCTTGGGAAATAGCTCTTAAAAATGGGGATCAAGGAAGGATGGACATACTTCAAGAAAGAAATCTTGAAGGGGAAGGAGCAGGTTGTCCATATGTGCCAAAAGGTGAGCTGGTAGGGGAGATGACCAGCCTGGCTGAAGAGCTAGATTTTGCAGAAAATCAGGTGTTGTGGGTTTGCAAAGGTTCCCTCTCCCTGAGGATTGGAAATAGTTTGTCCAGGTGAATTTCTGGAGTAAAACCAATCAGAAGTTTTAGTAACGTCTTTGCGATTACATATTTAAGAAAACAGAAGAGAAGGTGGTGGTGCAGATGAAATTGGCAGCCATGTGAGGGAGGACGCAGCAGGCCCCAAGTGGAGGCCAGGCCTCCCTCCTCCCCCGGCGCTGGGCCAGGGGCAGGGGTAGCACTGAAACTCCCCTGGCCGAGACATGCAACGGAGCAGAGTGAAGAAAAAAAAACTTGAAAGAATGACTTGGACAGGGCTGCTGCAAAAGGAATTCCAGCCAGAGAGATAGCGGAGCCTCCAAGGTCAGAGCTGGCAGCAGCAGCAACCGGAGAAAGAAGTCTGAAGGGGGAGCTCCCTCTCCCCCTCCCTCTCTCTCTTTCTCTCCCTTCAGCAGGGAAAAAACTGAAATCTAAAAATCCCTGCCACCTGTGGAAGATTGTTGGGGAGCGAAGATGACCCTCTGCAGCTCATGAAGGAG
>JAWMRA010000090.1:39878085-39902152 GCA_035584735.1 Pseudotriccus pelzelni | reverse complement strand
TTATTAACAGTTAGTTTGGTGGTACGTGCAAGATTTTCATCATAACCACGTGTGATAGTCTGTGATATCATTGGCAAATCTATTACTACAGGAGGTTTTCCAGTAAATGTGACAACGAGCTGGAGAGCAGGTTGGCAGAGAAGGCCCTGGTGGTCCTGATGGAGACTAAGTTGAACATGTCAGCATTGTGCCCTTGCCATAAATAAGCTCAATGGGATTCTAGAATGCACTAGGTGCAGTACTGCCAGCCAGGGAGGTGATCCTTTCCTTTTATTCATCACTGATGAAGCTACACTTGGCTTACCGTGTGCAGTTTTGGGTTCCCCAATACAAGTTAGGCATGGACATACTGGAAGGAGTCCAATGAAGGGCCGTGGAGATGTTGACTATCTTGCCAGGAATTAACTGGGATCATCAAACCGCTGGTACAACCTGGGTCAGAAGATTCCTAAAAAACCTGTATGACAGCTTTATGGAACAGATCTCAAGGGAGCCGATTCAGAAAAGATGTCTGCCTTGAACTGCTGCTTCTCAACAGGGTGGATCTCAAGAGCAAAGTCAAGACTGTTGTTCGTCTTGGCCAAAGAGACCATGAAGCGATCGAGTTTAAAAACTGTTCACAGGAGGAAAAAGTGCCAGCAAAGCCTCAACTCTGGACATGAGGAGAGCAGATTTCAGGCTGCTCAGGGAAGTAAGGTCCCCTGGGAAAATGCTTTTTTCAGGTGGTAGGGCCAAGCAGCACTGGTCACTTTTTAAACATCACCTCCTAAGGGCACATGAACAGGCAATTCCCAAATGCTGAAAGTCAAGCAGGTGAGGCAGAAGGCCAGCATGGCTGAACAGGAAACTTCTCTTGGAAATAAGGCAAAAAAGGAAGGTGCATGCCAAATGGAAGCAAGGTCAATTGGCATGGGAAGAATTCAAAAATGTTGCTTGTTGCTGTAGGGTGAAAATTCATGTAGCCGAAGGTCAATTGAAGTTGCAGCTGTCCAGAAATGTAGGGGACAATGAAAAGAGGTTTTTTTTCAAATATATTTATGTCAATAGGCAGTATAAAAATATCACTGGCCCATTACAGGGTGAGGATGGTCTGTTCACAAAAAAGGGACAGACACAAGGCAGAGAAGTTTAATGCTTTCTTTACCTCTGTCTTCAACACAGATGATGGACCAAGAGGATCTCAGTGCCCTGAGCTGGAGGACCATGACAGAGCAAATGATCAATTCCCAGTTGATCCTGAAATTGTGCTGGACCTGCTGCTCCAGCTGGATCTCTACAAATCTATGAGAATCCTCAAAGAGCTAGCTGTTGTCATCACAAAACCCCTCTTAATGATTTTTGAACAGTCTTGGGAATCAGGAGAGGTCCCAGCTGACTGGAACTGTCCTGATTTTCTACAAGGGCAAGGAGCAAGACCCTAGACAGCACTGCCATCACTCAGCCAGCACGGCTTCACGAGAGGAAAGTCCTGCTTATCAATCCTAATTTCCTTCTATGACAAGGTAACCCACCTAGCTGATCAAGGGAAGACAGCTGATGTCATCTTTTGGGATTTCAGTGAAGCTTTCTATCCTGTCTCCCACAGGGTCCTTCTGGACAGAATGTCCATCACACAGCTGGGTAAACACACCATGCAGTGGGTGAGCAATTGGCTCAAGGGTTGAGCGCAGAGGGTGACATCACACTGGTGACCTGTAACTAGTGGGGTTGCACAGGGCTCCATCTTAGGCCCAGTGCTCTTCAACATCTTCATGATTGACTTGGACGCAGGACTGGAAGGGATACTGAGCAAGTTTGCAGATGACACAAAACTGGAAGGAGCTGTTGACTCCCTCAAAGGTAGAGAGTTCCCAACAAATTAGAGGACTGGGCAATCAGCAATCATATGAAGTTTAAAAAGGAGAAGTGCCGGAATCTCCAGGTGGCATGGTGCAACCCTGGATGTACGTACAGCCTGGGGAATGAGATGCTGGAAAGCCGTGCCGTGGAAAGGGGCCTGGGGGACCTGGTCGATGGCAAGCTGAATATGAGTCAGCAGTGCCCTGGCAGCCTGAAGGGCCAACCATGTCCTGGGGGGCATGAGGCAAAGCATCACCAGCTGGTCAAGGGAGGGGATTGTCCCACTCTGCTCTGCACTGGGGTGGCCTCACCTTGAATGCTGTGTATAGTTTTGGGCATCATAATATAAGAAAGGTATTAAGCTCTTGGAGAGTATCCACAGGAGGGCAGTGAAGAAGGTGAAGGGCCTTGAGAGGAAGCTATACAAGAAGCAGCTGAGGTCACTTGGTCTGTTCAGCCTGAAGAAGAGGAGAGAGAGAGACTGGGGGGAGACCTCATTGCAGTCTACAACTTCCCTGTGAGAAGAAGAGGAAGGGCAGGCACTGATCTCTCTGCTAAACAGTCATAGGACCTGAGAGAATGGACTGAAATTGTGTCAGGAGACATTGAGTTTGATATTAGGAAATGATTCTTCCCCCAGAATATGGTTGGAAACAAGCTCTACAGGGAAGTGGTCACAACACTAAGTTTGACAGAGTGCAAGAAGCATTTGGACAATGCTCTCAAGCACATGGTGTGACTCTTGGGGATGGTCCTGTGCAGGGCCGGGAACTGGACTCAGTGATCCATGTGGGTCCCTTCCAATTTGGTATATTCTGTGATTCCCTGATTTTAACTAAATTCTGAGACCTGATTTAAGTAGTGATAAAAATGGAAAGTAGTGCTTTCTATTGTGATATCTGGGTTATAAAAATAATAAAAAGCAGGTTTTTTCCCTCTTACTAGGAGCATTTCACTCTTGTCTTTTAGTCTTGTTTTCCAATGCACCAGCACCAACTACTCTACCTCAGCAAATGAAAACACTTCTCAGGCTATTGCCATGACAAAAATGTCACAAAGTTTGGATAAAACCAGAAAATCTTCACCCATTGAACTCATAAATGTTAAGAGCTTGTCATCCAAGCTATTAAACTAATTTATAAATCTCATTGAGTGGCTTAAACATTTTGTTTCTTAGAGCAAGACATTTGTGGTTCCATATTAGGAAACCCTGTCATGATGGGTCTGGTCCACAGTTCAGAATATACAACAAAAGATTGGTATTAATTTCAGCTGTGGGAAAAGCCCTAACATTATATAATTTTCTCTTGTCTATAAGTAGCTAGGAGGCTTTCCTTGCACTGAGCTGTTTTCCTCTTACTTTGCAAATAAAGATAATTTACAAACCAATTATGTATTAGCTTGATAGGATAATTCTCTGCAAAGTATTCTGATCTGTGAAATATGAGATATTGATCTATATTACCCAGTGCACAATTTATTTTCTTCACTCAAAAACCTATGTGGCTATCAAAGGAATAAAACAATTTTAAGTAAAAAGTCTTATGCCAGTATTTTTCACATTTTTCAAGGCCTGGAACAAAATGCCACATGATAGCATGTCTTTCAAAGACCAGCAGGTCTTTCAATTCATAACACCGAAAGATTGTTTTTCCTGAAAAAAACACTTTGTTTCAGCAAACAGAAAAATGCAGATTCAGTTTTTGAAGAGGGCTTGATTCTTACTAAATATAAATTTCCATAACTTCTTGGAAGTCAATGGCCACCTCCTGAACAATGTAATCTGTTGGAGTTACAATAACCTGGCCTCTTATGCCTTCAATTTCGTGGCATTTTAAAATGGATAAGATGTGTTAGAAAAACATTATCTTTGTCCTTGAAGATGACTCAATCTGAAACGGCAGAAGAGTAGATAATGTAAATGAGCAGGATCATCTACCTTGTTTTGGGTTTGTTTTACTTCAGGTCTGTTTGCATAACGGCTTTTACACTGTTAACTTTTAAATAAACAGTAAAATTCCCTTTTACTTCAGTAGCTCGTGATCTTGACCAAAATTCATCTACAATGCTGTCTTGATAAGTAGCACCCCAGAGTGGGGTCAGAGGAGGAGGAATTTCCTGAACCTTGCATTGGCAGTTGAGCACGGGGCAGTATGGCAGACGCAGAGCAGTGTTGGTGATGGACGCCTTAATTCCTATAAACCCTGTTTGTGCGTAGAGGCACTCTCCACCCCCAGGCTTCACTGACAGCCATTCTGGATTCAATGCCCATAGGAAAGTATGTTAGACAACTTCTTTCTACAGTTCAGAGCTTTATGTAGCCCAGCTGCCACTGCAGTGTGGCAGTCAAAGCAGTATCTTCACCATACATGTTCACAAAACAAAGCCAACTTTAACACCACGTTTGTCTCTCAGACTATAACGTACCTTCCTTCCTTCATCTTAGGCTGCTAAAAGAGTTGGATTCCATCAATAATTACTCATAAGTAAAACTTCTAATTCCCAGCTCAGCAGCACTTCGTCTGCTTTCTGGAAGGTCTATCTAATTCTATGCTTTTGTAAGTCTGTTTCTCTGAAATACTGCTCTCAATTCTTACATACATTTTCAAGAGGCAATAGTGATGTGTGTTATTTTGCAGCTATTTCAAACTCTTAGACAAGTGCTACTTGTGTTTATGCCTATCTGCAACACTCTTTTAGGTCTCACTCATTTCTCTGTAGGCAGTCATTTGTCAACTCTATTGCATCATTTTGAAACTGCAGATGTCTCTCTAGGCACTAGACTGTGTTTGGTGAGAGCAATAAGGACTCTAATTACTTATATGTTTCCCTGCTGAAGGTGAACTTTTGAACTACAAAGATGGACTAAATTTTCTGCACTTAGTTTTGCAGAAGTAACTGCTGGCCAATTTTATCTTTCAGCCATGCTTCAGTTCACTGATACCATTCCAGAACAACAAAAGTGACCGAATATGGAGGGCATGTTCAGAAATCATTAGCACTATTATAAAACATTTTTAGTCTTATTTCTCTTTATTAATATTTTATTATTACATTATTAAATTGTTTATAGTATATGTAATACTAATTATGACAATTTTATACTTTAAAGAAAAGCAATATGAATTTATCTAAAATGTTATTTTACTTGATTTAACATGTTTTCCTTAGTCAGATTATCAAAAGTTCAAATAACATCTAGTCCTCTGTTTTATTTATCTTTCATATATATGAATTTAGAGGTCAAGCTTTCAAGAAAAGTAACACCAGTTTGCTCCAGATGCAAATAGAATTTTTCTTATTTGTCAAAAAAAAGAGAAGTACTTAGTAAGCCTTTGAGAAAAACATCATGCGATCTGCTGGATGAAGATGAGAAAATTGTTGCCAAAAACCAGTTTACTATTTTAACTAAAATTAATCCAAATTTCAATCTTAAAGTACAGTGCAACATACACATGACTTCCTAGAAAAATTAGTAATATTGCTCCATGTATGAGATGTGTCTTAGCTACTGTGGGGCTTTCAAAATCTGACACAACAAAGGAAAGACATAAGGAGGAGATTGAACAATTTAAAGTGTGTGTAGAAGCCTCACACACACTCCAAACCATGTAAAAAGAAGTATTTTTATTTCTCTTCTTTAGAATGGTATTTCCAGTTTTTTAAGGTTGCACTAAGAGGAGTTTCATGTTAATCACTGGTTTGGCTTTCAATTGTCTAACAAAAAGGGATATATATAGACTAGCACAATACATAACAGAATTAACTGGGAATCTCTAGCACTTTCTTGCAACAGTATCACTTTTGTAGCATTCTTGTCAGTGAATAAGCCTGATGAAAGTTAACCTACACAAAAGAGATAGCTCTTCATTGCAAATGAGCAGAGCTCCCTCAGGCTCTCTGTAATTCTCTGTGTTATTAAAACCAATAGGGTTGTGTTGATTTGCATTAGTTGAGACTGGCCCACTGCCTTTCTACTTCAGCAAATTGGTTATTTAACAGAGCACTAAGGTTTAGATGTTTATAATTGCACTCACTAATTGTAGCTGGAAGTAATTTGATAAAACCTGCAGTTTGTACAGATAGGAGAAATGAGATTATATGCTGTTTATGATTATGTACTTCTACAATTTGCACGGCAAACATCAGCAGGGCCACCTCATATCAGTTTCATTGCAAGTGCTAATCTAAGTAAAAGATTTCCAGCAGGAAGTTTCTTGCTGGCTGTTTTTCCAGTTATAGATAGAAAATTCTCTGCTGCACATCAAATAACATCACTGTTGTCTGTTGCCCTGTCATTTCAGAATTTATTTATAAATTAATACTCTTTTGCCTTCACATGTTCAGTTAATGAAACTCGTGTGATATCCCAAAATCTGGATAATTGTTGTAAACTTTGCAGCTGTCCACTGATGCCTTGAGAAAGTAGTTTTGACTGCTTTTTACTTACTATAAGCTAGAAAAACACTAAAATGGTAGGCTCTTATTTTCTTTGTTTTCCACTACTTTTCAGGGGAAATAAATTCGGTAAATTTTGTTCTCTTTTACACTAATCTTGCTCTGTATTGTTAGAATGCACCAGCTAAAATAGAAGAAATAACCCAAAACTCAAAATCTAATGTGCTTGTTCAAATGCGTAGAACCAAATAAGGTTATGACAACCGAAAAATTGTGAAGAGACAGTTTACCTGAATAGGCGACCTTGTTCCATCCTATACTCTTCATGAGTTTGGTTGATAAGGATCTGTTTCCTGACACTGACCTTTAATGCTTCTTTAAAGTACTGTTTCACAAGAATAAAGATACATGTAGCAGTATCACTACAATCATATGTCTTTTCATGTGCCAGGGAGTGGAGTTCTGAATAAATACTATGTTCTCATACTTTAAACAAACAGATGTCTGTATTCCAGCTCCAGACTTTCTGCCTAGTTTGAAAATGTCCTAAAAAGCCTTTGTCAGTATGCTGCTCTAGGAAGGAAGTGCATTTCATCTAAGCAATATCAATTATTCCAGACCCACCCTTATTTCAGAGAGAAAGTGACCTTGAATAGCAAGCCACGTGTGGTATTCAAAACTGTCCTTTGGTACTGTATAGTTCTTTGGTGTCAGATATTTATGATAAGAGATGCTGAGCTGATCCAAGATGAAAGTATTTGACCACACAACAGCAAACTCTTTGGAAGTCTGCTTACATTTTACTGTAAATCTATGAACCTAAGCAACTGGAGAAGAGATGGGTTGAAGATGCTACAAATTACTAAAAGTCTGGTTTGTACTTCAGCATACGATGATTGGAGAATTTCAAGAGGGAGATGTTAAAAGACTATGATATATGAAAGCAAGAGACAGTTTACTTGTCTGCCTTAAAAACTTAAATTTCACAACTGGTGTAGTAACCAAATAGTTTGGAAAGGGAAAAAACCTCTGCTAAAGATGTTTTCAGAGCACATTGCACCTAAGCACTGAGCACAGGAAGAAGAAATCGAAGGTGACAGTGGTTGGATGTTTTCTCCTGCAGAGAATGGACCATGTTGTCATAGGTGATTTGCTGATTGCCTGAGGGTCAGATATAGGGTGTTAGAGGGATACTTTTAAGTTTTGTCCGAGTCTCAGACTAATACTCTTTATTGGTCATCCACGTGGTGACCAACAGAACCACAGTGGTTTTGTTAAGGGACACTTGGACTAAATGGAAAGGTATTACAAAATTCTGGAGGCAAACAAGACTATCAGAGGTGACTGGAAGCCTGAGTAGTGTTTACCTACATCCTATAAATGAAAAGGAAAAGCTTGAGTAGAAAAGGACACAGCTCTAAAATTGACAGTTGTCTGAAGGGCTGGTATTACAGGCAGCACTTTGGCTTTTATAGTCACAATTGCCTGTCTGAGGAATTAAGATCATTATAAACAGAATGAATCTGCTTGACAAAGTGGAGTAAGAACATCTTTTACAACAGGCATGCTAGCCTTGCAAAAAGGATCTTAAACTAGAAGCAGGAAATCTGATAATAGCTGTTTGCAATTAACTCAAGAAGAAGAGGTCAAAGGTATATGCATGATATATGCAGAGGAGAGGAGCAAGGCAGTTTTTTAAAAGGATGAAATAGGTTTCTAAGAGCCTGCACACAAATGAACACAACCTTGGAAACAAGCAAGAAGAGTCAGAGCCCTTGCTGTCACAGTATGTTGTATGTTGTCACAGAGCTACGCCACCACTAAAATGAATATTAACACTAATACTTACACTAAATGTATTCCCTGATGGCAGGATACAGGCTGTTCAGAAAAGACATGCAGACATGACAAGGAGGATGAGAGATCCTTGCATTAGAAAAAATTCAGTGGTGGCCACCAAGGTGGTGGGACCAGATCCTTTGACTTATCAGGACAAGACTTGAGCTATTTCAGTCAGGTGAAGAGCATGGCTTTGGGGGCACCCAACAGCAGCCTTCCAGTGTTCACATCCAAAACCACAGGACTGGCTCCGGTCTAGAGGAGGAAGGAAAAATAGTCACCTCAAGGGTAGCCCAGAAGTGGAAGAGCAGCACAGACAGGTTGAGCCATTTTCATCCTTTGATTTTTCCAATATCCAGCTGGCTATTGGAAAATTATATTTTTTGTTTCTATTATTCCTGATATTATCTATATTCTCTATATTTTATATTATATATCACATATGATACATAATATTTTATCTTCTATATCCATAATAAAATATTTATTATATTTCTATATATTCTATAATAGTTCTAATATTTCTAGTAGCCCACACAGTCTGCTCAGAATTCTGTGTCAACCCTGCTTTAAGCAGCAGGTTGGACTAATGAGACGAGGTCCTTTCAAGCCCCAGTGATCCTCTCATTTTGTAATTTTCCACCCTTGGACCTTGGCACCTAAGGTTCTAGACAGCAACTTCTGTTTATTTTGTAATTATTCTTAAAAATATTCCTGTTGAAATCACTGGTAATATTAAATTCAACAATAGGAGGGAAAAAAAAGAGTGAAATTTTTACATGTTGAAACATAATCTTAACTATCTATAATGTCATTCTATCCAGTACTCTTCTGATAACTTGCTTGCACTTTCCGTAAACCTTTCTTTATATATGTGTAGTTATAGAATAAAGAAACAGTAAGCCCTCTGTGTTAACAGCAAAAACTTCCTTAGGAAACAATAGAACTATACATCCTGTTCAGTGAAAAGAAACTTCAGTTATATTTACAAATATCTAAAATTATATTTCCCAGTTGAAATGAAAGTATGACAATAGTTTCTTGTACTCATTTTAATATTTGTAGAATGTAATAAGTTAAAACTAACTTTCCTTGAATTTTATTACATAACAAATATAGTTGCATTCTGGAAAATTATATTTTCATGTTTTCACACCTAGACAGAGATTAAGATTAAATATGTTCTCATAATTCACTTTTCATTAAAAAAATTCCCCTGCATCACTTGGATTCCTTTGTAAACCCAAATTTTCTGAATATCTGTGTTTGTACTGAGGTGTTTGGATATGGAAAGCAAAAATATATATTTAGAAGGTCAGTTCTGATTCCTCTTCAAAACCCCCACTTATCACAGAAGTTTGTTTTGTTTTTCATATAATCTGTATTATTTTCTTCTATGGGAAACAAAAAAGAAATTCAAAATAATTCAAAGCTGTCTTTGTAAACTCAGGGTATGGATTATTTTGTGAAAAGATTGAATAGTGATGGTACTTACAAGAAAAAAGAAAATAGATAAAGAAATCCAAACCAACACTAACAAATAGAAGCTAACTCAGCCAAGATTGACAGGTAATGTAAATCACGGGTCAGTTACCACCAATTGAAGATGAGGCTGTTGCTTTCATTTTAGCTGCTCATTTGCCAGCTGCCAAATTCACCCTCTTGACTGCTCCAATATTCAGCTGAAAAATACTTGCAGCTTAGTGTCATCAGACCAGAGGAGATACACAAACAGAAGTAATAATACCAAACTATTTCCCATGCAACTTAGGCAAAGTTGACAAAATATGCTATTTCTAAGGGTCTATGTGTCTTATGACTGGGGAATAAAATTTTTAATGAACTGTGGTAACTCTCAAAGTATATGCTATTTTAAAGAATTTGTAAATCATGGGCACTTCGCAAAAACCCTGTGGTAGCTCCCAGAGAAATGAAGTTTGACTGCAGAACTAACAGCATGAGGTCAATTAGAATTATTACCTCAGCTTTCATCACCACTGAAGCTCCAACAGAACTGGTTAGATTTGCACAACCTTCTCCAGTAGGTTAGACTACAGACCACAGCTAAACTCTCTTTTCAGGTGTTTTAGTCCACACAGGCAATTGGTGAGCTAGAGATTCAGACGCTGACTTCTTCCATATTATCTTACTCTTGTAGACAAGCCCTTTCTGAACAGAAACACAGATGTTGTGCATTTGGATAATTTCCAAGGTCAAATCATTCCAGGCACAGTAGGGGTGCAGGAGTCTCTAAAGGCAAGAATATAAAAATAAAAGTTATTAAAAGGATGGTGTTCCACCAAACTGCTCAGCAATATTTCCAACAGGAAACTGAAGGGAACATCTGGGGGGCAAAGAATGGAATTGATCTCAATAGTGAAGCTCTAGTAGTTTGTTGTGAAATATTCAGAGGGATGTTCTATGCAGGTTTAAAAAAAGGTCTAAAACATGTCCACCATTACAAAGGAAAGTGTTATGGTGCCAGGAAACCCCAGTCAGTACATCTGTTTGCTCTGCTTTATTGGGGCTTTGTCTAAGGAGCAGGAGTTATCCCTTCTAAGCTTATTATAAATTTGCTGTATTTGCTAAATATTCATAGCTAAAATCTGTATGTTTATTCTTTGAACTTGGAGTTCTTTTCAGATAAAATCTCAAGAGGTTTTTTACTAGTCATGGTTTACCTTCTGATGTGATAACAGTGAATTTACTGTTATCATGTGTCCCAATAGACATGTTCAAAGAGGAAAGGTTTAAGCTTGGAAAGAAACAGAATAAGCTAATAAAGAAAAGAATAGACACTAAAATGGAGAATGAAATGAAAGTCAGAAAAGGAATACAGTTCATTTAAGGTTTAGCAAATATTCCCTTCTCCAAATGGAGAATGTGTAATAAAGATACGGAGAAGTGTACTAAAAGCCTAAGTCCTCCACTGAAGCAACAAGCTATAGCATGTTCAGTTATACAAGGTGCAGAGGGCAAAGTTCACTGTGGTGTTACACTGCAGGTTGGTAAGAATAAACAACCGAACTAATTCTGTGTTCTGACAGAATTGGGTGCACTCTCGCACTATGACTTGCTTATAGGGAAGCAGAAGAAGTAAGTAATCCATTTTCTGCTTGATGTCAGTTATACAAGGGTTGAATCTTTTCCCAGAAAACTTGTTAATGTTTTGTCTTGGTGCCAGTTAAGATGTTTCTTCACAGAATATCTTTACCTCTCTGAAATCCATTATTACTGAAAGCTCAGAAAGAGAGAGTTTGAATAAGGTCATTTTTGCTCAGTGGAAGTTGTCCTTGCAAAGATAAAATAAATGCTTTGTTCATTTCAGAGATAATTTTTCTCTATTTCTTTGTTTCATTACCTCTGTATTTTTTTGTTTTCATAGCACCTTCTAAGAATTTAACATTTTGGGAAATTTTAATATGATTATTGCCTACTTATTTTAGAGTCAAAATGAATAGAATAAAAACTGTAAATTTGACATTAAAGTGTTTCATTTTACAAATAACATATCTCAGTTACTTACTTCAGGGTAATCTTGAAAATGCCATCTGATGAATTTTTTTTAAGTGTCTGTTAAATGTGATTTTCCCTAGTGTTCTTTGTCTGTTTTCAAGTAAGCCTTTCTTTGCAAGTAATTAAAAAAAAAAAAAAAACCCACAACATTTGTTCTGTTTTGAATTCAAGTATTTGTCTCTGACCTTTGCTAAAACTTGTAAAATCACAAGGAGATAAGCATGAAAGAAATCATGTGCTGTTCAAGTACTTAAAGTCCAGAGAAATGCACTGAAGTAGAAAGGGGATTAATAGAGGAAGGAGGGTGAGGCCAAGCCATACTGTGTTGGTAGAAGAAGGATTAGCAATCAGTCTGAACGAGGAGAGAATTTAGCCGTGCTTATTTTGGGTGAGACACAGACACAGTACGTGCAGAGATAGAACAGGATCTCAGCAGTGGAGAGGTACCAGGAAGAGAGAACAGGTACAATGCATGCAGCAGTGTAACTTCGCCTTTTGATCAAGCTGTCATTAGAAAACAGCAAGGGAGTACAGAGGGGAACTGCTGAGTGGAGAACAAGATACAGTCATTAAATTCAGAAGAGAAAGGCATGAACCGGGGGCGGGGAGGGCGGGTGAAAATAAAAGGTTCAGAAAACTGGTGCCTTGATCAAGTTTTAGCATTTTGTGGTAGCGAAGCAAATCTGGCCAGCAGGTGTGCATTATGAATGAACAATTCACAGGAACTTAGAAGTAAATGAGCAAATATAGACCTACATAGTTAGTATGTCTTGTGCAGGTAATTAGAAGAGAGAACATTAGTGTCTGTGGTCAGAGATTTTTGCTTTTCCAGATAGTATATTGAAGTGTAGAGTTAGAGGGAATTTTCGGGGGTGGAAGGGGTAGCCTACAGAACAGATTTGGGTCACTTGTTTTCATTCTGATCCCTCTCTTTCTCTCTCTCTCCCTCTCTCCATAGAGGGAGCTGGGTGTCCCATCACAGGAGAGGAAAGTCAGTGTGTGTGGACAGCCAGCTCTTGCAACGAGCCGGCTCTGCTTGACTTGCTGTCATGCAGATCCCCACACTGCTCTTCCTTTCGCTGCTACCACTTAGCATGTTGGACCAAGCTGGAGCTCAGTTCCCTCGTCAGTGTGCAACTGTTGAGTCCCTGCGGAGCGGCATGTGTTGCCCAGACTATTTCCCTGTGTTTGGGCCAGGTACTGACCGGTGTGGTGTGTCCACGGGAAGGGGCCGGTGCATACAGGTGACTGTGGATTCACGCCCACACGGCCCACAGTACATCCATGATGGGAGGGATGACCGTGAGCAATGGCCCATCCGCTTCTTCAACCAAACCTGCCGGTGCAATGGTAACTTCTCTGGCTACAACTGTGGGTCATGTCGACCTGGCTGGACTGGACCTACCTGTAGCCAACAGATTAATATAGGTAAGAGCATCAGAAATATGAGATGAAAATTGCCTTGTCAGTGCTTGCTTCTAAATGTACCTGGCGAGTTTCTCCTGCTTAAAATATAAAATTTCTCTTAAAATTATTTAGCAAGGTTATGTTGCTATAAGGTCTCTTAAGGCAGATGCTAGATGAGCTGTACAGCTTGTGTATGAAGTATTTACACTTACTGCCTGATAAAAGAAAGAAATGAAACCTTTAGGCAATGCAGGATTAGGACCAAGTCCATTAGAGGACAGAAGATCTAAGCTGGAAAAAAAAATTATTTGAAATATATTAAGAAAATTAATATATTATTTAGAATTATTTAAAAGTAAAGCAATGTATATAGACATGTGTATGTGTTTGTGAATATATCTGGGACTAATACATATCTTGCTATGTTTAATACCTTGTGACTACTTTAAGTGTGACAGCAGCTCTTTCCATTCAAAATTTCTTAATACATTTCTAAACTATGTATCTGGCCTTGTAAATTTTTACTTACTTACTTGCTGTCAACATCTTTAAAATCATTGAGTTACAACTATGGACTCTTTAGATGAACAAATTAACCTTTCTGAGAGTTCTCCAGTTTCAGTTTAGTCCCAAATATCAGTAAACAAATGTCTAACATTTTTTGAAATGAATATGCAATCCTTGCAGGAAAAATGTTGAATACTGTAGGTAAATTGAAAAAGACAAGAAGGTCTGGGGAGAAATCATTATTCTCAAGCCAAAACCATCTGAATGAACGAGATTTCAGCCTTTATTTTCAAACTTGCACACTTTAAAATTTAAAGGTATTATTGAAATCCTGTAAAATCCATAAATCCCCAAATGAGCTATGGGTTCTGTTAACATGAGGAACAAGAGGTTTCTAGCACAAATGTGCAGTGCAGAAACAGATATCAGCATTATTTTCACCAGAGAGAAAATGCTCCGTGAATATGAGTACATGTTCCAACAATGGCTAACAAAGCACTGCTTACAAAATCAATTTTAACAAGATTTCTTAAAAAAACCAAACCAAACCAAAACAAAACAAAAAAAAACCTGTGGGCTATAGGAAAGATCTTAGGAATTTTTTTCATCCTTTAAATTCCAAGAAGCCAACTAGAAATCAGAAATCATGACTCGTGAATTGGATCTGCTAAGCCAGGTTGCACTCTCTGGTGTTCTGGCCTGTTCTCTAATACAGTGTTGATAACTCTGAAGAATGACCAATATGTAAATGTTAATGTGCACAAACCTAGCAGTGTAAATTTAGAGACAGGCAAAAAGCAGATTTAGATGATTTTCTAGGGTGTACCAGAGTATTTTTTACTTTTCTCCCTTATTAAATTCTTTACTACTCAGTAAAACCCTAAGCAAATCAAATATATCATGCATGACAAAATGAGTTTAAAAATTTTAAATTAGCTTTTTATTATGCTTTAAGTTTCCCCATGGAAGTCACCTCTTTTGACCATCCTTAGCCCTGGTTCTATCTGCTCAGATTTTAAAAATAATTACAGGATTGTTGTTGGCATATCCATACTAAATAGCTGTCACGTGCAGTTTAGTGTTTTTGATTCTTCTCAATTCATGTCTAATTTTAATAATAGTCACAATCATTTCTTGTGGTTCAGGCACATACTTTGAAGAAGATAAATGTTAAGATGCATATGTAAATGAAAATTAGATGGATGTTTGTAGTTCATTACTGAAAACACCACCAAAATAACTCTTCAGTGATGAGGGCTAGCATATCGCTTCAATTCTGCAAAACACAAAGGCATGTTTCAGGATACACAGATCTTGGATGAAATTCTTGTTTCACAGAAGTATGTATTTAAAGTTCGAAACAACCAATATATCCCCAACTGAACAAACTTTATGTAGTGAAGCATATTTCACTTGTATTCTTCATATAGATTCATACTGAAGACCTGTTGCTTCTTGTGTCAACACAATCTACCTCTCATTTGGACAATCATGGATTTTTACAGTATTTTTTTATAATGAAAATAAGTGCATGTTGAAGAACAACTGTGAGGACTTTTACCTGCGTTTTAGTCTAAATTTAGACTGAAATCTTCTTAGGCCAGATGAAAGAGGGACTGAGGCTATCTGAACTCTGTTCTTCTTGCTGAAATACTGGTATTTCAAAGAGTCAGTTTTCTTCCTTGTTTCACTTTCTCTGTGTGGATAATGATATTTTTTAATTATTTTGAGTATACTACTAAAAAAGGACTAATATATGGCTATTGTTAATAATGTCATGTAATGACATTAAAGAGACATACTGTGCTGTGAGTAATTCACAGTAATTCACTGGTGAATATCCTATTTTTCCTACAAAGATTCAAGCATAAACAATGCACTTCTTCACTATCTTGCCAAACATCAGAGTTTCTGATTATTATAAATTGTTTTATAGTATTCATTTCTTGTAGAGTGCTACTACAGGAAACCTTAAGTATATTGGATGAAGTTCTGAAAGGTTTGTACAGCAAAGCACTGTCTTTGTCATTACTCTAACAGAATTGAAAGATAATCTGTAACAGTACTTCTAAAAGCACTAAAATCTCAAGGTTAGGGGCTTTATTTTTGTTTGTTTCAGCCTTTACCATAATAAATAATTTTTCTATTTGTGCTCAGTGAATTGCCCCAATAAAAAAAAAGTCTTGAAGAAAAAGGGACTTACACAGAGATATTAGGAACACAATAAATTAGTTCTGTGAGTTCAGACTCGAGTAATTTTGGTAACTTGCTTCTTCTGTATTATCACAGTCAGAAGGAATCTTTTGGATCTAAGCGCAGAAGAAAGGAATCGTTTTGTGAATGCCTTACACCAAGCCAAGGTGACAATCCACCCTGACATTGTCATTGCCACACGAAGACGTGAAGAAATATTTGGACCAGATGGCAACACACCACAGTTCGAGAATATCTCCATTTATAACTACTTTGTGTGGTCTCATTATTATTCTGTCAGGAAAACTTTCCTTGGTGCAGGGCAGCAGAGTTTTGGAGGAGTTGATTTCTCTCATGAGGGACCAGCTTTTGTCACATGGCATAGGTACCATCTGTTGCAGCTTGAAAGAGACATGCAGGTGAATATCATGTTACTGTTGCGTCATGTGTTGCTGCTATGTTTTGTACAGTTAAATAACTTATATCTATATTATAATAGGCAAAAAAATGATAGCTTCTTCTACGTATTGAAATAATTGTGCTTCAATTTCAGCAACTTACTGGGTACACTAAATTTATAAAGTGAATTCAGATTTTAGACAGTAATTTTTATAGAGATTCTAAAAATAATATTTTAATCAGAGCAATTACATAAAAATCTCTTGTAAAAATGCATATAAGAAATTTTATTGGACCAACAGAGTTATTTCAGGTGGTATTTTAATCTAAGGGTCATGATTCTTGAATTAAAACAACCAAATCAGCAGAAATTTTACAGAAAGGGAA
Organism: Pseudotriccus pelzelni; assembly: GCA_035584735.1. Lineage (NCBI taxonomy): Eukaryota > Metazoa > Chordata > Aves > Passeriformes > Tyrannidae > Pseudotriccus > Pseudotriccus pelzelni. The sequence continues at coordinate 39,885,667 of JAWMRA010000090.1, read as the reverse complement.
AACAGAGATAGCTTGAGAATTCAGAATCGTATTTTATTTTTGTAACTGGTTAGAGAAATTAGTGTTTTGTTATACCCTGTTCCATAATTCAGCAATTCTCTTCTTTCCCTTTTCTTATGCAGACCTACCCATAAATAAGATCTAGCATTTTATGGGCCATCATCCTTCTTAAAAAAGCAAGAATTAGGTTTTCAAGGTCACAATTAAATAGTGCCTGAAATCACTTCAGTGTTTTCATCAGCTTTAATGGCTTTACTTTAGGCTGAGGCACAAACTCCCTTTATTTGCATATATTTGACATCAGTGTCATTTTACTATGTGGAAGCCCTGAGCAGCTCTATCTCTTTGTTATTTAATATATATTTTTATTTATGTCACTAGACTTGATCATTAGTTAAAGTAATTTGGTTTGCTAACTCCACAACTGCTCAACTCCAACCCATACTGGAACCAAACCATGACAATTTGAAGAGCCAGTACCCCTATTCTTTACTTTTCCATCAGTCATTCCACAGTTGTCTTAGTCACTGTGTGTGCTACAAACACTCCTCTTTCTTACAAGCCATTAAAAATTTTCCATAGAGTTCCTTTCCTCTATGAGGCAAGCTTCTGACTCTTACTAAGATGTATTTAACTGTTTTTAACATTCTTCTAGCAGTAAATATTACAGCTGTCTGCATCACATATGTGATAACTCTATATTTATGTGGTTTAGAACATGCTGCAGGACCCCAGTTTTGGACTGCCCTACTGGAACTTTGCAACAGGACAAAATACTTGTGATATCTGCTCAGATGACTTGATGGGAGCTAGAAGCAATTTTGATGTCACTCTTATCAGCCAAAACTCAATCTTCTCTCAGTGGCGAGTGCTATGTGAAAATGTAGAAGACTATGAAACTTTGGGAACCATCTGTAACAGTAAGTATGAATGATGGAAGATATCTGGAGAGAAAATACTCAATAATAAATAAATACAGTACTTTACCTCACAATGGCTTTTCCCAGTAAAAAAGTTTAAAAGTGTTTTTTAATATTCTTAAATATTCTTATTATTTATATAATAATATAAATGCATAGATAATAAAATATTAACATTTAATATTCTTAGTTTAATATTCTTATGATCCATGTTCCATCATCTGTTTTGCACCGAGACACCAAGCAGTTCAAAATTTGATCAGGACCTTGTAGCAGAGGAAGACCAACATGCTTCCCTTCCCTTCTTATGGAGTATCTATTCAGCTCCTGCACTATAAATAACTAAGTCTGCCAGTGTAATTTCTTAAATGAAGCTTAAGCATTGTTCTGACTACTCCACTTCTCACCTTCATGGCATTATGCACCTAAAATGAGAACATCTAACAAATCCCTATGCTAACTATGTGAAGCATTTTTGAGTGTGAGTAATATTGGATTCTAATACACCTACCCAAACTAAAAGAGTTTAAAAAATCCCAGTAAGTTTCTTGTACATTCAGCACCTTTAAGCCACAGCTCAGCATTGTCATGGAAACAGAGGACAAAAATAGGAAAAATCCCACAATATTGTCTTGGTCATACACATAATCAACTATAGTCCTTTCCCCAGCTACTCCGTCAGGATATGCTCAAAACTTGTCCTAAGACTCTTCAGAAAATCACATGGAAAATCTATAGATTTCCCCAAAGCACTGAAAGAACAACAAACGTCCGTAAGAGGCTTCTTGATGTTTTTTTGACATCCTGGTGCAAAAATTCCAGAACACAGGACTACATGAAGATGCTTTGCCTGACACAAGGAACTACCCATTCACTCAGTGTAAAGTCATTTGTGAAGGATTTTTTTCTCCATGGTTCAGTCATGCAAAAGACACTTTCTGTGTATTGTTTTCTCTCTTCCCTCCATCCCCAGGCACCGAGGGTGGTCCCATTCGAAGAAATCCTGCTGGAAATGTTGCACGACCTATGGTACAGCGTCTCCCAGAGCCTGAGGATGTTGCCCAGTGTTTGGAAGTTGGTGTATTTGACACTCCTCCTTTCTATTCCAATTCAACAGACAGTTTCCGTAACACAGTAGAAGGTAAACATGGCAAACAAAAAGACCTGCAACAACTCCAAATAAGTCAAGAAGCAGGCTTGCCATTTTTCCTACTGGAAGTATGAGTTTGGAGGCAGGCTATTGGACACTAAGAACACATTGTTCTTAGCATTAAGTATTAGCTTAGTATTAAATGGAAATAAGCTCTGGGTAAATTGCTTTATAGATATAGCTTATGCCTTTTAAAATGTGTAAAAACCTCAAAAATCTATTACTGGCATACTAAGTAGAAATGAGCTGAAATCAAGTTCTTGAAACACAGTTAATAGGTTGTCATTGCTGGAAATAGGCAGTCCTTCCCTGCAGATTGATTCAGCTGTGTCTTGAAATAAGGCAAACATATGCTTCTAGCAGTTATTCTTGTATCTGAATTAAAATAAATAAAAGAAAGCAAAATAAATTGTAAGCTTTAGTAGTACTTAGTGCAGTGGTATTGAGGTCTGGCTACAGGATTTATTGCTAAACATATTAGTCCTACCCTCTGAACCATATAACTCTGTTCTTCTATAGGCTTTACACATTTTAAAATAAATTTTCAGCTACTGACGTCTGAACAGACATACTCCCAACAGAGAAACTAGCCTGAATATTTGATTTATACTGTTCAGCCAATATCCTGACAACTTCTTCTGTACTTTAATAATCCCTATTTTGTAACAGGAAGAGATTACAAAGTGACAGTTCAGACCCCTGCCAGACCTCCCATAGATACTCTGTCTCTTTTAAAGAAGCATAACTCCTGCTACGCGGAGGATCTGCTCCCTTTTCTTTCTCTTGAAGAACAAAATCAAGAAAATGCACCAACCTTCTAAGTGTATCTGAAAGTTCTGAATGCTGACAAATGGGCTATCAATACCTAGGTATCTAAATATGGCTTTAGCCAATTAACTGTATGTATCCCTCTCTGGAAAGACTGGCCAAAGCTTGAAAACAGGAGGACTTTTCATGACGTTTCAGATCCTGACATCTGACCTGAGGTATGATGTTTTGGGCACTAACAAAGTTACAGAGGCACTACCTTCACTGAAAAAGTAAAAACAGAGCATGTATTCCCAGTACACACGGAAATGATGTACGGAAACTTAACAGCTGGCTCATTAGAATAGATGTGAAAATATACCCTCTTTAATCAGCAAATAGAAAACATGTGCAAATATTTTAGTTATGCTGAAAGATATGTTAGGGCCTAAATATATACCGTTATTTTCATGCTATGATGTGGTTTATTTTGTCCATTTTACCATTAGTTTCCAGCAGCCTTGCATTCCATATTCTCAGCATTCTTTTGTAAGGGCTATTTTAATCTGAAAATTATGCATACTAGGGACATTTCTCAAATGCCAGTAGGTAAAGGATTAGCTAACCATTTATTTTAAGCAAGGCAACACAACAACATGAAACCTTTTCAGAGAAAAAAGAAGTGTTCATCTGCGAGTGCAGCTTCCAAATAAAATCTTCACTGGAAATTTTTTGTATTCCTTTTTTGCATATTCAGGGTACAGTGATCCTTCTGGAAAATATGATCCGGCAGTTCGAAGTCTTCACAACTTGGCTCATCTATTTTTGAATGGAACAGGAGGGCAAACTCATTTATCACCAAATGATCCCATTTTTGTCCTCCTGCACACATTTACGGATGCTCTTTTTGATGAGTGGCTGAGACGACACTCTGCAGGTAAGATGTTCTCATGAACAGAGGCAGGATGGGTGGTTATCAGTGTAACCCTAGAAGGATATTCCATTGTCTTGTGGATGAAATAGTTATGTTTCTTCTTGTCAAAGAAGAATAGATGCCATGTAAATTCATTTTTGCCACATCAGCAATATATTACTAGTATTCAACAACCATCTCCATTTACTTCTAAGGGACGATCACTGTTGCTGCTCTTGCTTAACTCCAAAAAAAATACAGAAAAGTAATAAGGGAGAAAGTGAAAGAAATGGGGGAAAGGAGAAGAGAAGGAAGGAATTGCAATGAAGGAAGTAAAAAAGAGAAATAAAGAAGGAAGGAAACTGGCATCCGTGTACTAGGGAGAGAATTCTGTATAACATTTATGTCCATGCATCAGTCTGCACAAAGCAGCAACTGTATTCCTTTTGGAATAACCCATCCCCCTCTTCCTTCATCTATATAGAAGACAGCTGTTGTTGCACAACTGGGACTTCTTTGTCTAGCTTCCACAACAATGTACCTCATGTAATTTTCCCACATAGCTCTCAGAGAGCAATTGTATCCCCTTGTGGTACTTGCATGAACTATCACAAGGTTTTGCATCATCTTACCAACATGGATTTTCTTTTCTTTTTATCATTGCTGGGGTTTGTTTGTTTGTTTTACTTCAGCTTTCTTCTGATTTAACAAAATGTTGCAAAAAATTCTGCTGGAACTTACATTAGCTGTCTTCTGGAACTGGGTGAGAGAGTTGATCATCACTGTTACAATCAGGCAAAACTAGAATGTAGAAAAAAAGCCTTTCCCAGTTCTCCATGTATACATTTTTCTCCTTTTCTATGTGAGAAGAAATTAAAGGCCCAACATGGGCAAAAAGTTTACAATTTAATGATGACTTCTTTTAAAAAAACGGATATATCACTAGTGGTCTTGCTTTTGCACAGTGCAGAGCCCTCTGCTCTGTATGCATTGCACTGGAAAAACAGTCCTCCTGGAATAGCTTAGGTTAGGAAAAAAAAACTGAGGTACTCAAAATCCTGAGTTGGAAAGTAGGTCAAGTTACTTTGATTTTGTTTACAGAAATGTGATTTGACTTTAAAATTTAGATATCTCAACATATCCACTGGAGAATGCCCCTATTGGACATAACCGACAGTACAACATGGTACCTTTCTGGCCTCCAGTTACCAATAACGAAATGTTTGTTACTGCACCAGAGAATCTGGGGTACAGCTATGAAGTCGAGTGGCCAGGTAATCTGTGATATCTAGATACGTTTTCTTCCTTTTTTTAGCATCATATCTTTGTCCCTTTAAATTTGTGCATCATATAACAAAGTTGTTCAACTTTCACAAACAATACTTGTTGTCTTTGTAAAGGTCTTTTTCTCCTTTCTGCCTAACTTTCCAAATGTATGTTTGGCATTTAGGATAGGTACTGATCAGAGATTGTTTAAGCATGAAGTTCCCACAATCCACTTCAATTTTGGGGGAAATTCTCATTTGGATCTTAACCTTGCAGAAGATCCTTATTCCTATATCATACGCCTTCATTAAATCACATCAGAGAATGCAAATGCCTCACAAACAAGAGGGAAGAAGAAAGGTCCAGAACTGCCTTTAGAGTGGAACAAAATGGACTGAATTTTCTCATATATTATCAAACAAAATTTAAACTAGTTCTATTCCACAACTCACTGAATAATGACAAATGCTGAGCTTTGGTTTGTCCCTGTAATGTTTATCCATATGCTTGACATTTACTTTTAATAACTTTCTCTTTCTTTTTTCTTCCTGTAGGTCGGGCTCTCCGTGTCACAGAGATGATAACTATAGCAGTAGTGACTGCACTGGTTCTTGTGGCAATTATCTTTGCTGCTGCTGCATGTATCGTACATGTCAAGAAAAATAAGGATGAGTTGCATCAGCCTCTTCTTACTGACCAGTATCAGCACTACTCAGATGATTATGACGGTGTACCAACACCAAGCCAGTCTGTTGTTTGAAGAGGTGACACTGTTTTGCATCTAACTGAAACTGTTTATTTTTGCTGTATTTCATAAATGGTGGTCATCCATCTGCTTTAAAAATAAAGAGCATAAACCGTCAGTTGTCTTGATATGATTGCTTCAGGCTTCACTTCCTCTTTAATCATGCCTAAGCATCAATAAGTCATCTCTGTAATGCTGATTGTGTTGATTTTAACGAAATTCTTCAAGGGTCACCTGCAAGCCTTAGCCATGCTTATTTCTGTAAAATCTGGTAAAATTTAATTGACTTGACAACAGCAAATGCCATGTGACTTCACCTAACCTTTATATACAGAATTTTTTTACGAGGTACTTTTGTTAAAAGGTCAGCTTAGAACAGGATAGCAGCTGAAAATACAAAATACAAAAAAGTAGACATCCTGGCTAAGTGACTAGAAATGTGTTACAGAATACAACTGACACCTTGGCTAAGTGAGTAGAAATGTGTTTCAGTACAGCCAGCATACCAGGCATGAAGTTAAAATGAAATTCTGAGGGGAACAGTCTATCTGAAATCAACTTTATTCACAAAACACAGTTTTGAACTCATTGCTGCTTTTAGGTTGATCTGAGAAAACAGATTCACAGTTGAAGCCACTCCAGCATTTGGCCACTTCAGCTCTATGTTCAAACGCAACTGCCTGAATGTGCATTAGTTTGAAAGGGTACCTGGCAGTAGCCTTTGCTTTATTTTTATTTTTATTTTAATTTTTCACTGTGATTCCACTCATCTCTCCCACTCTCCCCATGGCTGGATATTCTCCCCAGCAATGAGAGACTGCTTCAGTTGTCTCATACTGGAATTTAATCCCACTCTTGTGCTTTGAAAGAAGGCCCTAAGCATCAGGTTGTAGAATACACTTGGAAAAATAGCCTTAAGCTGCTGCTGTTGAATTTATTCAACATAAGCCAACAGGAGAGGAATAAACTGATTCCTGAGTTAGGGCTTGAGGAATCTGGCTTGATCCTCATGTCCTCTCTCTTGTCATAACTGGGTCAAGTCACCTGATTGTTTTCCCATAATGTCTTATTGAATCTAATTTAGCAGTCCTTAGCTGGCATACAGAGATGTTCCTGGTTTCAGAAAAATGAATCTCACACCAAGCACTCAGACTATAAAATCGAAACAACCCTTGTCTCTCTGTCTGAGACCAACTCCAATAGAAATGGTAAGTAACTTGGATTGATCTCCTCAAGTCTGAGGCAGCCCTCCTAGATAGTTAGTTTACTAGGCAAAAGAAAGGTCACATGCTGTGCTAATCTCAGTGGTTTCAGTGAGTACCAAACATGCTCAAGGCACACACACTCAGTTCCAAGGAGATACAAGTTTATACACTGAGCATGATGTAAGTATCATGACAAGTACTCTTGACTAGGCAAGTGGTAGATGAGTTACCATCTCAACCTATTTTACCAAGCATGAGGTATGGACAGCAACAAAAGTTTACACACATAACTGAAGAAAAATTTCCCTTATGGCACTCATGGCACAGAAGCTATTTAGACAAAGGTTTTTTATATTCTGCTCTTGTTTTTACTTACAGTCTAGCCAACAAGTATTTCACATACAGAAGTAGCGTGTGTTCCAACTCGGCTGTCTTTTCCTGCCATTCCTGCTTGCACCAAGCAGCAACTTACCAAGTCATCCACTTTACTGTTTTCGATGGATTAAAGCAGGGTAAGCCCCTGGTGGTCTAGTGGTTAGAATGCGGCGCTTTCACTGCAGAGGCCCGGGTTCGATTCCCAGCCAGGGATACTCCCCGGGCAGGTGGAGCTCGTTAGCCCTGTAAGGCAATCCACCT
>JAWMRA010000090.1:39854408-39871687 GCA_035584735.1 Pseudotriccus pelzelni | reverse complement strand
AGTAATTACTTCTGATTTATTCAAGGGGAAATTTATCTTTATGCATGAGATCTGATTACTATATTTTACAAGGACTTGGGATAGCTGGCATCCCCTTAATGAAAGCAGGTCTTGTGCATGTGGATGAACTTCACTTATTTGAAGGGAAACTTTGCCTTCTGAAAAAAACATTTTCATCCGAAGTTTTGACTTGAAAATTTCCAGCAAAAAATATGATAATTGAATGCTTTGCTGAACAATGAATGGAAAACAAAACAAAAAAAATAAATTTAAAAACTGAATAAATAATTTAAAAAAGACAATTAAAAAAATTAAGAAAGCTTAAGGGATGGGAAGCCATATAGCAAAATGAGAGCTGAAATGTAAATGAGTATTTCTTGTTTTAATCAAGTTTTCAAATAACGTTTAAAAAAGGGAGTAATGAGTATTCCATTGTGGAAATATTTACCTATCTCTAAGCAACTGTAGTTTCTTTCCCTCCTGCATGGGCCTTTCTGTTCAAGTAGCTCTTGCTCTGTCACTCTAGCACAGCATTTTTTTCAGCATGGCAAAAAATCCTGTCTATTTTTTGAAAATCATATGTATTACGCAAAAATAATGTGCTTTGCCTTCTAATAACTTTCACAAAAGCTCCAAATCCAAACTGAAAAAACAGACTTCTCTTATCACCCCTTTCTGCAGGCAATAGCCTCTCCTACAAGCCCAGGAGGAGACAGGCAGACAGTGTGGCACTGGATGCTCAGGGGTCTTTCCCAGGAGTTGGATGTAGCAGCCAATACAGCTATTTCATCCAGGGCTGCTTTGAAGGCCAGAGCCTGGGACTCTTCAGACCCTTTGCATGTCATTGTAAGCCTGCCATAAACAAGTGAATCACCTTCAGCCCCTGTGCTTCACCACTTCTCAGCACAGTTTCTGGTTTCTGAATCACCTTGTGATTTTTTTCCAAACAGAGAAGGAAATGGAGCCCAGTAGTTCTCAAATAACACTGATGATGATCCAGGTATGCAGAGTCTGGAAGAGAAGAGAAAAATTTTAATTGTCTGTCAGCAGAGATTAGTGACATTGAATTTTCACTCATGATAGTCCCTGAGAGATAAGGACATGATAGATGGTTTTTAGAGACATGGCTCCTCCAACACCTGGGAGAGTGAGACCAAGATACTGGGTAAGGGGGTGAGATAATGATTGTAGCTTGGGTTTTTCCATAGGAACGAGGGTCTGGAAGGACATTTGTGACACCACAAAAATATTCATTCAGGTGTTGAGTGTTTTTCTGGACTTGCACTTACTTCAGAGAAAAGGGTCTATAGACCAAAGACGGTATTTTAAAAATAAAACAATTTCAGAGTAACACTCTGTGGCTGAGAAAGTCAAATGCTTGCTTGACTCTTTGCTTGACATCACCAAGTATTTGTAAGTGAATGGATACTTCCCTAAAGATTTGGGGTTTTAAATTACTTTATCATTGTATTAGGAATATGTTGTTAGTGTCTAGGTCAAAAGACTTTCCCTATCTCTGAACAGCATGTAGAACCAGCCTGTATAACCTCCACCTTTCTCTGTCTCTGGCTATTTATGGGTGCTGACCATGTGTCTGGACCTCTTCATGAGCACAGCGAGTAACTTCCATACAAATCAGAAAGAAAACTTAAATTTCAAAAAGTTTAGAATTTGGGTTGACACATTCTTCACCTATGGCTAAGCTCTTCCATCTCAAATCAGTGCTTTCAGACATCACCTTCCCAGATATGGGTTATCAGAGGAACAAGCATAAGACAAAGCAGACCATCTAGGGGAAAGATTGGTGCCAGGAGATTCCCAAGAACCACAAGTAGGATAATCTTCAAGACAGTAAAAGTAGGCTTGAAAGGTCTCACTGTATTTCAGACTTTACAAATCCACCCTGAGCCACCTGGAAAAATTTATATCTGTGGTGATAACAATTATCTGGCTGCAATTAACATGAGCCTGAAGTCAAACCTGATCCTTAGTCTTAGTCACCTCCTGAGGCAGCAATTTGGCTCCTCTCCCAAAGCAGACACAGTTTAATTAGGATCAGAAAACATCTGGATAGGTGATTCAGGCTACAGTCTCTGCTAGGTAACCGCTGTCATCAGGGGCTATTAATCTTTTTACTTGCTTAACTAAAGCAAGCTATAGATTAACCATTTCAAGACAGTAGAAGGATATCAGCTGTAGTTAGAAAGCTGAGCTTTGTAGCGGCTGCCCAGAAGTTTAATGCTCACAGTGGCTTCTGTTAAATACATAATTCTAGGTCTAGGCCTTGCAAGAACCAGCAGCTAAGGCAAAGCAGTGGGGTGATATCACAGTGCATGAACATGTAATTTCAGATTACTGCTGATGGTCTAAATTCAGCTGGGTTAGAACTGCTCAGAGGTATCGGGGTGGACACTGGAAGGGGACTCCAAGAAATGAAGATTACTTGCCTAGGCTGTATTAGAGACTTAATGGAGACTTCAGAAACTGTGCACAGTATTATAACTTGTTTGGAAGGCTTCATCCAGATCTTCCCTCATTTTATAGAAGGTGGGTGGGTTAAATTAATTATAATATTGGGATTAATATTTGTTCTGGGAGGGGAGAGAAGCAGCAAGAATTACTTTTTTGAAGAGAAGAGCTGTCAAGACTGCATTTGTGCTTAATGAAGGTAGTGGGGAAGAGTAAGTGGCTCAGAGGTATTTAAATATAGGTCATTGTGGTCCTGACTCGGATTGCTGTGTATATGTTAAAGGGGATGCCTTTAAGGGATGTTTTGTAGAAAGGTGTGCTAGGATATAGATAATGTCAGGAACAGATTTGTTAGTCTGGATTAAGGTTGCTTGTTCAAAGAGAAAATACTACAAATCAATATGAAAATAAATAAATAAAATTATAAAAGCCATAGTAACTGGTTTATCAAGAGATTAGGTGTCAAACCACCAAGGACTGAACCATTGTTTTGGCAGCCAGAATTTGGGTTAGCAGAATTGGGTTTATCAGCTGAAAACACCATGCAGGTTAAATTTACATTTTGTGTCTTTGGCTTCAGAGCAAATGACATTGTAGATTCATGTACTAAATGGCACACAGCATGTCTGAGAGTGGTTTGGGCCTGGCTATTAGGACCATTAGTCAAGGACTGAGGTTTGGATGAACATGCAAAATTGGATTGATGGAGTCACTGAGACAGATCCACAGATTAACCTGGCTGAACTTGTCAGTTGGCTGGGACACAGAGCCACCTGGATGGGACTGACCCACTGAGGTTGGAGGTGTGCTTCATGCTTACGCACACTTCCCACAAAACTAAAGAGCATCACTGACAAAGAATGATATTTTTTTTACCTTAATGGACACTGGTGTTTGCCATTAGTTTGTTTATACCTAATAAGGGTGTGCATTGCCTGTCTGGACAGGAAATAAATTAATATAGATTTTATTTTTTTTTCCTCGATACCTACCCGTAAGCATTAAAGTTACTGTTAAAAGATGATAAAGAAAGATTATTGATATCACTGTGTTTGTTCCATGTTAAATGTTTTCCTGGGAACTGGGAAGGGATGGAAGCAATTCAAGACACTTAAAATAATGAGGCATTTCCTCTCCTGATAGTGCTTAAAATAATTGTCTTGGGGAAGGGTGAAGCCTCATTCCTGGCAATAATTGAATATGTTCTCTTCATTTTATTCTTTTAAAAGATATCAGCATTCTCTGTACTGACTCTTCTACACCTGACAACTTTGATAACACTGTTCACTTCCCATAATAAATAGGATCAGCCTTCAGCACCACTTTCATTGACATTTATCTTGTGACACAATAGGTTTTCTAATCAGTGCAAGGCCAAACACAGACCTTACTGTGTTTGTGACAGGTCTTGAGTCTGACTGTATAGCTGCTGTTGCAGTGAATAAACATCTGTCCCCTTTATCTAAGAAGTGAAGAGTAGCTGACATAAGTGGTGTGCAAAGGAAAAAGAGGGGAGGGGATGCATGACATCTTTAGGATGTCAAAAGTAAATCTTCCAACAGCAAGGCAGAAAGTAGGACAACAATATGACCTGCTCTGCATGCACTTCCTGACTTCCCATGCTCTGGGGGCAATGATGAACGTGGTATTTTTGCTAGGAGATCCTAGAAGATTCATGCCAGTTCTGGGTTTGAGTTTCTGTCATTCCCCTGGGAGATTCTATTTGCAAAACTCAGAACTGGCTCAAAAGCTAGTAATATGCTCCCAACAAGAGTACCTCTTTCCTAGAAGACAGAACCTTTCTGCTGTTGTCTTGAAATTTACAAAGAATGAAGGTTTGTCCTAGCAGCAAGTCAATACACAGTTGATAGCAACAGTGAGTTGATACTCACCATGAAATCTTGTGAATCCAATAAATTATTTTGCTTACGCACTGAAACAAATCTTCTTCAAGTTCAGGTTGGATGGGGTTTTGAGCAAGCTCATCTAGTAGAAGGTCTTCCTGCCTGTGGCAGGAGAACTGGAGCTAGAGATCTTTGAGGTCACTTTCAACCGCAACCATTCTGTAAGTCTATGAGTTCATGAACTGAACTTATAAAATACCAGAATCAGAGAACTTAACAAATAAAAGAACCTAATATCTTGTCTCAAAAATTTAACATCTTCATTCACTTACATTTCCAATGAAAGGGGGGTAAGTCCACTATACTTGAATTAAAAATAATCATTTTTCAATATAAATTTTTTGAGATTGGAAAGTAACTACACCTTTTTTAGAAGCTGTACAGATTGACTGGTGCTATGAAAAGCATCTTGTGCCTTTTCAGTCTTCCTTCCACCATCTACCCATCAATCTTCCCACAGTGAATGGAAACAGGAATGTTTTAGATGGAAATTTGACCTGTAAATCAGTTTCTTGATGATGTCCAAGAAAATAGGAATTCTTCTCAGTAAAATTAAATATGGAACAGAAACGACTCAAACTTTTCAGCTATTCCCTTGTAAACATGACCTTGCAAGAACAATCAAAGGTTCTGAAGATGGAAGATCAGTGACAAATGTAGAGATCTGTTGAGCTGCACTGCATGACTGCATGGAGGCACTCCAGAGGAAGGGTTAAGTGGCAGAAGGAAGTACTGTAATGATCAGCAAGTACAAATGATCAGCAGTTCCCCAGGGTAGTGGGGAGAACTAACAATAAGCAAGGGGATAATACCTAAATTATGGAGTGCTCAAGATTTTATGTGTGTCTTTGCATGATGGGAAGCAATACTAAAAGAATTTAAGCAAGCTTAACGGATGTCTCAGTGTCAAGCTACATTCCCATGGCTTCACTGGGCTAGGAATTTTAGTCTGTGGACCTCAATATCTTGTTCATATACAAAGAAACAAAGAGCACCCTCTCTAGACACTGAGTTAATGGATGCTGGGAATAATATGTCTTAGCTTCTATTGAAACTGTGTTGAGCTCTAGTGATATATATATTTTGTCCTTTATGACTGTAATTGTTTTTTCTTTAAGTTATTTTTGCCTTGAATACATGACCAGTTTCTACTGTTAGGAATATAGTTAACCTGGGTTTTTTTATATTGAAGTACAGAAATGAACATAATACTGATTCTAAACATATAATTAAGAACAATCCTATCTTTCACTTCTTACATGACAAATGTGTAGAATACTTCACACTTACACTGTTGTAACAACAAAAATAGGAATAAGCAGTTTGTTCCCTGACATTTTGATAAAACTGAAAATATGCTCCCTAATATTACTCAGTTTCACGTGATTGGAAGGTTTCAGGATCTTGAGTGTCTTCAGGGTTCCAGAAAGTAATAATACATCACAATTGGCTTACAAAAAGAATTTGAATGGATTTGCAAGTCATGTTCTCCTTATGAATCTGTCTAATAAAAAGAATCTTACACTACTGTTTGTAGTGCATGTGCTATTATTACAGCTCTCCTTCACATTAATGCTGTCATTCCTATGCTTTCCTCTTTTAATTCATATTATTTAATCTTACATAATCTTTATTATTTTACAAATAAACAGACTTCATTTCACTTCAATGTAATATGAAAAGATGCTTCCATTGTAAGCGCTCAGCTGGAAGGTAGGGTGTGGTACCTACAGCTTACCCAGTAAGTTCAAAATCTAAGTGGCCTCTGCTTGAACCAAATACTGTTTAGCTGCTTTGGCATTTCTCACACTATTAGAATGGCCGTGCTCCCAGGAGTAGTTTACTGAACATATGAGCTCCTTTTAACAATTCTTCAGGCCCTGAGTAGAGTCACATTTTCTGCAGTTCTGTGCCTAGCAGCAGTGATAGCCCTTTCTTAAAATACAGCCTTTCTTCATCTTGGCCAATAAAGGCAAATATATGAAAATTAATATGCAAACACTAGCATGGGATAAAAATGTGTAGTTCTTAGGAACATTAGTTCTTTTAACTTCTCAGCAACCAAGTGTATCCCACAGGCATAATTTCAGTCTTTAAATCTTAATTCTTTCCAGGGTCAAGCCACAAATCCTAAAGCCACAAAATGTTTTTAACTCTATTAGAAACTCTAAACTGTTTCACCATGCTGAAACAATGACATGACCAGATGTCTGTCCCTTTCCATTAGCAAGGCTGAAACTGGAACAATATTGGCATCCCTAAAATAGGAAGCAAGCTTGAAGGGTTCATGGCTCTAATGAGCTGGCACAGGGACATCAGTCATGGCACAGACATCATTTTGGTCTGTTGAGCACAGTTCACCTGCAACAGCCTTGAGCAAGTTTATGTAGCCTAGTAAAATCGTGTTGGAGATGGCCAGGACGAGGAGGAAGCCTACATCATGGGGAAAGAAGGATTCCTGACTGAGGAAGACGCAGAAGCTACATTTGTTTAAGGACTATATTACAGAGACTTTAAGCTAAAACCAGTTGTTAGTTTGATGCCTTTGTTTGGAGTTATGTTTCATCTAGCTGTTATGGACTTTACCCCTTTGGACTAGTTGTTACTTCCTTATTGGGCATTTCCCCTTCCTTTCCCAGTTATTCCATTGTTGTAAACCTGTCCCCTAAATGCATATTCATGTTAAGCCCACCTATCAAGCACCCTGGTTTTACATAACCCTTCCCACATTCTAGAAACCATCCCAGCTACTCCTTTAAAAGCCCACCATTTTGAATAAATGAGATTTTCCTCAGAGCTGCAGCCCTGTGATTGGGATTCTGCAGGTCTGGTGAGTTCATTCCCAAACGGGGACAAAATAGAAGATTTTCATGGCAGCTAATGAAATAAGATTAGAGAAGTTTTGAAGTTTTGGGGGTTTTTCTCTCTTTGTTTAACAGAGGTAGAAGAGATGTGGAAACTCAAAGAAACACTTCTTACCACGCAGAAGAAAATGAAGGAGATACTAGCTAAAAACCCAACTAACAAACTGACAAGTCAATTTTTTAATGTTTGGATATATGCTCATAAAGTGTTCTCCTCTAGCACCTCTTTGCTTTACACCTAAAGTATATGTAATATACCCACAAAGGCTGTAGACCTGCCTGTTGTTTAAAAGTGTACCTTACCCAGCTCAGCTGGCTTTCTCTGCCCTGGACTACTAAACCCCTCAATGACTTACATTCCTTCATGTAACATGCTTCCTGAATGATTAGGGGGTCTTTGCTATAGACCATTGCAGCCAAGTGCAATAGGTAGGTACATGCATCATTAAGTCTGTCACTGACTGCTAGGACAGACACTGAGGTTTGCTTTTGACAAGTCCAAATGTGGAACCAGATGTCAGGATCAAAAGCAGAAAATACTCTCTTCTTCATTTTTACTGAGCCCTCCAAACAAAACAAAAGAACAACCAAACAACAACAACAAAAAAATCACACCCCCCAAAAATACTAAACCAAAAAATGCACAAATCAAAACCTTGAAAGTCAAGTGTAGGTTAAGGAGACTAGAAGAGACTGAGTGGAAGGGAACAGGCAGACAGAAGATGAGGGGAGAAAGTGTTAATCAAATTAAAAGTGAAGGAGATTCTGAATAATACAACTGCAGGAGACTGATCCTGAAAGGATCTAGGTTTAAGCAAAGAATGATGGGAAATAAACATCTGCTTGGTCTCATATGATGGTTCTTAATGGCTTGGAGTTATAACAGGGAATTTAACATGTCACTGGGCTGTAAGTGAAAGTGGAGAGAGAAAGAGAAATGCGATTTTGATTCCTGTTTTTTTTGGGTTTTTTTAGCAACCTGATCTAGTGGATGGTGTCCCCAACCATAACAGAAGGGAAAGCATAGATGTTCTTTAAGGTCTCTTCTAAGCCAAGCCATGCTATGAATTTGTGATAATTTTGGTTTTGGACTGGTACTTAATTGGCAGAATGGAAATCAGACATTCATCAGCTCAGGGCTAACAGAGTAAGAAAATTAAGACTGAAACAACAAAGCTTAAGAGAGGGCAGGAACTGAAGGACGTGGGTGAGAAACTATGTTGAGTCAGGAAGCAATTGAATGTAAAAAAGTAAGATGTGGTTGAAACTAAAGCCTGTGATCACATAATTAATTGTGATACTCAGAATACAGAACAAGACAGCTCGAATTGAGCTTCACAGGGTTATAGTTATTCTTGTAACACTTTCTAAACTTCTATATGCTTAATTTCTGGGACTAGTACTGCAGTGCATATATCCTGTCTGCAGGAAAAGGTAATTTTGTTAACAAGGTAGCAGGGCTTAATCTTAACTGAAAACTCACACAACCTAGTGACTGCCCTTTAACAGCAGTTGTTACAGCAGAAAATGTGTACATTTTCTCCAAAGACTCACTCAGCTGTGCCAGGATGTAGCACAGGACTGCTCATGGCCAAGAGTCAAGGCTGCAATTCAGTATGCAGTGTTGCTGACACACTCTGAAAAGAAGGGGAATGGGAAAAAAAGAAAAAAGAGGGAGAAGGTAGAAAGTTAACATGTGCCTATGGGCTCAGAACAAGTACTCCAAAATAGTTTCTGGTTGGTTTGTTTTTAAGAGTAAGCAGTGAACAGAACAGTGTTTATGTGCATGATTTCTGAGACTAGCCTGCTTTACTGCCAGCCAACTCACCTAATCATTTCTCTACAAGTTGCTAAGGAAATTTTAAAGAAACCTATTGATTTTACTGTTTATCTCGCTAGAAGGACTGAAAGTTGTACTCATAAAAACTAAACAAAAACTGTTGTTGTAGGAAAGAACATTTTCGGTACCTCAATGGGGTACTCTTGATGTTTTCATGAAGACATATGAGGAGTATGTGAGTAATGCCTTAGGATTTTTAGCTTTTTGTAAATTTTAGTATAGCTGTGTAGTTTCTCACACTTTAGAATAGCAGTTGACACTTATCCAATCCTATTCTCATGCTCCATATTGAATTTTCTAAATTTTTTAGACTTGTTTAGGTTTTTCTTCAAGGAAGCTCACATCCTGTTTAAGAACATAGGCACTCTAGACTGGAACAACAAAGTATCTTGTACCTAAAGGAACATTGAAAGCCCAGAACCCTGAAGCAGCTCCAAAGATAATGTGTGCTGGAAGGAGGTGGAGGAAGATGAGGAAGAAATGGGTCTTGAGACCCCTCACCCAATCCTGGGGAGGTGTGCTGGGGGAGCAATTCCGGGGAGCATCAGGGGCGGTTAGTTCTCAGATTGGATGGATAGTACTATAATTGTAGAAGCCCTGGACACAGTGCACACCTTTGTATTCCTTGTGCCAAAAGGCCTTCATTAAAGACCTGCTCTCTGTCTTATCTGTACTAACACTGTCTGCTGAGTCTTATTCTCCTGATCTTTAAGAAACATGAGGAAAGATCCTGCTCTTCTGAGTCTCACAAAGGTTGTTGAGATTTTAGTAGCATGGAAACTCCTTCTCTTTGTGAACAGAGATAGACAGTCTGTATTTGGGAAGCAAAGTACCAGAAATTGAAGTAGTGATAACTTCTGACAATAATAAAATAATTCATGATTCTACATCCAGATAAGCAAGAATAAGGCTTGAAAAGTTTCCAACTGAGAGGCCAAATTGAATTCACCCTACAGATAGGGACATGGTACATACAGAATTGAAGTGATTTTCCTGAAAACCTCAGAATACCTGAAAAGAGAACCAAGGTTTCCTGAACACTAATTCATTGTTATTTGACTATGTTATACTACTGAATTCAGCTTTTTCCCCTGAGGTTTCTTCCCCTCTTCAAGACAAGAAGTGATCTTCAGGTAACATCTCTACCTCCATATGTCACAACAAAAAATTGTCCTTACAAATTTTCTCTTAGCTTATGTGTTAGATATCTTTCACCTGATCTTCCCACTGTGCATGGTGGATAATGTTTTCTCAAATCACTACTCAGGCTGAGATTTTTAGCAGAATAAAACTATTGGTGCTTGTGTGTAGGTTCAACTAGGTCAGCAGTAAACATAAAAATGGCTCCAGCAAAAGACTGGTGTCTGGAAATGGTGTTGCAATAAAATAATATTAAATTTCATAACAAAAAAAAGTCCTCATACTCAAGCTTTATGTTATGATGCATCTGTGATATTAGAAGGGTAGACTACTGAAGAATTTAAAAATACAACTAAGCAACTGTCACATTTCCTCCTGTAATGGGCATAATTCATAGGATGTTGTTCTTTTTCTTCCTCAGATGTTAGATCTTACTAATTCTAAAAGTTCAATTTGGTTTTTTGATGTAAACGTAATGTAACCCAAAGCTTGGCCATGATTTGAAGGTTTTGGCATACATGTAAGGGACTCTGGATGGTTGGAAGTTTTTTCGCTTGGAAAAAAAAAGTCTTGCACTTAGACTGTTGCGTCAACTAAAGGCCTCTTGTTCATTTTAATTGTAAAACTGACACATCATTAATTTCACAACAGCTAAAGGCATCTATTCTGTTGGTGCATTGGGAGCACAGCTCAGTGAAATAGTTTTTGAATCAGAGGTTCAAAACCCTTGGGAGATCTGTAGACAGTTTCTTAGGCTTGTTTTGCTAACTCATCTGTTTAAACTACTGTCAGTATATTTAAAGCGATTGTGCAGTGATGTATCTTTATGCAAGAAAATATTATGAAGCTTGCAATTGGAAAAAAATAGAAACCACTGGACTTAGAGGTTATTGAGATGGCTGCATGTTCTTGGGTGTTGCACAGAATTCTACATACAGTCTCCATTGTAGCTTACAGCCTTACATAAATCAATGCCACTGTAACTCTGAGGCAAATGACTACCACAGCCTTTAAGGTTTTTATACTAAGTTTTATCCATAGCTTTAGTTCATTGTTCCATGTATTTTTAAAGTGGATCGTGTAAATGGTATTTACAGTCCCTGCCTAGTGGCGCTAGCACCTAAGGAAATTATGTATGTACGTGGGCAAAGCAGCAGAGAAAGAATAATTATGCTATAGATAGGTTTCTGTGGTCTCTGTGTGCAATGATTAACACCTCTAAAGTCAGCAGGAAGCATTGGTACAAGTTGTTGTGAATACTTTGAAAAACAACCTTCTCTGTATGCCTTCAGTTCTGATTCATCTGGGTTCTTGTACAAGCCTGTGAAACAGCAAGTGAAACAGTCTCATCTCCTCCCTTTAAACAAGGCCAAGAAAATAATAATCTGTATTTCTGAACTGCTCCTGCTTTCCTTTTTCTGCTCTCTTCTCCCAGACCATGGCAAGATGTTCCAGAAAGGAGATTAATAGCTTTTAGAAGGTGTCACTGAGACAGTGTGTCAAAACTAACAGAAACAAAATGGCCTGCTACTTTCACATCACCATGTTCATGTTCCAGTGTTCCCTGGAATTTGGACACAGGACAATGCATAGCAGTGGTATTCTTTCTAAGGCTGCTGTGGAGGTAATAGTGTGTCAGTGCAAGGTGCTCTTGATAGCTATTTCAGACTTTCACAGTTGTTCTTCTTACAGCTGCACACAGTCAGATTTGGGGAAAGCCAACTCTGGAGTGAACTCCCTACACATTGAATCCCCCAGATGAAAATTCTGACTTTGGTTAATATGACCCAAACTTATCTTATTCTATAAACAAGCACCAGACTTTATTTTGTTAGTGGATTTGAGGAATAGTCATCAACCCTGATGATGATTATTAATACCTTCTGTTAGTATCTTCACTCCTTCTAAGGGATCTGCTTAAGAAGTTCAGCTTTAACCTCCCCAAGTAAGAATCAGGCAATGTGACACCAAAGCATGACTCCTGAACATGTCTCTCAAAACACTTCACCCTCCTCTGGGTGTTGGTTTGAATAAACAAATAATGATTGCCTCCTAGAAGCATCTGACAAAGAATACTGGCATTGTGATGTAACTGGTTGAAAGCAGGAAAGGCAGGACTCCTGTCTACCACACCCTGTGTTGTCATATACTTGGAATTCTCTTAATGGTCCTGCAGCCTTTGAAGACAAGACTAAGGCCCCATTTCTGTAGCCCATACTTCTAAGGGAGGGTTATTATGAGAAACCCATTATCACATTATGAGAAATAACTCCCACAAAACTGGCTGTCCTCCAAGAAATTAATTTTTTAAAAAAACTTAAACATTCACAGTCTGATATGACATAACTCCAGGTTAAATATCAACCAAACTTTTTGCTGTACTGGAGAAATCTGTCTGACACTGTCAACAGATTAAGGACATAGTAAACTTGTATAGGCTTAAGGTACTTGCTGGCTATCTTCCAACATATTCTTACAGCATCGTTTTAAAAAGGGGAACAAGCAATCACAATATATACAAGCATTCAGGTCAGTATAGCAGAGCATTTTATGTTGGCCAAAAGCTGAGGTCTGTCTGATTAACCAATCACTCAGCTGAAAACATTGAACTGTCTCTGGACTGGACTAATGTTTATAATATCAGTGAGTCAAATTCATCTTGGAGGCACTCTAGTTGAGGGAGGGCTTGACTATGGGTACCCCCTGTTAGATCTGGCTTCAGGAAAATTCCTATATTTTAGAATCATATTACAGCTACTTTTGCCCTCTAAAATTTCATTTAATGGAAATTGAAGGGAAAAGTATTATAAAGAGATCCATTATTATTAAAATCAATGATATAAATAACCTGAGTTTTTGTGTCTCATCCCTTAAGTATAACATCCCTTAAATATATCATCCCTGTAAATTAATTTGCTTTTGCTTTGTTGTTTCTTTCCATTTTGAAGTCTAGTACCCGTCAACATGCACCTTTTCCGAAAAGCAAAAAAAAGACATAAATTGAGAACAAGACTTTAAGCCTCTTCTCAAGCTGCCCATTGTCCTGTTTCATGACTTTTGCCCTCTTATTTCCCATGTGTTTATCTTTACCAATCATTCAAGAGCTAAATCTGCAAAGAACTACCATTAAAATGAGGTTCCCACCTCACAGGCTTGAAAGCAGCTATCTGATTAAACTACATGTCTGAAGTTCATAAAATCAAGGTCACAATATGATCTTCAGAAATACAGATGTGTTTTATGATGGCACTCTGGGTTTTTTACAGTATTTTCACCCTTCTGCACAAAGACAGTACCGTGTTCCAGACCTCAAAGGTCTAAGGCATTAAGAAAAATTAAACAGTGGAATAATTTCATTTTACTTTCAAAATGTTTAACATAACATCTACTCTCCAATTTCTTATGTAAAACCATGGTTTGGCCTTAGGCAAGTCTAATGCCATGCTCAGTAAAGTCATGTGAAGAAACTTTTTATTCCTTTACTCTTACACCCTGAAGGGGATGCATATGAGATGGTGTGACAACAGGGAGCCTGTCCAACAAGCAGCTGAGCAGCTTCATCTCTTATACACAGAAGAATTCACACTTTGTCGGACTGAAATATCAAGACTTCTGGCTACAGAAAGAATGAAGGGGTTGATAGGAAGATTTAACAAGGTGTTAAAATTGGTGAATATGTCTATCTGTACTTAAAACAGAAACAAACAAACAAACAAACAAATAAGCTAGTAAAGACTGATCTAAATGACCTTATTTAGAGATTCAAAGTAAGAGATTTAGAAAGCTCTGAATCTCACACAAAGATTAGACAGCACAGGACTGAAGAAAACAGGGTAACACAGAAGGATCACAGAGATACTGTTCACACCGTAGAGAATAAATTCATGTGGCCGAAGCTTAATTAAGGTCCAAACTCAATAGCACTTTGAAGGACAACAAAAGGGGCTCCTTTGTTAAATATGTTAACTGAAAAAGAAGAATCAGAGATAATATTGGTCTATTATTTTATTAGGTCAGTCACCTCAAAAACAAGATGTACACAAAGCAGAGGCATTTAATGCCTTTTTTTCCTCTTTCTTTAACACCATTGAGTCCTGAGCTGGGTTTTGGAAGACTGTAATTAGAGAAATTATAAACTCCCAGCTGAATCTGAATTTTTGGGGGGCTTGCTGCCTCACCTAGATTCACATAAATGTATGACAACCACTGGGACCATGCCAGTATAGTGAAAAAGCTGGCCAATGTAACTGCAGAACCTCTGTCCACTATTTTTCAACAGTCTTGTGAGTCTACAGAGTTCCCAGTACACTGGAAGCACAGCAAATGACCTCCCAGTTTTCAAGAAGAGTAGCAAGGAAGACTCTGGTAATTACAGGCCTGTCAGTCTCACTTCAGTGACTTGTAAAATTTTTCTGGGAGTTAGTGAAAAACACTTGAGACACAATAAAGTCACTGATCATAGCCAGTACTGGTTCATGAGGGAAAGGTCCTACTTCACTAAATTAGTTTCCTTTGCAACAAAGTCACCCAGTTGTCCAAGGAAAGGCAATAGATGTGGGCTCTTCATTTTTCACAAAGCTTCTGATATGGTCTTTCACAGTGTTCTTCTGGACAAAATGTCCAGCACACAGCTAGTCAAGTTCATAATATGTTGGGTTAGCAATTGGCTGACAGGTCAGTAAACGGGGTTGTATCAGGCTGGCAGCCAATCATCAGTGGGGTTCCCCAGGGCTCAATTTTAGGGCCAGTGCTCTTCAGTAGTTTTATAAATTACCTGGGTGCAGGAATTAAATGTATATTAAGTTTGCCAATTATAGGAGGAACTGCAAATTCCCTCAAGGCTAGAGAGGCCTTACAGAGAGATGAGGATAAACTAGAGAGCTAGGTGATCACCCAGTGCATGAAATTTGACAAGAGTAAGTGCCAGATTCTCCACCTGGCACAAAGTAATTCTGGTTACACATAATTGATGGAGAGACTGGAGAGAAGTGTCAAAGAAAGAGATTTCTTCATTTGGGTAGATGGCAAGTTGGATTTGAATCAACAGTGTGTCCTGGTGGCCAAAAGAGCCAGACGTACCCTGTGGTTCATCAAACACAGCATCATCAGCCGGCTGGGGGAGGTGATTGTCCCACTCTACAATGTGCTGGTGGAGCCCATCTCAAGTCCTGTGAGCAGTTCTTGGCACCTCAGTAAAAGAAGGACATCAGACTATTGGAGTGTGTCCAAAGGAGGGTGATTAAGGTGGTGAAAGGCCTTAAGGACACGGCATACGAGAGCAGCTAAGGTCACTCTTTGTTCACCCTGGAGAAGAGAAGGTTGCGGGCTGTCCTTCCCAGGCACTACAGCTTCCTCATGGAGGCCAGTGGAGGAGGATCTGCTCTCTCCTCTTCAACAGGACACGAGGAAACAGAGTGAAGATTCATCAGGGGAAATTCCTGTTGAACATCAGAAAAGTGTTCTTCATCAAGAGAGTGATTGGTCACTGGAACAGGCCCCCCCACAGAAGTGGTCACAGCACCAAGCTTGTCAGAGACCAAGCACTGTCTGGGTGATGCCCTGTCATACATAGGGCATATCTTTTTATCTTTGTAATTCAAGAGTATACCCTTGGACTTGCTAACTGTTACACTGATGCAAGGCCAGTGAGAGGTAAGAATCAGGCCACCAGATTGTAAAGCATAAATTCATGAACACATAGGGTACATTATGTAGTTTGCTTTCTGAATGTTGCTTATACAGAATAACAGAAAGGGTTTATTTCCGTTATTTTTTTGTTATTTACAGTAGGATTCGGGGAACTTTTTATTACTATGAACACTTTTTTTAAAAACTAGCATAAAACTTTTTCTTCTTGTATTTTCATTTTTAAAAAATTGATAATTCAGATCACCTGAAATATTTTTGAAAAATAATCTTAATTTTTCAGATTTTTTTTTTTAAATCTTCAAAAAGAAAGTTTGAATACAGTTGAATCATTGCTTTTTTACTGCTTCTTGTATAACAAAGAATTGTCATTTTATAGTTCAATGTCCTACCAACAACAGTTATATAAACTTGGACTTTTACCTAACCAAATGTCCATAGCTCACAGAGAAAGAACTTCAGTGGGATTCTTACTAACCTACAGAATCACGTAAACAATATTAATTTGAAACTATATAGAAACTGGTCTTTAAATATCCATATAATTGTATATTATATATAAAGACATATTTCTATATATGTGCATATATATATATATATATATAAGGACATATTTGGTAGTGGTGGCACTAAGCAGGGAGATTATGATTTTGTGTGTGTGGCTGCTTTTGTCTTTCTTTCCTAAAAAATATTGACGGGGGCTTTGTCATGTCATCTGAACTAAACACTACTGGCAAATATGAGAGAAAAAATTGTCTTTGCATATGTCTCACACAAAGGACTTCCAGATGATTGTAGTGACATGCTAAGGGTCCTGGTCTAAAATCAGTGCACCTCTAAGATTATCAGATATGTCTGTGGATTTTTTGCTTAACTGTACTAAACCCTTGCAAAGTTCTTTGATAATAAATCTTTGAGTTTAAAGTACTGATGAAATTATTTCGCAGAGAGCATCTAGTTTGCTGTAACGACATTTTGTTTTCCCAAGCTCACCACACTACTTTTTGTGATTCTAGACGCTATAAAGGACCTGGCACTCAGGGTTGGTGGCCTCACTGTCTCGGCCTCCTTGACACATATCTGCTGCAGTTCCACGGATGCAGCTATTCACGTCTTTGTTCCTAAAAGGTTTCTCAGTGCTGTGACACGTGTATGCCGCATCACCATGGGACACGGAGCTAGCTACAGGACACATCCAGCACTACTGTCTACAGGGCCAACATGTGCCTTGCTATCAGAGCAACAGGCTCAGGTCGCAAGCTTTGCTTCTTAGGAGGAGGGGGGATACAAAAATAATAAAAACAACAGGAGTTTCGGGAAGGAATCAGCTTGCCTGAAATAAAACCTGTTCAATGAGTGTCATTTGCAGTGTACTTATGCTCCTAGCCCCGGTAGAAGGGGAGACCAGTTAATTTT
>JAWMRA010000090.1:39839758-39854305 GCA_035584735.1 Pseudotriccus pelzelni | reverse complement strand
TAATTTTCTTTTTTTTTTTTCTTCTTGTGTTGGGTGTTTCTGGGGGGGAGGTTGGTTGGTTGGTTTTGGTTTGGTTTTGATGTGGGTTTTTTTTTTTCACTTTTCCCCTTTCGCTTTTCGTTTTCTCTTTTCCTTTATCCCCCTCTCCCCTTTTTTTTATTTTCAGTTCTTTTTTTTCCCTTTTCTTTTTTTTTTCCCCTTCTTTTTCTACTCTACTCTGTCCTTCCCCTCTCTCCGCCGAGGGCACACGCAGTCCCCGGGCGCGGTGCGGGGCGGCCGGCGCAGTCCCAGCCGTGCGGGGGCGCCCGGCGGCCGCGGCCGTGCCGCGCCTCTTGCCCGGGCACCGTGGTGGGAGGGCCGCGCCGCGCCTCTTCCACCTGCCAGCGGCTTTAAAGTTGCAGCCGGGCGGGACGCGATGACTCGGGTCGCGCTGCCCGGGCCGGCGGCTGTCGGGGTGCCCCGCGGTCTCGCACACGGAGCAGGGGCGTCTTCCACCGTCGCCCTCGCCTGCTCGCCGTCGCCTTTCCCCGCGTTGGCAGCGCAGGGCCGGGGAGGGGGCGGCAGGGGCTGGTGCGCCCGGGAGATGCCCGAGCCCGCGGCGGGTCCCCCGCGCGGCGCGGCCGCCGTGGATCTCGGCGCCTCCGCGCCCCGGCAGCGGCCGGACGGACGCGGGTAGAGCCGGCGCTGCCGCCGCCGCCGCAGACCCCTGCCGGTCGAGCCATGGAGCCGCCTGACCTCCGCGACGTCGAGCAGAAGCTGGGGCGCAAAGTGCCCGAGAGCCTGGCGCGGCCCCTGCGCGGGGAGGAGCTCCCGGCCCGCCCCGCCGCCGCGGACCCCGGCCCCCGGCACCGCCGCGCCGCCGCCCTGGCCCGGCTGGAGGCGAAACTTCAGCTCCTGAGACAGGAGATGGTGAGTAGCCGGCCGCAGCCCTCCCGCCCCACCGCCTCCCGCTCGGCGGCACCGGCGGGGCGGCCGCGATGAGGTCGGCGCTGCGCTCCCCCTGGCCCGCCGCGGGAAGAGCTGCTGCCTGCCCCGGGAGCAGCCGCCGCCCCGCATCCATCCTCTGGTGGGTGCCGGGAGGGCAGGAGGCTGCTCGGCGGAGTGGCGTAAAATGAGGAAGTTGCCTGGCTTTTTCCCTCGTAGCGTGGCAGTTCGCCAGTGACTCGCTGTTGGCTTCTGTTCCTCTGTCAGCTCGTTAGAAGTACTGAAAGCTGGAGTACCAATAAACGAAGTAATGCACTAATCTCTCACCTTTGTAAGTGCATTTTCTGCATCGCACCTGTTTCCTGCTGATGACTAATACCTAAGGAGACACGGGATATTTTTGGGCTGGAAATTTGGCCTGGAATTCAGGGACTTGATTTCTGAACTTTGGTCTTCAGAGACTTAATTAGTTCCAAACAGGCAACAGATGATGCACACTAATTCTTGAACCAAAAACTATTTATAATTTGGTGGAATGATTTCTTTTTTTTTTTGCAAGTGGTCTGTGATGGGACTAAGGTGTATGTACTTTGGAACTTTTAACTTATTTACTGTCTTAATGCCAGCACTTTTTCTCCTTTGTATGCCACCATCTCAATAAATTTATTTTTTGGTGATGCCATAAAACTGGCTTAATTTTTTAAGACAAAAAGAATGCTCTTTGCAAGTGAGCACCTAGTGAACACTTGGCACATACGATCTTGCCAATGCAGGGTACCTCAGATTTGCAGCCATAGTTAGCTTCCATTTTTATTAGGGAGTAATTGTTACGTGAGGTCCTAAAAGACGCTTTTCAGTAGCAGTTTGTTCCATAGCTCCTGCCACTAAGCTTATTTGAACACAGGATGAAATTTGATCATGTTGGGATGAGGATTTTTCTGGCAATGTGTTGAGATAACTTTATGCAACAATCTTGGAACACAGCCGTTTACAGCAAACAAATCAATCTCATACTGTGTGACTGAGGGTAATACCATACCTTCAGTCCCTGTGCAACATCAAATATAGATAGGTAGATAGATATAAGTAAAAAGTGTATGGGTTCATAAGTGTTTTTAAAGAATAAGCGTGCTAGGCAAAAAGGGGAAGAGAATGGATATTTTGAGAGTTAATAGCCAAGATGGTAATGTTAATCTTGAGCAGTACTTTATAAATCACACTTGCTATTGTAGGGCTTCAAGTTATTTAAGAGATCTACGGAAATCAAAATACTGGATTGTTGGAAACCTTTTAGCCACCTTTCGGTATCTAAACAGGGCCAAGAAGAAAGCTGGAGGGGGACTTTACAACGGCATGTAGTGGTGGGACAAGGGGACATAGATTTAAAATAGAAGAGGAGAGATTCAGATTAGATATGAGGAAAGAGTTCTTTATGCAGAGGATAGCGGAGCATGGGAATACATTGCCCAGAAAAATTGTGAGTGGTCCATCCATGGCAGTGTTCAAGGCCAGGTTGGACAGGGCTTTCAGCAACCTGGTCTTTTGGAAGGTGTCCCTGCCCGTGGCTGGGAGTTTGGAACTAGATGAAATTTAATATCCCTTCAGACCTAGTTCTGTGATTCTTTGGTGTTCGTTTAATGATCACTGGGAATTTCAGCTTAACATTGAGTAACACACTGTCAGCATATCTCATGTTTATTTTTTTAATTTTAAGCTTCCGCAATGATTGTAGAGTGGGCTGCAGGTAGCTTATAATGTATGGGATGTCGGACTGCAAAGGAAGCAAATAAGGTAGCCAGGGTTCTTGGCACGACTGTCTAGACATACCATGACAATTAGGCCTATTGAGGGGGATGCGAGTGAACTGCCCATGTCACCCTTTCCTTTCAGGTTGGTCTCTTCACCTACCTCATACTTAAAAGTTTCATGTCACAATCTGCAATTTGCCTCTTCTTCCTGCTGCCACCCAGTTTCCCTCTTTGTCCATCCTGCCCTAAGCATGAACATGTTTTAGTCCCACAAGCCTTGACTTCTGCTGTTCTTTGTCATTTCAGTGATTGACTTTCACATCTGAACTCGTTGCTCTTGCTAAGCAAGGAGAATTCAGTTACACACCTCTTCCCATTTGACTTCTGGTCTGTGTATGCCCGTTAAACCACCAATAAAATTACTATTTGTGAAGTACTACTACCCTGTCTATATCTTTTTCATGGTCTCAACTGTGTTCTGTAATCCAGAGCGTGAAAATTAACTACCTTCCTGGATTTGTCTCTAGCCTCTAGCATTTTCACTATCTTCCTCTATCCTAAAGGTTTCTTAATCATCTTAATCTGTCACTTTCCCCTCTGCAGTTTTCTTTGTGGCATTGTACAGATTTGATCAATTTGAGAAAAATACCAGCTAAAAATTGCGATTCCCTTCTATGCTTTTTTTCTCTTTTACTGCACATCAGTCAAAACTTCTTATTTCAGACCTCTTTCTTATTCTTTGGCTTTGCTATAAGGCCTAAGATGCCTTTAACATGTAGAAAAGTAGTTTATAGTTGCTTTATAAGTTGTTTATAGTAGTAAAAAAATGCAAAAAATGGAAAAGAATAGAAGTTTAGAAAACCGAGTGTCATCCATCAAGCTGTTTTTTAATGATGGTGCTATGATGGCAAATTCTGCAGCCCACTCACTGAATTTTGGATAGACCTATCCATGCTTTTTTTTTACTTGCTTGTTTCAGACTTGAGGCAAACTTTTTGTAAGCATATACAAAACAAGGTTATCCAGGCTCTTCTTTTCTAGTCAAATATGAAAAAAATTGACAGTATTTGACTTGGAAATCCTGGTTTTGACTGTGAATTACAGTACCTGTCAGACTGGGAGTGAGGGGGAGGGATGTGGCAACTGTAGATCTCCTGGGTAAAGGTCTTGAGGCTTGTAATTGCTCCTTCAGATCCTTTTGCGGTTCACAGCAAATGATTCTTTTTACCTCAAGCCTGATTTTGCTGATAGTCACTGGAATCACACACAAAGCATCACACAGTATCTTTCTGGAAATACAGATCTGCTTGGCCTTACTTCCTTTTCCTTACCCTCCACTTTCCCCAACAAGGCCACAATGGATCCTGAAAACCTTAGAGTTAAAAGGCCATAAGGTTACCAGAGTAGCGAGATGTAATTGCCAGTGCAGGTCAAAACACTGTGCTCTGGTCAGCCTAGAGTGGAATTAATACCTCCTGGTAGCAGATATGCCCTTGATTCAGTATAAAATTTGTCACAGTGTTACTGTTAAGCTCTTTTTTCCTGTGGTATTTTAGGTGGAATGTTCCATTGGGGAATTAATAATAACCCTTTATAGCTTCAGCCGTTTTTCTAGTGTACCATGCTCCTGAGGTCACCATTCAACACATACAACTCCAGCAGCTATGCACTGCAGTAAATAATCAGTGAGGCTTATTCTGCAGCCTGAAATGACACTGCTTCAAAAGCCTCAATTCTTCTTCACAAATTCTGGGGTTAGTCAAAGGGAGATTTTCCTTAACACTTGAAGAAAAAGTTTTTTTGTTTTTTTCCTGTAATTCAAAAGTTTCCGAAATCAGCTCTTTAATGCCTTTTTTGAAAGCTAAAAAGTTAAAAAGTACAGTCTACATTCCATGCAATAAATAAAAAAATATTTTGCATGAAAATATATCAGGCAGAAAAGATACACGGTGGCTTGGAAGTGAGGGGTTGATGGCAGTGCTGGGACTTTTAAATGAGGTTCCTTCTGGTGAACACTATTGAGGATCAAATACTGTTAATGAGTCTAAAAGTCAATCTGGATATACTGAGTGCAGCAGTTCTTAGAGTGAAGAATAAAGAAATTGAGACAATCCTATTTCGAAGGAGCGGAGCATGCCAGATTTAGGCTAAACCTATTTGAGGCAGAGGCATATTCCTGTGCTTTCTTATTAGTTGAGTTGTCTCCCCCTTTGCTTTCCTTGTTCTATTACTAATTTTTGAAGGCTTATTGTCATTGATCCCTGACAAAAAGAAATAGAAGTAAAAGCATCTTTTACTGACCAGAATTAAGGCAAATACAATCATTATGATGCCAGTCCCTCTTGGGGATTTGTGGTGGTTTGGTTTGGTTTGGTTTTGTTGTTGCCTTTTTTGGTGGTTTTGTTTTGTTTTGTTTTGTTTTGTTCTTTTCACATATCCTTAGCATGTCAGTGAAGAAGCAAGTTGGAGGGAAAAGCTGTTGTCACTCTATTCTGCCAGCTCTAAAGAGTTTGAACAGCGCTTCAGATTTATTAGATCCGCAGTTGGGGGCGGTGTATACATTTATTAGTTTCTGTAAAGAAAAAAAAGTCAACAACTGTGACTTGAAACATCTCTTTATCACTTGCTGTAGGTACAGGCTGCTATTTTCACTGTTTTGTATGATAACATCAGTTGTCTTAACTGAAGCCAAGATCTGGTTCAGTGTGCCTAGTCAGCAATGCAAAACTGTATATCAGATGCTGGGTTTCTATCAGATTAATTGGAATTTTTGCTTAAAATCTTGACTGAAGATAAAATCTTAAGTATAAAATTACTAGTGGCAAAGCCTCAAACCTGTGTAGGACAGTTGGATTAACCTTCATTTATTCATGAGCAGTTGTTCAGTGAGGCTCTTAGAAATAGAAGGACATACAGAAATAGAAATTAACTTATTTCCCCAAGTCGTCCTGAAGTTCACCTACTGAAAAAGGTGGTAATCCTGAATCTTGCTACCAAGTTCTCTCCGTACCCTCCAGCTTGCATGATGTAGTAAAGGGTTTGTAATTTGTTACATATAATGCAAATTGGATAGTGATACCAAGATACTCATGCTGAAAGGCACTTGCGGATTAATCCTTAGGAAAAATGATCAAATCTAGAAGGAAAAAATTGCAACCTAAATATAGTGCGAGAACTTTGCCAGGTTTTCCCCCTTTTCAGATCATCTCTGGAATGATGAGCTGAGAAAGATTATTTAAATGAATGCATATTTAAACATACATTTTGGCTGTCAAATCTCACCCAGTGCCTGGCAGAAGGATTTGAATTGTGGAGTGTCTCCATGTTGCACTTGATGCTTATGGCTGTTCTTATTCAGCTATAGCAAATGCTGAAGGGTTGAAGTCCCCAGGAAGCACAGAGGAATATATGCTTACATTATTAGCTGCCCACAGTGTGAAACATTGCTGATACCTTACCTGGCAACATCAGTGTGAGATACTTTGGTACTCATGCACCTGTCTCACGTGTGGATCCTTACAGCAGTGTTGGGGATACTTCGGTCAAGATTTCCAGTTAGACTGCCCAAGACTGCCCAAGTGCTGTGAGACTTCTGCCAGCCTTTATCTCAAAAAATATATATTGTAATTTTATGATTCATTCCTGATTACTTTTTCAAGAGTAGAAGAATCACTGAAGTTGTTAACAATTTGTAATGAAAAGACATGAATACTAAAGCCTTTCTGCATAGAGCTTTACAGTTTATGATAGCTTTTAGCAAATAGATAATAAACTTTCTGATGAAATCAGCAGAACAGCATGGTTTTCATATAGTAGCCTAGGATGGAAGGGCCCTTCTATGAAGGGACCCCAAAAATCATCTGGTTTCACCTTTCAGAGGACACAGAGTCTGGCTGAGGCTACTGAGCACCCTGTCCTGCTGCATCTTGAAAACCTCCAGCAACAGGAACTCTACCACGTACATGGCGAGGTTGGTTGTCATCACTGAAAAAAATGTATCATGTATTAAAATGAAACCTCTCCTGGTTCTGTTGGTAGCACTAGAATACTGTGATGAGATAGCCCTATTCCCAAGACTTCTGTTTGCTGGGGAGGAAAGAAGCTGTAGTTTTTCCTCATAGGGACAATGTCTCAGACCTTTGCTCATCATAATTTTGTGTGGATGCTTTCTTTTATGTGGATACTTATGGCTAAACATAATTTAAAAGTACCTTTTGTGTGTGAGCTGGTAAAACTTGAAATATACAATCCTAAATACCTATATTGAGCAGAGGTAATAGCCAACAAGTGCATTTCTACTCTTTGATATTTTCTTTTACCTAAAAGTAAGTAGTTAAAGAAAAGGAATACATTTTCAATTCATTGTTTTAAAGGTTAAAAAATTATTTATCTGTTCTCTGCCTTCAAGGCCAAAACCTAGTAAATTTTCCACAGTGGACATGTTTATTTCCTATGTGTTTCATTTCTGTCCATGTCCTGGAAGAGAGGCTGGATACTTGAATCTGGAACAAAGGAGGATAAAGTTACAGGAGTAAAAATCCAGAGGGTCTGAGCTGTTGAAAAACAGTTGGAATTCAGTTAAATTGAGTGCAATTTCTGTGCTGGATTTTCACCCATATTTATAAACACGAAGTTAGACGTCTTACATGTAAGCAGTTCCAAAAGATGGTTCTCAAATTACTGTTTGTAAAGATGAAGAGCTCTGATTGTAAAACTATGGACAATCTCTCAATAAAAGGGAAACTTCTGTGTTGTGAAAACAGACTTGTAGCCTTTGTTATGGAGCTTTTACTCTCATAAGTGAGGCTTCTAATTAAAAGCTTTTACCTAAGTTCATGATGACCAACCCTAATCTCGAGGGTGACTGAAATAAGTGACCAAAATACACCCTGAAGGTCTGTAAACCACCTTATATTATAGCTGTGAAAGGTATAAATAACACAGCTCAAGGTTTTTCAAATCTAGAAGCGTATTGGGATGGTCAGTTATTTTAGAGGTAACCTGTGCTGTGTTCCAGTAGTGAGTCCCTCTGGTGTGCATGTGGAATAAAATGTGTCTGAGGATTCCCCTCCTGTAGTAGCTCCAAAGGAGGTTTCCCTCCCTCCATAGGAGAAGATGAGGAAAATACACTAGGGAGTACATATATGTCAGGTGTTAAAATTAGCTACTCTGTTAGGATATGCAATCTCTCCTAGAGCTTCCATAAACATGGAGAAGAGCGTAGTGGCACACCTCTGCAACACTGCTTTCATCAATCCAATCCTCATCCTTCCCCACCAACCTAGCCTTTCTTAATACTTTTGTCAAGGGAATGGTATGGCACATTTGTTAATTAACAGGAAACACAAACTAGCTAAGCTTCTAGAGAAGTTGCCAAAGTGTTTCATTTGCTGTGCTGAAAAATAGACTACAAGTATTGTGTGGCCCTGCTGGTTGCAGTGCCAGGTGAAGTGAAAACATTTAGTGACTGTAAAGGGATGGTAAATTGCTGTTTAACTACTGGGAGTTTCAAGTTTTATAAACACTTTACTGGCTTAATTTGTAATTTTGTTTGCTGCATTCATGACTAAAATGCTTCCAGGAGAGCCATTTCACTGCATTCTGCTTTGCCCATGAAACTTACCTCTCTCTAGGTACAGAAGAAAACACACATCCAAGAATTACAGTGTAACAATTGTGTTGAGTGTTTCCAAGTTCACAGGTTTTTACCCCAGGTGAGAAATAAAAATAGAAAAGCTCTGTTGCTTTGCATTCTTTTTTTTTTTCTTATGTCTTCCTTCAGAATTTCCATTGGTTTAAAGAAATGTTGTATTTGAAGTGGTTTCACTGCTTTTGTTAACTCAGATACTTGCTTATGAGACATAGCAGACATTGGACATGACTCAATATTAAGTGTCTGCTGAAAAGACTTTTTAATTTAAGACAGAACAAGGAGCAACAGGCACAAACTGACACACAGGAGTTCTACTTGAATCTGAGGAAAAGCTGTTTTACTTGGAGGGTAACTGAGCACTGGAACAGGCTGCCCAGAGAGACTGTGGAGTCTTACCTCTCTGGAAGTTTTCAAAACCCAGCCTGACATGATCCTGTGCAACCTGCTGTAGCAGTGAGGTTGGATTAGAAGATCTTCAGAGATCCTTTACAACTCCAAGTATTCTGTGATGCTGTGATTCTGAATATCTAGCATCCTTCCTGAAATAACATTAACATGTACATTTTTAAGAGTGCCCAGAGAAGGCCTGTTCCAGCCACACTGAAACCTGAAGTTGTCTCCTATGAGCATGATGATAAAACAGTGGTAATGTAGTGGTTTTATATTTGTTTTGGTACTGAACAGTCCTTTCCACAGGCAGGATTTGGATGGGTTTGCGCAAAAACATGACAACTTTGAGAAGTCAATCATTGTAAACTCCAACTTTAGACTATTTTTCTAGTCTTCTCAAAACTAAACACATATAAGAGGAGCAAATATGAAACCAGAATAATAATTTTTAGAGGTTTTTTCCTGTTATATGATTTCAAGTGCATTTTGCCTTCACAGGCCCACTTCAGCTACTGTGACTGTTAATGGTCTGTCCAGATGTCTTGGGAGAATTGTGCAATACACTGAAATTGTGGTTTCCCGTTGTGGCCTATGGCAGGGTCCTAGTGTTACAGGGTTTGCAGGGACTGTAAATCCTGCAACAGCAGAGGAGAAGGTCTCTTCACAAGATAAGAGCAGTGCCACTGGCAAGCCAAAACAACCTTAAGTTTCTTTAAATGCCCGTGGAATTTACATCCTCCTTTGCTAGCATCTAGTACTAGTTGCTGTGACTGGAGCACTGGAGTGGAATTACTGTTTTCACCACAGCCAGACAAGGTAGCCCTCCATGGCGATCAATTCATAAAGCTATTTATGCATTCACCAGGGCAGAGCATCAGTCCTCCCATTTCAGACAGAAAAGAACCTCAAACACAACAATAGTATGATGTTTAAGCTTTTGTTATTTCTCTGTTGCACTTTTATTAATTTTACTCAGTTGACAAAATTACTTCAGAGAAGTCCAACCCTTTTCAAATGCAACGGAACTTCTCTAATCCAAACCTGTTGTGTCCCGGTTTTCCTTGTCTAGTTCTCTCATTTCCCAGGTCACCCTTGATTATTCACAAAGGCCGTATTTGTCTTTTTCTAGCCATGTGTTTCAAATCTTGCACCTTATTTCTGCTCCCCAGCTAGCTCATTAGCTAGTATTTTATCAGTAGAAAGAGAAATGGGAAATATAACTAATGACCTTGATTCCTTCATGCTCTACTCATACCTCTGGTAACTGCATTGATAGCTATGATTAATATTCTTTGCCAAACTAGAATCACTTTACACTGCCCCGGTGCTCTTCTGTGTAGAAATCTTCATTAAGAACAGGTTTAAGTTAAAAAAGGGCAATATGACATGAGTTAGAATTGTGCAGGAGAAGCTGAGGACTGAACTGTATGGTGTGGATGATAGTTATTGGTCAGAGGAGGGTTCAAATAATATAGAAAGACTGGTACCTACAGTGCCTGATTTTGCCTTGAAGTTTATCGTTCATGACTGATTACTGTTGCTACCTTCACATATCCTTCCCTGGAAGCATAGGATTTGTCTTTGTTTAAGTGTTAATATATGCTTTCACTCTTCTACCTGGATAATAATGCCTTGTGACCTGCAGAACAAATTACTGCAGTGTGTTCAGGAGGAAACAATGAGGTACATGGCTTTTTGATCCATAAGGGCTCAAGTGCTACAGCTAAGGCAACTTTCAACAACCTGCTTTGCTAGTTTTGCTGGCCAATTTCAGCATTTCAGCTTGCTAGATATGGTTCTAAACTGTTGTTTGCTTCTAGATAGATCCCATATCAAAGAGCTTTTCTGCTAGCTGTTTGATACCTTCTTAGTGAATGAAACAAAACTAAAGAAGTTAACTTTTTATAGATATCTGGAAGTTTAAAAGGGTGGTTTTGTTTGAAAGACTCAAAATATTCCACTTCATTTTATCTGAAAGACCTAAAATTTGTAGTACTTTCAGATAGGCAAAAGACTGTGTGAGAACTGTATTTTAGAAGGATGGTGATTACACCAGTAGGAAGATTTGGATAAAGTTGTAAATTTAAAAAAAAAAAAAGGAGTCTGAATTTGAAAGACATGCAACTTCAAATAGCGCCCAAATTAAACTTAAAGAAAAAACAAACAAGCAAAAAGCCTTATTTTATGAGATGTTGACTCATTTTCATACAGTAAGTTCTAAAATAATTAGCATGAAATTTAACTCATAATGTTTTAATAGGAAAAAATCCCAGTGATCAGCATATCACTATCTAATACTGTGAAAGCAGTTCTAAGAGCACGAGTGATCACTTATAATTACAAGTTTGTCTTGATGTTCTTTTTTATTCTCATACAGATAAGCCTTAAGTAAATAGGATAGGCCTTTACTAAAGTCTTGCTTGTTAGATTAAAAATATGCTTTTTATAGGATCTACCTCATCTCCAGGAACAGAAAAGTATTTCAAACAGAATTCCGTTTTGGCTTCTGGGGAGATTCAGACAAAGATTTTTTTTTTTTTTTTTTTTTTTTTAAATCGTGTGTGTCTTTCCAGTGGTACTGTGGAAGCAGACTTGAGTTTCAGGAAACTTCAGATTTGTCTCCAGCATTAATATTGTCATGTCTCAGTTCTGACTTAATGAATTAAGTTGGGTGGTTTGATTTTTTGTTGTTGGGGGTTTTTTTTGTTTTGTTTTATTTTGTTTGTGGGGGTTTTTTTATTTTTTAGAATATTTTCTAACTTTGATGTGTTATCTCTGTAAAAGCAATATTTTCAAACTTGGGATGTACCTGTAAGGAAAACCCATTATCTTCTTTCACTTTTACTTTAATTACGTGCTTTTGAGCATACTTGCACAGTGCCAGTATTAAAAATAATTCATTTTAAAGGGATGAACAGGACAGGAGTGGTTATTAACCAAACAAACAGATATTTTACCCATTTCTTGCATTGTGTTTTTAAGAGTGTGTTTTGGTCAAGGCAAACATAAATAAGATAGAGTGAAATTCAATGAAATAAAAGAAATAAGATATACTACAGAGCTCCAGAGCTGTCTCATGTTGGTGGGATGACACATACAGTCCTGTATTGTGGCTGGTGTCCAGAACACTTAATAATGACTCTGTGATCGTCCATCTGCCGTAACACTTTCTGACACCAGCAGCCAAATGTTAGCGCTTCATATTGACCTGAATGTTTGCAGTGGTATTATCTTGTCTGTAAACATATGTGGGTCCATATTATGGATTGTTCTGGAAGTTTTCACCTTTGTCATAGATACATTTCTAAGGTCAGATGATGCTTTTATGAGATCTTTGGAAATGTCTGGTAAAACCTTCTTGTAGCATTAGAAGTTTTTGCTCTTCTCAAACGCCTACATTTCCTCACTGCCCCTTTTCATGTTAATTCAACCAAGCTTTAAAAGAATCAAGAACTTCCTTTTATATTCATTCATACTTATGAGGCTGGATGTTTCTCTATCTGAATTGTTCGGTACTTCTGTATTTAAAGATTTTTTTTTATTTGGACAGGAGGTCATGAAATAGGTACTTAACTGATTGACCTTTATTTTTTTCCTGCTTCTTACTCTGAGATGTATAGCATGTTTCTCTCTGATAATCATTGTCTTATCTACTTAAGAGATATTTAAATTGTTCCTTCTTTGTCACAGTAAAATAAAAAAATAGCCAAAAAACTAGAACAAACAAACAAAAAGATACTTTACACCCTGAGATTTTTTTTAGTACGCTTAACGATAGAAGATGCCTCAAATTGTATAGTGTTGAAAACAAAAGGAATTGTACCCTACTGAGCAAATGATTCACCTGAATCATTGATATTTTACTATCAAAGGTATTAATGCAAATAGCAGGCTACCCACAAACCGTCCACAGACAAGAACCATGCATATTTCAAGGAGGAGGAAAAAGGCGTTGTGATCCACTGTTTCTTTTGTTTTTAGATAATGCAATTAAATAATTGCACAACTTGGTGGTATATATTTTCCTGTCAAGTCTGAGAGGAGTCAATTACTATACATGAAATTAAAGTATTAAAATATGTTGTTGTAAGGGAAATGTAGATCACTAATACTGTAATTTCCTGTATCATATGATAACCATACTGACATAATACTTTGGTCATTTGTGTGCAAGAAATGTCCTTGGAACCTGTTAATTAAGTTATTTACTCTCACGGATTACTGATTTGCCTTGCTGTCTCATGAAGTTGCTTTGCCTCCTGATTATTCTGGTGTATGCTCAGACCTGACTGCTCACTTCCTTGCTTTAGCTAATCAGCTGGTTAAGCTCTGCTGTCAGAAGGAGAATCCTTTTTTGGCTGATGGAGAATCACAAGGTCTCTCCTTCCTGGTTAAAAATCACTCTGCACTAAGCTATGTTATGTGTCTGCTAAATTTTACAGAAGGACCTGCAGAAATATTTCTCTTAAGCATTTGGTGAAGGACTGTAGTGGACTGCAGCACCATGAAACAGGATGATGCCTAGGCTAGAGCTTCTGTTTAAAAAGTAGCAAGGTAGAAAAGGGTGCAGACAGAAAACCAAATGACGGAGAACTGAATGACCGCTCATTTTCTGAGTGATTGTAATGAATGCTGCCTAAAAAACTACTATGAAGGTTTTAACAATGTTAAACAAGAGAGCCAACAGTATAAACAATCTCTTTTGCAAAAGTCACAAACCAAGTGATTAAGACTGCTTCTGTAGCCCGCCACAATATTTTTATTGTGACTCATGATGGAAGTACAGCTGAGAAAGGTCAGTGTAACTTGCTCACTTTGCAGAAATAAAGTACATCAACAAACTGCAACTACAAATCAATGGATCACATAAATTTAGCTTTTGTATAAACGCGTAGCTTTTGTGTGTGCTCCCTCATTGTCTGAAGCTTACCACAGGCCTAAAAAACAGGAATAAACAAATGTTACATCAATACATTATGAAACAAGTCCATGATCAAAGAAACCAGGTGCACAAAAAGCTGTTGATCTACATAAATCACTGTTAACCAAAATGTAATTTACCTAAATCAGTGTGAGGTAAATCGCAGTCAGAGACATCTGGCCTAATGATGAACGCTGCAGCACCTGCCTCGATTCACTGACAGTCTCATCTCTGTCAGGCTTTGGTCACCATTTCTGTTGTTTGAGACCTCACACATAGTGTCAGTCAGGTTGCTTGGGTCAGCTTGAATTACTGCAGTGCCTGAATTAATCAAAGCTACTTGGCTTTGCTATGGAGTGGATGTGAAGCATTCCCAAATGCAGTTACAGTTCCACCTGTGCAGATATGATCCTTTTGGGTTAAGGATAGTAAACTTGTGTTCTTATACTCCTTAAAAAAAAGTTCCCTTTTTTTAACAGGAGATGATGTATGAAGACTGTGTTCAAATTCAGAAGTCAGTCTAGGCATTCTGATTTTTTCGTCTTGATCCTGAAATACCATTGCCTAAAGCAGCATAATTACTTGAAGAAACCAAGGCAAACATTTTGAATCAGTGAGACAATTAAGAAGCAAGCAAGGGTTTAAAGATGCGCAGATGCATATGTATTAATTAATGTAGAATGTATCTCTTGCACAGCCTGTTAATCATCTTGTGTGTTAAAGGAGCAGACATTATCTGTTATTTGTGGTTTTATTTTATTTTTAACATGTTAACTGAAAAAAGAGCTTCTCTTTTACTCAGTGGCATCAAGAAGCTGTGGTAGTACCATTTTGAGCTTGCTGACCTTCAAGTGGCATGTGTCTTGCTTTGTGGTGGTTGTCTAATAAACAAAGCCTCTGTGTGTGTCACC
>JAWMRA010000090.1:39823205-39838503 GCA_035584735.1 Pseudotriccus pelzelni | reverse complement strand
TGGCTGGGAATCGAACCCTTGGCCTCGGCGGTGAAGGTGCCGCAATCTAACCACTAGGCCACCAGGGGCTCCCTAGAGATGGGTATGGCAGTGTTTAACTACAGATGGGATTGGTTCCGGTGCCTTTGTCATCTAACTCTCTTCACATATTCATTATCTTCTGTAAGACTTCTCACATGCTGAACCTGTGAGTGGCTTTCCATGGAGTACTTGCTACTGTTTCCATCCAACTTCCATTTATTGTGCCCAGTATGTGCCCAAACTCATACTGCTATAGTAGCCAACAGGTTCTATAGTAGCCAACACTAGATCCACATTTAAGTCCTGCTTGAGACCCTGTGCAGAACAGAGCTTCTGTTAGGAGTGACTTAAAATACCGCCCTGAATCCATTAACTTGTAAGTATAAGATTTTGTGTCTTGTAAGGACTTATTTCACTGTGATCTGGCTAAAACGCTTTTCTTGAATGAAATACCTCATTATTTAGGCTCACTCGTTTCTTTTACTAAGGGGCTCTTTGCAGCAGACAACATAAAAGTGCTGAGGGGAAAATGAAACTAAAATAGTTTAAATAAATTTAGGAGTATCTTTTCCTCAGACCACATTTTATCATTGACACTAATATCCCTCCAAACTTTCTGTAGTTAGAAGAAGTGGCAACATGTGAGCTCAGGGATTTAAAAGAAAGTAATCTGCAAGAAGAAACTAGAGTTTCAAAACGCTTTCAGATATTAAAAGGGTATGTTGAACAGAATTTTTAACTTTGTCATTTTTAGAAGGAAAGGGGACCCACCATGTTTGGACCAGACTGGAAATTATGCCTATGGAACATGCAGCAAGAAAACACGAGTCTATTTTGCCCATATTCTGAGTGCAAGTGCAACTTTGATCCAAAAGCTAAGTGACCAGTCTAGGGACAGCTAATGCAATATTTTGGGTGAAGGCCAGAAAGCAATAACTGTCTTTGTTAGCAGCCCTGGTCATTACGAGTTTTATTCTAAAAGCCATAACCTTGTCAATTCCTTTTTTAAAAAACACTCTGTATATAAAAATAGCATGAACATTTGTGTATGTCTGTACATATATATGTACACAAAATCCCATTTGTTTGCCCATAAATTCTCTTGAATGTATTAAGTCAGTGTTGTACATATTATTATGGATGATCAAAAAGAAAGCCAGTTGTGTAAGGAAGAAATACTTTGCTAGAACAAACATGAGAGGGAGGGACAGGCAGATGCTTGGACCAGCTATCCCTTCTAGACTAAAGATCTGGTTCTGCTGATTGCTGATCTGTCCACCTGTGCTACCAGACTGTGTTACTTGAAAGATGCTGTCACTTTAATTTCATTATTTTCTCTTATTGTGACTAGCTGTTAAACATTTATGATCCTTCCTGTGGATCTGCACTATTGTAATTATACAAATGGAGCAAAAATATATAAAAGTTAGCCTGTTTCAAAAATTTTTTTCTCTCTCTCTTATCATGACTCGTTTCCTCTGTACACCACAAGTTTTTGCTGAGGACTGATCTATACTAACACACTCCTTCTCTGTGGTAGTGCTGTGCTCTACCTTTAACTCAAAGAGCAGCTGTAGAAACGGTTCTGAAATGCCTGTATTAGCTCTGGTACACTCTGTTTAGAGTATTTGTGAAATGCACCTGTTACTGTGCATAACAAGTGGAGCTGTCAAACATGGTGAGATTTTACTGTGTTTAGTGCCTTTAGCTGAACCATCTTCGACTGATCTGTTTACTTCAACAGTTAAATTTGTTACACCTACGTAAGTGAGTAAAAACTGATATGATTGTGTCTGGGCTAAAGCTGATAAGGGGAAAAGAATGTCATTTTGACATCTTTTTGTTATCAAGTAGATGATGAAGTAAACCATATTAAAGAAAGATGACATTTGTTGGACTACTTTTTAATATTTGCTTTAGGAAAACCTGGGACGACATGGTAGCTAGGAGGAGGAGAACTCTAGTAATCAGGAATGCAAAGAATTGCTTCTAGTACGGCTGTTCCACAAAAATGATGAAGCTGTGGGTGTATTTAAAGCAAAAAATTATTTCCAGTGAACTGAATCTCAAATACATGAGGTCTAAAGGGGACTGTTTCATTAGAGTCATATTGGTGCTAGTTCTGTTGAACAGTTTCTTAATCAGCCTTTTGGGAAACTTGTCTCTGAGCTTGCTTATATTCAGAAAGTTGCTGAAGTCTATAGTTGCATTGGAGAAGTTGGGTAATTTACTGCTTTCATGACAGCCTAGTTGCTGACCAAATGGTTTCTAGTGATTTATTAGTAGGACTAGAGGAACTGGCTTGTGCAGAAGAACAGCAAAATGGTCAATCTGTTTTCATAACCTTACATCTGAAACAATGATAGATGGACAGTATTGTTAAAACTGTGAATAGTAAAGCTATTTTACACAGCACTGGGTTAGCTGTGTTAAATCCTGGGATATTGGATTGAGAATAATTCAGAAGTCATTCTGGTGATTGGGGTAGGAAACTGGGAATACATATGACAGTTACTTAGGCAGTCTGTTAATGGCAAAGCTTGAAATATCTTTGCATTGGGTTGACCCTGACCAGTAACTAGGCACCCACCAGCTGCTCACTCACTTCCCTTTTCTCTTCCAGTGGGATAGGGGGAAAGAATTGGAAGAACAGTAATGAAGACAGTTTAAAAATTGAAGCAAATAAATAAAAAAAACCCCAAACATGTGATGCAATGTCAGTGATGCACTATGTCCTGCTACTAGGCCAATGCTCAGTCCCCAAGAAACAGCTGTGTTGGAAAGACCAAATGCACAGGTTTTATTGATAAGCACAACATTATATGGCAAGGAATATCCTTTTGGTTCATTCTGGTCAACTTTTCCATTTCTGTCCCCTTCAAACATCTTTCTCAGTCCCAGTCTACTCACTGAGGGTATAGAGTGAAAAACAGAAAAGGTCTCAGTGCTGTGCAGTCACTGCTTGAGAACAGCTGAAACACTGGTGTGCTACAAACACTGATTTAGTCAGAGATACAGAGCACAGCACCACACTGGCTGCTAGGAAGCATCCTAGCTAGAGCCAGTACAATCTTTTGCAGTATGTAGCAAAATAGAAATACATTAAAATAACTTTTTGAACAATTGTACAAGGTTAATGTAATTAGGGTACTGAGAAGATGGCATTTGAGTATGGAAAGAACCATGTTCAGATTGTACTCTCAGCAAAAGATACAGTCTCTGTTTCCTGAGAATACAAATTCCATTCCAGTCCATTGTGTATGAACAATACGGGTACTATTTTTCTGTATAACAATTGTGGACATGGCGAATTGTGGACATGGCGAATAGCATAAAATATGTACTGTCTGATGTACCAGATCTTACTTGTGTGTTCCTTTATTTCTCAATTAAGTGAAGACATTCAAAGGTGTCACAGATTTTTTTTTGCCAGTACTTGTGAAATTTCAAATTAAGAGAAAGCAGCAACGAATATAACCCTTAGCCCTCACGTTTATTTGTCATCTTAAATAGCTTCTGAAGAGGCTTGTAAATTGGCTTATATAGTTAGCCTATTAAGGAAAACATGAAGTCAGTTAACTCAAGTATGTCTGTGAAATGCAACACTGCAATATTCGACTATGCAATTAACACTTCTGTGTGTATGCTTCGACCACCACAACTAAGTGGGAAAGTAGGAGTTGGTAATTAGTGTCCATTTTTTATTTAGTTATTTGTTGCAAATTGTTGCTCTTTTGCCTGTGAACTCATCACCTTCATCTAATATAGGTTTAAATAACTGAAATTTACATTTTCAGTAAGTTCAATATCTTAACACTCAGACATTGATACAGCAGAAAGTAACATCAACTCAGGAGTAGTGTGAGTAAAAGTTAAATGTCCACAAGCTTTTTTCCGAATGATGCAGATCTGAAGATTTTAGGTTGCCCAAGTAGCTGTAATAAGGATAACTTTGGGTGAATGCTTAGGTGCCTGTAGCTTAGAGTAACTGCAAATAGAAATGGCTTGGTGTCTTTCTTTTCTGATTAGTGAAAAGCTATCCCCAAGAGTTTTCATAGCAGCTATGTTTCTCATCTAGTGTCATACTAGTGTGTGTATAAATATTGTCATTGACAAGCATTCCCGTTAATGGACTGCTTAGGTAGACTGATTAGATTCCCACTTGACCTTCATTGAAAGCATTAGTATAGCAATACATTTAAAAAAAAAACAAAACTAGTTATTTAAATATGTTTGTTGTAGATTTGAAAGCTGGATTTTTTAATGTGCTTTCTTTTAACCCATTCTTTGCCTCCAGCCTGCTATTTGGTTTGATTTTGAAGAAAAAAGAGTAATTTTTTGAATTCCTTTTGCATTATAGGTTAATCTCCGAGCCACTGATGTGAAGCTTATGCGCCAGCTCCTCATCATCAATGAAAGTATTGAATCAATCAAGTGGATGATTGAAGAGAAGGCCATTGCCAGCAGGGGCAGCAGTTTGAGTGGCAGCCTGTGCAGCTTGCTGGAAAGTCAGGAGACATCCCTGCATGACAGCTGTAACAGTTTACAAGACTGTAGTGATGGACTGGATGGAATATCAGTGGGGAGTTATTTGGACACCTTAGTGGATGATGTCCCTGGTCACCAAACCCCTTCGGATATGGACAAGTTCAGTGATTCTTCTGTTACGGAGGACCCACAGCCTCTTCATAAGCATCCCAAAATTGATTCTGATGAGTACTACTGTTTTGGCTAATAAGAAAAAGTTCCAGTGGGACACAAATGCACTTGTACTTATTCTTTTTTCTTTGCTGCTATTTTACTTCATGTGCAAAAGCCCCAAAGTTCTCTTGGAAGGAGAATATGAAATGATACTTCAATTCTACTGCATAACTTTTCTGTGCTTCTAATGCATTTTCTCCTTCATAGGTCAGGCTTTTTTTCTCCTCACATTTTCTTTTTCTTAATTTATTGTCACAATTTTTCTTTTTATTTTTACTTTTAATTTTTTACAATGCTGTATTTACAGGTCTTTAAAAGTGGTGAAGAAAAAGCTTTATCTTTAAAATGAGACATCAGGGAATGAGAACAACAATTTTGTCTTTGTTAGCAATAAAATACCTTCTAAAAAATATGTGTTGCCATAAATTTTATTGCCTACTGGGTTTGGTCTTTCCAAAGACACT
Source organism: Pseudotriccus pelzelni (assembly GCA_035584735.1). Classification (NCBI taxonomy): domain Eukaryota; kingdom Metazoa; phylum Chordata; class Aves; order Passeriformes; family Tyrannidae; genus Pseudotriccus; species Pseudotriccus pelzelni. The sequence continues at coordinate 39,833,317 of JAWMRA010000090.1, read as the reverse complement.
GTTCTTATTGAGCCTTAAATCTTAATCTTGAAAATACCTCTAAAAAAACTTTTCTTTTATAAGCAATGAAATTTGGTTCCGTTAGGTTGTCTTCACTTGAAATATATCCTAAACTTTTCTGTGTGGGTTTCTTTTCTTTTTGCAATGTTCTCCTGTCTCTTGTCTAATTTTGATGTTAAATTCTGATTCTAAGTTTGCTTTTTAATTCGGCAGTATATTGCCCTGCTGTCATTTTGTTTCCTGATTTACAAGTAAGAGTTTGCTTTAACCTTTTTGTGCTTATTGGTGCAGTTGAGAGCTGCAGCTAGTCAGTTATAATAAAAACAGCTGAGAACTAAAACAGTAACTCTCCTGGTCCATGCTTTTGTGCAGAAGACTAGGAGGTAGATTTTTGTTTTAACTGCATCAGAATTATAATAAACCCCCAAAGGTTTTATCCTTCTACAGTAAGAAACAATTAGAATAAAAGAAATAGAATTGAACTAGACACTTTAACACATAATGAATGTATATTTCCAGTGTATAGATAGCAAAAGAGGTATTGAAACTTACACATCATCTAAAAGTGTTCTGTTTTGCCACATCTGGTGGCAAACATGAAATTCCCTCACCAAAGAAAGTAATGTTTGGTAAGTATAAGGCAGTCCCCCATTTAAGAACTTTTTTACACTTTCTGAAGGAATAAAGCTAGCACGTGCAGCAGTATATGTATGTGTTTTGGTTCATTCTGAGATAAAGTAATAATCTGAAAAGGTTTTGCTCTTCCAAGCCATGTTTCCATGGATCTGTCTTGTCCAGTCTTGAGCAACATTAAATGTGAAGAATGGGTGAAAAATCAAGAAATTGAGAGTAGTAATTTGTGCTTTGTGGACTAGCTCCATTGCTTCTTAATACAGAACATGTCCGTGTCCTTCAAAATTAAAAACCAAGACATGTATATTTGGCTTTGGACATCATGATTTCTTCAAACAATGAAGAAATGTGTGGTTTCCAAGAATGAGCCTTCTCAGTTCTGCTCATGAGATCAACCTGGATATTTCAGGTAGCTTGAGGAAAAATGGAGGCAAGCCCTCAAATAGCAATGCTGTGCTGACTTCACTTTTTTCTTTAAATTCCCTCCCAAGTTTATGACTGCTGGACATAACTTAAAAAAAAAAGTTTAAAACTTAAAAAATTAAAAACTTGGGAAAAATTACTTCTCAGTGTAACATTAAATTGAACTTCAACTGTGAATTCAAAATAGGTTTTACCACTTTAAATTATTTTAATCTAGGAAACAGAACTAAATTCCTGATATAAAAGTATGACTATCTTGAAAGTTTTTCCTATCTTTATTGCTTGGCATGGAAATTAAATATCAGGATGTATACTCCCTCTGAATCTAGTGAATGTGCAATATATAGAGTCTTTTCTTCCTCAACTGAGCTTTTGGGCAGCAGACCAAGATGCACATAAAATTCTTCTACTATGTAAAAAATTAAAGAATATTCTTAACATGCCTTCTCAAATATCCCCTCAAGTTACACTGAAATTACTTCGAGGAAAATTCAGTCTGTAGCTGTCACTCACGCATTCACAGCTGTAATACTGGATACAGAGTAATTACGTCAGTGATAGATTTATCACATTATGATTTAGAAGTCCATTTAAATGGGAATCAAAGGTGGAGGAGAAAAGCCTATTACTGGAAGTGGTGAAGTAAAGGCTGTATGTGATTAGAAGCTTTTATTCCTCTATGTCTTGACTGGAAGTGGAGAAAGAGCACACAAATGCCAAAACAGAGGTGTCAGCAGACTACTAGAAGTAAACAAGAATTTCCAGATGTTTGTTTTTTATATCCAAGAACATGAAGGCCTTGGGTTTTATTTTTGAAGCATAAAAACGTCAAAGATTTAGGTTTGACTTGGATTCCTTAATTTCATTAACAGGGCTTCATATTCAGTAATTTACTCTGACTTGCCACTTAAGGCAGATCATGAAATTTGATCATCTCTTAAAATTAGCAAAATAACTTACACCTGAACTACTACTTGACTTTTTAGACAATGGAAAATATTCAGTGCTCCTTTAAAAAGTATTCATATTAGGTCTTCGGCTTTGGTTTTAAAGTTTGCATATTTTTTCCAGCTTCCTCTTTATCTGGTTGACCTTGGTCTTGCAAAATCCTTGTGTGGCAAAAAGCGATCTGGATGCCTTCTTCTAGCATGGGCTTGTAATTTTTTATCTGATTTACAGAACTAATAGAAATGATTCAGTAGGATAGAGAAAATTATCTGAAAGTACTTTACAAAGCTGTGTTTGTTTCAAATGGATAAAAGCAACGTTATTTTAAAAAGTGTAAAATAGCAAATATAATTCATTATTTTCTGTCACTTTCTATCACCTTGGCTCTTATGACCCTTAGCTTGCTTTCAGGCACAACAAACAATTTCAAGACACTTTGTAAAATCACAGGCGATGAGCAACAGCCAGTCCATTCTTATTTCCATACCACTGAAGTTGTGTGTTGAGTATGCTTTCTGTTTTTAAATTACTGTTTCCTGATAATAATAGGAACCAGCTAGTAAGTGGATGTGGTCTGATTCACAAAAAAACTACTGAAGCGGCGGCGGGGGGAGGAAGCTAACATTTTTACTTCTGAAAACTGCAGTTCTTTAAACATTCTGCCAAGACAGTCTAGTTATGAAGTTTTGAGGCACGTTCAAAAGAGCAATTAAGATTCTTCGAAATCTCTCTGCCAGCTGTCAGGTGTACTATTGATCTCAAGGGTGCACCACTATGTCTCCACAAATGTGGTGAAACTACAAAGAACCAAGCAGAAGCTCTTGCATCTTCCATCAGCGGGCCTGAAACACTGCATTAGGAGATCAAAGACAGAACAACCTCTCTGCGTTTGGAAGATGAACTACCATTATTCTGTGAATAATGACTAAAGATGACTAAAAAAAACCCAGAAATCTGGTGTATCTTAAAATGAGGCCTGAGTTTTGAAGGGAGTGGTAAAATGCTGGAAGTACTGTAGAGCTGTTGTTTGAAGTTTCAAAAATCTTTCTCTGCATTTCCATTTGAAAAAGAGAACTGGTTAGTCAAGGTGGGTGAAGTGCAGTCTGAAGTAATGTCTAGTTACACCATGTAGCTGCATCTCATATAACCCTATATAATTGACTCAGAAACTGTGGGGTTTTGTTCAGTAATCTTAAGTAGTTACTAAGCTGTCGAAAAACCCTGTGCTAGTATTTTTCATCTTGCCAACACCTCTGAACCAAGTCTAAAAGATGTGTCTTTGATGTAAAGAATTAACATTACCCAGTAAACATGAGATCAGTAGAAACATCAATCACTTTACAGCAAAAGAGGCTTTGCTTTGCTTTAGATGTGCTCTCTTTCAGCAAGTTTGTCTTTCTTGGAATACCTATGAACTGACTATAGAAACAATATAAGACCATCCTGCCCTGAAACAAACAGAAGCTCTTCCCTTACATAACTTCAGAAAAGATTAATGCTGCCTGCACTTGACTCTCCCATTGGCCAAAGATTAAATTTCCTTACTAAGTATGTATAGAGTGAAACTAAAACAATTTATTTTCCCCCCATGGAATTTTTTATGCTGTGGCATACCACTAGTCTGGTCTTCAGGACTGGCATTTCCCTATAATCTTGCTTGGTTTCTTTGACTCAGTCTCAAAAATAGGATGTTTGAAAAGATGTGTGTTTTAGTTACAATTAGGGAACTACGTGAAACAAATATCTGATAATAGATACTAGGGACAGAATTTTGAGTTGGGGTATGGGTTGTTGTTGGTTTGTTGTTTTGTTTCATTTTGTTTGTTTGTTTTTCAAAAATTAGCTGCAAAAACTATTTTGGTATTCCTAAGCAATTTTTTAATTTTTCCCCCCATTTCTGTCTGACATTCATATAAAAAGAAAACAGCAGATTGAGCCCAAAGGTCTGAAATCGTGCTTTTATCTAGGAACACTTTTCCTCAGTGCAAACTTACCAGCATTGCTGGGTCCAAAATTTTATAGCTGACAGCTATAGTCCTTTAAAACCCTTTCACATAATGACATTATTCATCTTCTATAAACCTGTGAGACCACTGAAACCTTTTTAGTTTAAAAAAGATACTGCTTTGATTTTATAAAGGAAAACTTCAATGTAAGAACACTGTAAATTTTGTTTTAAGAATTAGAACCTGAAGGACAAAATACAAAATAAAATTAAACATCTTTTTATGTTAGGTCTGTCTTGTAGTATACTGTGTTTCTTTTCAATGTTGGAGACAGCGTTTGTCTTCAATCTATACTATATCACTAAAAATCAAAAAGTAGTTTACTTTTTTCAAATTGCATTATGTGAGGTTTTGTCTGAACTATTTGAAGTTGTAAGAGCATTAAGAGTGCACTGGAATACTGAATTAAAAAAGTTTTAAGCTTTAGAAATTTTAGTTATAAACTATTTATTATAGGCAATATGACTGTTGCTACTATTTCATTTTGAAAAAAGAAAAACTCTTTTTTGACTCTTAAATATTATATTTTTTGCATTCCAAGTTAATTTCCAAGAACCAACACTATAGGAAGAGAACAATAAATGTTGTATGTGAGATTATCCATATAAAATTACTTGGTTAATTCTTTGTTCAAGTTTTGCTGTCAGAAGTGTTCCCATCATCTTACCAGATGGATGCCTAAACAATAGCATATGGCTTATCTGGAAAATCAGATTTAAGCAATACAGCATAAAGTTGTCTTTGTAATGATGTGATTGTGATGCCTTTTTAGAGAAAAACAAAACAAACCACCAAAAAAAAAGCAAACCAAAGACATTTCTCTAGGAAAGGAAGGAAGAGAGACAATAACAGAGTAGTTATCAATGCACCCAGTCCTGTGTGCATCAAAAGGATAAGGGATCTCAATATGTTAAGGACAGATGTGACCTGCTGCAGGAGGCAGTCTAAATGTTTTATATATAGAAAACAAATCTGAATGCTTCCTCTGCATTTTCAGTTTACTGAACTCTACCTAAAAGTGTTTGTTAAACCAAGGAAAAAAAAGATTATCAACCTAGCATTTGGTAGTCTTCCTAGATTGCTTGTTCTAGCTCTAAGACATGCTGATTTCCAGGGAACTGTTCAAATATTTGAAGAAAAAGTGCCACAGTTTTATTAAAGAAGTACACAAATATAAAAAGATTTTTAACAGTAATTCATATTTATTTTTCCCCTATTCATTTTTTAAGAGCCACGTTTTTCTAAAAGGCAGTCTTTTTCTGTAAGCAGAAGGTAATAGGACTATCCTAATATTTACGTATCTTGCAATCCAATTATTTAGGCACAGTTATTAACTGCCCAGTTGACATCATAAATTATCAAATTAGGGACAACCTATTCTTTTGTGCATCTCTGAGAATTTTGATTGCTCAGAAGACCATCTCTTTCTCTCAGGAATACAGTGCCCTTTGTTCCTGACAACTGGCTATCGCACAGTTAGCACAGTCAAGTAATCCTAAAAATATTTTGATGAGGGGGGAGAAGAAGGGTAATTAAAATACTCCTCGCTTTTTGCACAGAGAAGCTGTGTTTGGAACAGTGACATAATTCTTAGGACAAATATGGCTTTCATTTTGCCACCCCACTTCCCCGTTGTCTGAATTAATGTAAATATTTGCTTCAGTTCATGAAACTACCCAGAGTCATTGCTGGGTCACTTTCTTTCTGGTATTCAACATGCTGATATCAGCACAGAGATTTTCAGAATAAGTCACAGGGCTGTATGGGAAGCTACCAACATGTTTAATCTTTGCATAGGAGAGATTGCCCTTCAGAACACAATCATCAGGAAAGATAGAGTTGATAAAGGCTTTCAGATAATAATTTTTTTTTTAAAAATTGATGTAAGCCTAAAGATTATGGTCTTATCATCCCACTTGTCATACTGTAGCCACAATTACTCCAGCCACTCAAGAAAGCTGAACGGTGAGTTTCAGCTTGTAAGAGGAAGACTGTGATTTACTGATGACCTTTTGCGCCAAAGCATAAGTGAAAAAGAAAGATATCATCAAAATGTTATGAAAAATATTACCATGATACTTTTTGCTCTGAAATTAATTACAATTCAGAATATTCCCTTGGAATTGCTGAAGACTAATTCTTTTTTTCTTTCCATTTGAGCGAGAACAAAGGCTCTCCAGGGAGCTTAATTTCTTGGTGAACTGGAACACACAGATGAGGAAGTGAGTGAATATGGAGGCAGCATTTGAATAAACAGAATATGCCATGGACCCCTCTGAAATGTACACTAGCAATGGTCCTGGAAAACAAATATAATCTGACTGATTTCCAGAGGTGAATCTTACAAACACCTCTGTTTGTAAGGGACTTTGACAGTATTTGTGGAGACTTCCTTGTGGAATGTTTGGTGGCTGTGGGCTTTGGGGTTTCAGCTGAGGGATGGGGGTTGGTTCCTTTGGTTCTTTTATTGGGTTTTGCTTGGCTGTTTTGTTGCTTGTTTTTTGTTTGTTTGTTTGTTTGTTTTTCCCATTACTGGATAAGAAGGTAAAATACTTCCATTTGTACCAATTTCTGGTTTATGCAATAGAACACTGTCCCTTTTTCTGTCTGTACTTTCAAGTGCTTGACTGTTAAAACCACTAAGACATTCACTGTACAATGCTAATCTGTAACAACATGCCTGGAGTTGGACTTTCTTTCTCTTACAATGCTGACATTTCTGTACCTTTAAATAAGTGTGCATAAAACATTTTAGTATACATTTGAATTTTCACAGTAGAAAATCAACTTCAAGCAGTGTACTGAGGAAGCCAACCCTCTACCAATGTTTCCTTACATTTCTGCACAGTGTGAAATCTTTGATTTTTGTAGTTCTGTTTTCCATATTGTAATAAATCGATGATACAGTAAATTATGGGAGGGGTTTTTTTCCCTTTTCTCATTTGGACCAACAAAATTCTAGCAAGACTTTCAAGTTCTTGTTATTCATAAAGATGTAAGAATCACTTAGAATGAGAAACTTACTATGTTTTTTCTCAATAAGTTAAAGAAATCGTGTAGGACTTAATAAGGCAATATCCATGTTTTCAGATCCTTTACCAGGGCAGTGAGGGCAATAAAAGGAACAAGTATGGTTTACTCCACATTTCTAAGTGGATGTTAATCTTGACATTATGACAAGAGTATTTAAAACCTGAATTGCCAGTTTTGCCATGTCATCAGACTGATGAACCATTGACAATGTAAACATGATATATTGCCATGTTTTAAGACTAGGTGGCATATCATCTGGCCTGGGAAATACTTTCAGTGAGGCATACTTGGAATGGCTGATTTATGCTACCAATCCCAAGTTGATTCTTATGCTTTTATACTGATGAATTTTAATCAGTAGGACCTGAGGTGGTATCTGGAATGTACAGTACACAGAAGACTGTACCATTAGAGTCTGTCATGAACAATGTACAATTCATTCAATTTATTAATGCTCTGTTTCCCCTTCAGGCAAATCATTTCACCACTGTGTGAGAATAAAGGGCTTCAGTCAGACAATTTTGACAAACTTGACATGTTTTTGGACAGATGCCACGTTCTCAGATATAAACCAACAGCATGTTTTGCTGGGTTTTCTCATAATCAGGTCTAGATAAGGAACACAAATTTCCATCAGTGTCAGGTTATTTGATGCAAAACTTAGAAGTTAGCATATGTCTCATATTGAAGAGAACTGTTTGGCGAGAAAGGCCAGGAGCTGGAGAGGGAGGAAAGAAGGGACACAATGTCAAAAGATACTGTTGTCATGTAGGTTCCAGACAGTGGCTTGAAACCAAAAGCACAAAGCAGGATTAGTCATGAAAGACAGGAACTGGCAAAACAGTTGCATCTCATTTGTCCAATCTATCTCCTTTCCACCGTTGCAGATCTCGATATGTACACTTGTAGGGCAATCACAAGGCATCATTCTTTTTCACTGGCTGCTTGTATGCATATAGGAGATAATTTTATGAACCTTTAATACAGTAGCTTGCTTGCCTCTTCTGCCTCTCATACCAAGCCACTTTCCTTTTTCACCTTGGGAAGAGACTGGAAGAAAACTTAACCTGTGCCTTTTAACACTCAGGTAGGGAATCCTGGCAGAGGAAGAGCTGGTCACTACTCAACTCATCTTCACCTCTCACAACTGCACTATAGGCTTTGCCAGCTGCTGATTTGTGTTAACCAGTACAGTAAACAGAACTTTATTAGCCAAAAAGTGGTGGAGAAGGACAAAGTTTAAAGGCTTTATAATTCTTTAATTCTGCAATAGTCTATATTCTGCTTAGGTTTTGGCAGCTTGTCTACAAAAAGGGGCTTCATTGTGTCGAAATATCAAAATAGCAGGTAAGAAAGTCTAGCTTTTTCCATGAATAAATTAAAAAAATTTAAAAAGAAGAAGAATTACTTTTTTTTTTATGTGAAGCAATAAGGTACAAAGGTTTGTCACTTTTTCTTGATAGTGAGGGAAGTTCAAAGTACAATTTGGAATAAAGCCCAGAGTACCTGGAGTCACATAACTTTATCAAGGACTGCCTTTTCATACTGACAAAATACTGTTCTCTGCTGTAGGCATCTCATTTTCTAACATGGCTTCTGACTTCCAGCCTGTAAGGAAAAAAAAATTGTATACTGTATATATCTTCATGTTTTCCACATATTTTATGCTTTATATATAGAATTCTTTACTTTTTTTTGAGATTACAGAGTAGTTTCTTGGACAGCTAGCCTCATTTCGGAAATTAGGTGGATTTTTGTTCTGTGTACAGTTTCATTGCTTAGTAATCTTCAGTAGTTACTGTTTACATTGTTACATTGTTTAGAATTATTTTAAATGAATGACTCATCTACTTTTTTGAGCTTCAGTTTTCATAATGGTAAAATCTGTATATTGGTTTCTCCCTTTCATTGCACTAATTGAATTTATATAAGAATAATAGGACCATCTTCCCCTTTAGAGATAAGAGACTTCTTTTAACTTCTGAAACAATTCTGTTGGGATATTTTTGCCTTTTGGAAAAACAATGAAATATGAATAATATTTTGCAAATCTTGCAAATCAATCAGCACTTTAATTTAATTTTAGAAGTGCTTCCCAGGAGGAGGATTTGCTCCAGTAATAAGCTCACTCATTAAGATACAAATATGAGAAAACTAGTCTGGAAAACAATTGACTTTTTTGACACACTAGGCAAAGTGGAAAAAGCTTACTCTACACCCCCGCATAATCTTCCTAAAGAACAAGGCAAAGGACTATTTTGTCTGTTTTACCTAATTGCCCCTAGCTATTCTGACAGTTCAGTAGGGTGGAAAAATGTACCTTTTCATGGGAAAGTTCTGGCAGACTTTCCAAACAAACATTACAAAGCTGATTTGTATCCAGTCTCTGGCAAACCAGTTCTCTACAACCGTTCCACAAGTGTAGACATTCATTTCAGAAAGGTACTTAAGTATGTGGTTAACTTCAAGTGAGTGAGTAATCTCATTGATTTCAATGAGACTATTCATGACCTTAAATGCCCGACTGAATAAGGAACTAAATCTTTCTGGTTATCCTTTCAGCCTTCAGAGCTGACTCTGTGCAGACACTGAATCTTTCCAAATGAAAGTTCGCCAAATGGTCTTCACTTAGTATCCAGAGTTCATTGTTTTCTCAGACTATAAAATGCCTCTGCTATCTTCACATTACTGAAAAATAATCCAGCTTTTAGTTGTTTAATTCTTAATCTTTACAGAGATTGTCATGTAGCAATGTTATCTGGTAATGCTGTCATTGAAATTGTGACCATATCAGGGTTCAGTTAAAAAATATGGGGTTTGTTAGTCAGAGTATGAGTTAGTTTTCTTTTTCAAAAAGTCAGAATTTTTTTTAAGGTTTGTTGTAATCTAGGCCAACTTTTCAGCCTTTCTAAAAAAATAGTGAAAATATACATTGTTACAGGAATAGGAAAAAATATTAATCATTCTATCATAGTGCAATCAGTACTCTGTGTCATAGCACCTGCTTAAGATGTTTAAAATTTGTAATTTCTTTGTTAGCTTTCCGGATATCTTCAAATTATTCGGGGG
>JAWMRA010000090.1:39755406-39775634 GCA_035584735.1 Pseudotriccus pelzelni | reverse complement strand
ATGTGTAATGTATGTTTACATCTGGACAGAACCCTGTAACCAATTGTGTGCATCTGGTCACGAGACACTGTGTGAAGGCACTATTAAGAAGTACAACTCTTTTAATAAAGCAGACATTTTGCTAATCTTATAGATTGTGTGCATGATATACCCAGGCCTCTCTGCTTACAGTAAACTATCCCCAAAACTGATCTAATAAAAAGACTTAAAAGTAGCTGTCCTAAAGTCCTACACATTCAAGAGACCACTGTTGTTTTCAAGCATTAGCTTCAGTGTTCATTATATGAAAGTCAGAGATGGGACTCTAAATAGTTTTTGCTACTAAGAAAACCATCTATTCTAAGAACTAAGAGAAAATATATAAATACCCAAAACGAAAACACACCTTTCTTTCATATGTCAAGTATGCCATAGTTTTTCCTGGTATGAGAGAAAAGGAAATAGATAGAGCAGATTAAACTGCTCACAGTTCCTACCGATGAAACTGTGCTATGTTTATCTCATAGGCAATGTCATCAATTAAATGGATTCTACCAGCAAACTGATCAGGACCTGATTAGCCTTACACAGCAAGTCTGCTTTCCATGGAATAACTGTAACTTCATTGAAAGAATTTTAAAAAATTACCGGTTTGTCTTTCATTCATATTACTTAAACATTATTCCCCTGCTTTGCTCTTGATTTTTCATTTTGGTACTGTTCCTCAAAACATGGGTTAAAGTGACAAGTCACCCAATGTACTTAAAGCCTGTCATAAGAGCGCAGTATTAAGCATTATAGTTTCTTTGGAAGTACTTTTTGTCAATGTTTACAAGTGAAGTTTTCCATTTGGGTAAAAATAGATCATTTTTTGGAATATATGTCAGCTTTCTATAGTAAATCTGCAAAAATTAAAGTGGACTCCACACAAAAGGAAAAAAAAAAAAAGAAAGAAAAAGAAGACAAACCCAAACAAACTCATATAAGATATTAAAACCAAACATTTATCTTTGCCCCACTTTTTCACAAAGCCCATGTACAAATGTTATTACGCTACTATTATTTTTCAGTCCAATCTATGTCCTCTTTTTCATTTCTCAACATTCTTTTCCTGTGCACAACCTATTCTGAAAATGCTTCCTGTTTTCACCAAGCCATAATTATGCTAAAAAGAGCTGCTAAATCTTTCTGCAGTACCTCTCACCAATCTTCACTGTTTTATTTAAACATTTTTATAAAATTATCAAGTCAAAATTTAAACCAGTGTAAAACAAGAAGTTTTACAGCTATCAAATAAAGCTATAAGCAGCTGCTATTGCAATACAATATATGGGAAAAGCAGAAATCTAGATCTCCTGCATTACTTTCTATGGAATTACTTTTGGATCTGCTCCTGCCTCACAAGCATTTTACGTTGTACTAAGTTACACAGCAGACTGCATTGTCTGATGTAGATGATATGCCTATCTACAGATATATATACATAGATATGCATGCATATATATATCAACCTATGAATATTTTCAGATGATTATCCAAAAGTTTCTTTTAATATAATGATGCTTAACTAGACCTGGATCACTAAAATCCAAGTACTTTCTTAAATTTATGCTCCATGGAAATAAGAAGGGCAGGAGAGAAAGATACAGTGCAGCAAAGTACCTCCACCAGTCAAAGGTCCATCCAGGCAAAATTTTAAGCATTGTTAAGCTATTGCTACCAGTTTGAGAAATAGCTGTATTGAAAAAAAAAAAATTATTGAGCTTTCTACTCAAAACTTGCATCTGCCCTAACATTCAGGCAGCCTTAACAGTCCCACATGTATATATCCCTCATTCCCCTTCACCACACACTCTAAATTAAGAAAATGATACAAACTCCGAGAGTTTTTCATAATCCTTACTTGGTATGTATAGTATAAAGGAATAAAAAATTTTTCTTGTCAGATTAGAATGTATAAACAGGGACTAACTGCCTAAATTAGATAGGCTGTGAACTTACACAGACTATGCTGCCTTCTAATGAATTATTTTCTTATTGACATAATTTGTCCCCTTTGATTTGAAAATTCTTCTCTACATCTGCTTTTATATATTTTTATTTTTGTATAAAGATCTTCCAGGTTATTTTCCCCTTTCTTTTATTCATGTTAAGAACTTTGAATGACTCATGCTTATGCTAGCAGATATCGAATCAAAAGGGTCTGGCAAGTTATGTTGCCGATATATTGTGTACATCTTCCAGTGCGTTTTTCCATAGAAGTCAGTTGGTGCCACCAGCAACTCCTGGGAAACACCAGAAGCCAGCAGGTGCTCCTTTTCTGTATTCTGTGCAGAGCACTGGGAGTGGGAGAGTCTGTACTGCCTCACTCCACATGGATATTAACTCCCCTGTACAGTGTTTACCATTAATGACATCCTGTACTCCTGAAAGCAAGAATGAAAATGACAGATTTCTCCTTCATACAACACAGTCAATGAATTTTTGAAAGGTATATACATGAATCTTGTAAGATTCTTGTTAAGAGAGGAGATAAAACTACTCAAGCAGAGGACATAGAGAGTTCCACCCTAGCAAGTGAAGGTCTTAGGAGACATTCTGATTTAGGAAAGCATAACAACCTCTTCAACACATTTTGGAAGGACACTAAGACAGAGCCATGACTATGTCCAGTTCCACAATGACAAGCCCCTTACAGGATGATTTCAGAGAATCTCTGAGATCACATTATATGATCAGTGAAGGATTTTTTGTGATGTTATTCTCAGTCTTCTCTGTGGTTTGATATGCCCTTACTGTAACAGGACCTAAATTTGTTTGCAAGGACAAGGCTGTTATGTCACACAAAGAAGAAGTCAGGAGCAGAGGAACACAGGAGGCACCAAGATGAGCATGTACACTTAACAGCCACTGTTTTTACTGACAGTTGAGTCTAGAGCACAGCAGAAGTTCTGGTAAATACTCTCTCAAAGTGGTGTGGGCTTTCACAACATGTCTACTTTATTCCTCTATGTGTGTGTTAACAATCAGACATTTAGAAGTTTCTGCACATTTGTAGCCAAAAAATGATTCCAACTGATTCCCACACTACACTGCTCAAGAGCATATTTAAGGCACCATTGTCCCTAGACATGGCCATTTTCTGTTGTTATTTTAAATACATGTTGTCACCTCAGCTCTTGGCTCAAAGATTTCTGTATTCCTCCATAAGCTCCTACACAAAGGTTTTTGTGCTTTAAAACAGAAGCCTAAGGGACTGCGTCATTGTCTCTGGAGGCTGGGCTGGAGAAAGACAGAACCCTGCAGAGAGACTGAGCTCCTGGTGCTAAGTGTGGAGGCGGTGTCCCCACTCTTCTGGGAGACTGTGGGGAGTGTCTTCTCAGGAGCCACTGGCTGGGTAGTAAGTTTTCACACAGGCTGCCTCCAGTGCCAAGAACAAGTCAAGCAGGTTCCTTGTCAAAGGATGCTTTCATTCATGCCCTTTCCTAGCCAGCAATCCCACATACTAGCAAATAGAGCAAATCTTCCAAATTAGTAACAATCTCCAATCTTCTTCAGTTTAACAAGGAAGAAACTATTCACCTGTTTCAGATAAACACGTCTGATCTACACTGAGTAGATGGATGCTGGCTGGGCAGAACAAAAAATGGTCAAATACTGCCAGGCCATGAACTAGAAAGTCCTTTGTTAGAGCCAAAATGGAGAATTCCTCTGGACATGATTCAGTATCATGTTACTGCTCTTACCATGGAGTTGTCACTCCCAATTAATGACATTTATGGAGCCCCTTCCAGTAAAATTGCCTAAGACAAATAAAAATTTACCTTCAGGATGATAGAGGAAGATGGTCATCATCAGTTTTAAGAACTCATGGATAGTAATAGGGCACCCACACCATTCCTCCCTCCTCCCGCCTCATAGTTTACAACAAGTGGCAAATCCGATCTCCTAGTGAGTTTATACCCACATCTGCAGTTTCACCACAGTAATCCTGGATCTGCTCTTTCAAGATTTGTTCACATGAGTAACATGAATAACAATGTTTCCAGCAGGCCCATTAATACATTTGAGCATTACTCACACATACAAGGTGTGCTGGATTAGGTTCTTACATGACAATACTGTGGAAACTCCAGTCTGGATTTGCCCAGATGAACACACTAAGGAAACAATAGCTAGACAGCTGTCATGAAGAAAAGAAACGAAATAGAAAAAACAAAAATATCACTCCATATTATGTAGTGCTGGTAGGATGTTCCATACCAGCTATTTCATAACCCACTTTCACCATCCTGCAAATATTCAGCACCCTTCCCAAACCAAACACAAACTGATTCAATGCTGAACAATTAAGGCACAAAAGCCAATCATCACAGGCCAAATGTCCTTACGGCACAGTTTTTACAAGTTCCAATAAAAAATGTGCACCGTGGTCAGCCCTGGTGGAATTTATGAGACAGCTTGTCTCTCTCCTCACACTGAAGAAAGTCTCACTTTGTACTCCGTTTGCGGGAACAGTGAGAACCCAGGACTTTTTTCCCATGCAATTTCTTTCCTTTTAGTTTTAAATGCATTTTATGGTACCTAAATTATTAAGCATGAATATATAATGCAAACACACTTATGTAGCATTCTGTCAGGAATCTTCAAATTTTTGGAGGGTATCATCACCAGATATGGACAAACACAAAGTAATTGTTATTTCTTACCTATTCCTTCTGTTTCTCAACAAAAGCAGCATCTGTCAACATTTCCTAAAGTCTTTTGCAAGAATTCTTCAGAAAGCATCCATTCACTGTCACCAATGGGTACTAATAAATCATAGAGCATCTTTACTGACAACAACGTCACCACTGCATCTAATGTGGGAGAAGAGTATTTGTTTGGAATACCATTTAAAATGATCAACCATGCCATGATCTGTATCATGGTGCAATGTCATAATTCTTATGCAATTCTATTAAGTAATCATGAGTTGATGAGTGATAAATGATGAGTTCTAATGATTTAGAAACTGGGGAGAAAAAAACCTTAAAATACTTTTGGTGAAATACAATTTCAATTCAAGGCAAGAAGGTTCAAGTTTTGCCCAGTTTCTACAAGGAAGGATTCTCACAGTTGTAAAGCCAAATCTTTATAACTTGCCACATTTAACATCACCTGACTCATATCACTATAATTCACTAGCAAGAAGAAAATAAATACATCCTTCAGCAAGCAGCAAGGGCATCCTTTAGCAGCAAGACAAATGGCAGGGCAAAGAAGCAGTATGCACCATGTCAGCACTGGTAAAAAAAAAAATTCATGAGAAGATAGATTTTCATCTGAGTTCTGAATTCCGGTATCACATTTACTCAAATCATCTGCGTGAAATTAGAAGAAGAATAACAAATAAGCTCTCATCATCTGGGTATCAGACCACTCCATGGCCGTACACTAATAACATTCATCAGCCAGATGCAGCCAAGGCCAGAAGAGAAAGTAGTTTGAAATTAATTCCTTTTCTTGAGTCTGGCTCCCAAATGCTATGGGCAACACGTGGAAACCCAAAACTGTGCTGCAAAATGCAGTGTGTTAAGAGATGTTCAAAGTACCTGTGGCATATTTTTCTTCCACAGTGCAAAGCCTCACAGAAATACGGCATATTCTGGAATGAGTCACTGCTGTATTTGACCTAATAAGGAGAAACATCACCCTGAATCCAGAGTCTTGAGTATCATCTTCTCCACAGAACAACCCAGAACACAGATTAGGGTAATATGTTAAATAACAGACTTTGTCCACCCAAATATTTTCATTGCAATATCTTTTTATTTTGTGGGGTGTGATGGTTGGGAGGGCTGTAGGGTAGGGGGGAATACTCACACCAATGTGGAGGTATCTTATACGTCATACTGATTAAGAGGTGCTGTAAGATAAATTCCCAACAAATAGAAAGAGTAAGAATGCCACAGCTCAAATACATGTTGTCTGTAATGTGCAGTGACAGCTTTCTACTATGGATTTACAATACTTCTATGTTGTTCCTAATTTACTAGTATATTTTCAACTTCAGATTTTTAACATTCCTTCTGAGAGTGCAGATATACTTTAAAAAATAATAATGTTCCTAGGGTATGCTGGAGCAGATGATCTAGTCAATACAGCTACAGTAATTTATATTTAGGAAGATTTATTTGTTTCTGCCCATGCTGTAATACACTCTACCAGCTTTTTCATCATCAGTGTTGTATTTCAATTAATTTGGTCACTGCCATTTTTATATTTGAGCAAATTTTTTAAAAATGGGCAGTTTGATGCACAAGGTTCTGCTGAAAATATTCTACACAAATGAAAAAACAAGTGAACAGGAATGCATTATGCATTACAACTTCATTCTAAATAAACAAATCAGTGGTGTTCTGTCTGTAACTTCAGCATGAAAGGTAATTTATATAGAATAACAAATCAATGTCCCATGAACTTTTTGAAAGTTTAACTGATGCTCTCAAGTGGGATCATTGGCATTGTTTTTAATGGGAGGGATAACATAAGATCTTTGAGTCAATCAGTTGCAAACCAAGGTAGTGGAGCATTATTAGTATGCTTAGACTCAGGGCATATCCTAAAATAACTTTGAGAAGGGAATAACACATGCAGTTAGGCAGAAGATACATTGAAATTAATATTTCATAGTACTGATACAAACAGGTGTCCATAACTTTCCATAAGTAATTTTCACATATAACTTATGTGGTGGCCTTAAGCTGAGGTACAACAGTCATCACTAATATGCCTGATTCTTTAAAAAATGCTTGTTTTGTGTGAAAAACGTTGTCTTCTCTGTTGGCTTTGGTGCTTAGTTCCTTTCAAAATCCATCCAGTGCAGGAAATAAATTCCATTCCTAGAACAGTGCTGTCTTGTATCAGTTGTGTACGTTAACATGCAGGTATGCCCATGCTACACAGGTGATCAAACCATTTAGGACTAAAATATGAAAAAACTACTTCCATCAAGTTCTGAATACCTATGAGCTGGCATACCCCAGCATCAACTTTGTTGGCCCTATTCACTAGAAGAAGGAAAAAGCCTTTTCTTTCTCTGACCTGTGATATGTGACTGAGTCAAAGACGGAAGACAATTTCTTAATAGATACAAGTTACCAGAAAATTTAAAGGCAAATGAGAACCTTTTATTCCTGAAAACAAACGAACAACAAAAAAACCTCAAACCAAAACAAAAAACCCCAAACCAAAACAAAAAACCAAACAAACAAAAAAAGCAAAATACCACCAAAACACAACAAGCCTAAAGAAAAGATCCATATCATATTTCTTAAATGTAATTTGTTTCTTTAGGAATCAAACACAACATGAGTAATTAGCTCAAAGTGAAGCAAATGCATAGGTGTATATGGACATACATAGAAATTTTATGAAACAGGCACAAATCAACATTTGTCTGCTTTTCATTACCCAAAAATGTCTGGTGGAGCTGAGCTACAGTCTGATATTGAATTGAAGATTGGGGAGCATTTACTATTGATTCTACAAATGACTCATTGATGACAGGAAAGGAAAAAACAAATTCATATAACAGAATTTTGAAACAGATTATGTAGAGAGCCCACTATTACAAATATAAAAGGCAAATCATTTTGCTTGCTTGAGAAAGTGTGTGCGCAACTTACACTAAAAAGAATAATCACCACAAGTAATTAACCTACAACAATCATTGCATAATGCAGGATGTAGGACAATGACACAAATCCTGAAGAAAAACGTTGCCACTGAAATGGCCACTCAGTGGAAAGTCATTTTTGAGAATTTCAGCAGGGTTTTAACACTAAATAGCTCCCTGCTCCCTGGGAAAGAAAAGCCATGTCTGTGCAAGGGCCTAGGGGGACACTTTCTGAGGAGTACTCCCATCTGTCACATATAAGTTACAGAGGTCATGCTCTGAGAGTCTAAGTGGGCAACGGAAGGCAATACATCTGAGTCACAGCCCTCACTGGAACTGTGTGTCACTGTTTAGTGACACACCATATCACCCAACACTGTTTTTTCCCATACTGGTGGGACACAGCTTCTCTGAATGGCCAGGCCATTCCAAGTAAGACTGACAGATCTGGAGCTGAGCATTTAAATGAACAGACTGTGGGTCCAAATCAAAAGCTATCTCACTGAGTTGCTCTTTAACTTTCAGAATCTAAACCCAAGACCAGTAGCTCCTGTTTTCTTCTTCCTCAGCCTGTAGGAATTAAGGAGAAACAGTTAGACACACAGCATTACGGATAGGTCACACTGAATTCTGAGAAGCACCATACCTGAATTACACTATGACTTCCTACCCATTAAATCCAAGCATGAAACCTCTTTTGGTGCAACAGTTTGAACTCCTGAGTCTGTAAATGTAATTTGTTTGTCACAGATAACATAAATGCACCATTAGACAACTGTTAAAAATTAAGTGATGGAAAAAAATCAAGCAGCATGGAAAGCAACTAAAAGTTAGCATTTATAGCTGTAAATAACCAGGTTTCAAAAATATAATGAAGGACTGTTAAAGTCACACCAGCTGTTTTAAATACACGAAGCTGGGGAAGGCCTGGTTAATAATTGATGAAGTACTAACAAGAAGGAGAGGAGAAGACAAATCTGAAGAACTAAATAACCAAAATGAAAAAAAAAATGTAGAAAACAGAAAAGAAAAAAAGAGGATGTGCACATTTCTATAGAGTAATTTTCAAGCAAAAAGGGCAGTTATTGCCATTTGACTGATTACAGAAATCTGCCTATTAAGACAGTCAGAGATAACAATTCCTAGCATATTTTTGCTGACCCACTGTGTTTGCTGTCATTTCCACCCTGGAGGCATGTATTACCAGCTTGCTTCAAGCAATGTGTTTTCAGCAGTCACTCAGTTCAGACATTCAGTGCATTCACATTCAGCAAAATTTTGCAAATAAGTAATTATTGCTTAAAACACCTGAACTTAAGCTTCCATTTTACATAATTTTATACTTACCTTTTAAATAACCTTCTTCTGGGGGAATCCAGTTGGGCCCCCTTATCCATATGAAAAGACTGCAGGCAGTACAAGCATAAATAAAAAAAAATGTGACAGATGTTTCTACAGTCATACAAAAGGATTCAGGTCTTCTTGCCACCCTGATAAGGCACTTAAATAGTCTTTGCTATTGATGAAAGTGTCAGTGAACTGGGCAAGAAGAGCCAGTGGCTGGAGGTCACCAGATTAGCTCCTCCGCTGCTCATCTGCCCTCTGCCACCAGCTCCATCAACAGCTCTTACTGGTGACTTAGTGACACCAGCCAGTCCTTAGGTTAAGCTCTCTGCTTACTTTCTTCAAACTTTGAAATTCTCATGTAGGTATTTTTCCTCTTTGATCCTTGCACACCTGATGGTCTTTTTCCAAACATGCTCCCTCTGTTTGTAATCTTACCATTTTCATCTCTCTGCAAGCTTTCTTTCTGCTCACCTTCACACCCTCTTAGTGCTCACACTTCTCATAGACAGGGCTGTGTAGCTGGGTGTGATCCAAGCTGGATCCTTTTCTGCTAAGGCATCCCATCTCAGCAGCAAAGGTTACTACTGTGAGCCAGGGCTTCTCGTTTGGAGCAGGCAGGCACCTCTTCCAGGAATGAAGATCATTTTTCTTATGAGTGTCAGTGGAATCCTATCTAGAGGTTTGCTTCCAGAAATCCTACCCACAATTTTCTTCACTGGCTCAGGAGAAGTCAAAGTCTTGGGAGCAACAGAAGAATTCCTTGTTAAGAGAATATGAATTGACAGAAACCAGGCTGGCCTGCAAAATATTCTTACAGAGACAGGAGGATGATTCCAATGCTTGAATTCAGGTTTTAGGAACAGTAAAATGGCAAAAGTTTTTGCATAATAAAATGTTATTTTTTATCTTACCTGGCAATGAAGACTGTACTAAAAATTCAGATTAGTTGTTTCAGAGAGTTCAAATCTGTAAGAATAATATAGAGTTGAAATGATGAGAGGTAGGAGTGGCTCTATTTTTTTCCTACTGACTCACTTGACCCTCTCAACTTCCTGATTCCTGATTTGTTTTTAGGCTTACATTATGCCTTTTCATGCATTTTGGGTTCTTTTGCATAACAAGATTCACAGGAGACTTATATAAGCGAAGAGAAGAAAATTCATCACCTGCTACAGTTAAGATTTAAGAGCAATGAATGCAACAAGGCATATCAGTGTAAACCTAAACATGTAGAGCTCAGTGAAGCTGGAGACAAATTTCCAGAATCTCAGGATTTTATTTAGGCATCTTATTACTCTTGAAATTACTGGGAAATCAGACTGTAAAAATCCGTTCTCTTCTTAAATAAATCTATACCAGGAAAGCAGCTTGGGCATAAACAACAACCTAAACACAGTATCATGTATAAAATGTTCCCAGCATTCAGTATGACCCCAGGTGCAAGCTGCTATTTTTTGGCTAGTGGTGACTATGCTCTTTTAGCACTAAGAAGACTTGCATAAACACAGGCTCAAATCCTACGCTCTGAAACCATCAGATGGAGTGCATACGCAGACTGCCTGTGAAATCAGAGGCATGATTCCTTTCTCTGCCAGTACTGCTGCTCTTAAATGCAGCTAGAAACAGTTAAATGTATTTACAAGGTAACATTCAGTATGATTCCTGCCTTTAGAAAATGAGTAGAAAGCATCAATAATTTTCTTTTCACAAGACTTCCTGATTCTTCAGTGGAGGGCGCAGCAAAACATTCTTGGACAAAGCAAATCCAGAAGAGTAATTTTATTGGGCTGAATTCACTCTTCTACCCCAGTGAAGATGTCTCAGATAAAGCACTTTAAATGAGACTGAACAATTCTGTTTAAGTAGCTCAGTTCCATCTGTACCTTTTTATCACTGTTTTGCTGCAGCAAGTGTATTTTTCCATGATTCAGAGGAAGGCAACTTCTTTAGTCTGGGCTATGCCAGAAATTTCCAAAGCACTAAAACCTTCAGTTGAGAAAAGGAGAACAGACTGAGGACAAAAAGTTGTACTCCATTTTATGAGAGTAAGAGACAGAGAAAATCTTTTTGTGACCTCCTTTTCATACACACAATGCAGTAGCTAAGCATTAAATAACAGCTCAATAGGTTTTCATCAATGCAGAAAAATAATTACTTGGGAAAAGTTACATAACCTCCAACAAACAAGATCAAAAATCGAGATATTTTTACATGTGGTCTGTAAGATTCCCTCCTGCACAAAATAACTTCTTGAATAGAAAAAACTCATAATCTTTACAGAGCTGGACAAAGATGACCTATTATTTTAGAACCAATTAATTTTTCTCCATGTGGAACCTAATAGGGAAAATCATCCAACGGTATCACTAAATATTCCACTCTGCAAAAAGCATAGCCATGAATCTATCCCGACGAACCAAACTATATTTTTATTTCAGGAGCCAATTTATAAGAGTTACTTTTTGTTCTTTACTTGAAACAAAATTTCATGGGGGCTATCCCAGTCTGTTCCACTGACTTATCTTTTCTCTGTTTCCTGGAAGGTTTAATTATCACCCTTGTAACAGAAGAGGTACCAGGACACAGTTAATCAAATTCACTGGTTAAGATCCAGCTAGAAGCCAAAGATCCAGATATGAATAAAGGGCTGAACACCATGTCCTTGCAGCAATACCCGTGAGTTTCAATTATTAACCCATCAGAGATACTGCATTAAATAGATCGTTAATGTTCTCAGCAAACCATAATAAAGTCACCACCACATGTAATTTTAAATGCACCTTATATTAGGACTGCTGCTTACCTGGCTCTACATATTACATCTTCAGGGAGGGTATGGAAACAATCCTCGCACAACTTTCTCTCTTTGGGATGTCTCCATCAGAGAAGTTTTATTTTCCCCTTGCAGAGGTTCTACCATTTTTGACACCAAGCATAGACTTCCCAGGTGAAATACTGCCTTCCTTGAAACCAGCTGAAGTGTTGCAACTGGGTTCAGTGTGGTCAGTGTTTATCCTGCTGAGCCTGGGACTTCTCATTCAAGCGTGTGTAGAGTAAAAGGTGCTGTGGCAAATACCAGAGCTGATAGATCTAGAACAACGAGTATTTTTCAGTCTTTCTGAAGGCCCTTGACAGGTTTGGGCCATCTCTGCGGTCTGCATAGATAATCCCAGTTTGAGCCTAGAGCTGCAAGCCAACAGAAAGAAATGCTGGGTGACATATTTGGGATGATATCCTGGCAGTCATTTCCTACCACCTCCCTCCCAACCATCTGGTCCTGACAAACCGGAGCTGGGCCTTGGGCTGACAGTTAGACCACACTAGCAAAGAGCAACATATGATGAATTTCCAAATAAATAGAAATATTACAGTTCTCCACATCACTCATATTTGCGTGTTTACTTGAAACATAAGGCTACAGAACTCAAGCTCAAGGATAGCTACAATGGAATTTTCAGCTAATAACTATGATCCATTTTCTACACCAGCTACATCAAAACCAAATCCCATCTCAGTTTTTCATCAGCTGACCCAAAGCCCAGACGTGACCATAATTTTTTAAAACATGTTTTGGTTTTCCTTAAATATTTTAACATTACCCTTGTAATATTTTCAAGATGAAATACAACTCTTCTGGTCAACTCTCTATCAGATTCAGTATATTGTTACAAAATTCTACATTTCCAACTTAATATTTTTATTGAATTACATTGGCTTTGGCATTACAGCCTTTTCAGTCCTACTTACTATTAATTTACTATTAAGGAGGAAAAACTGCATCCTTTTCTTCCACTGAATATCTTACAATAGCTTATATACTTTAAACCCACTAAACAATTTATACAGCTTCATAATTCGTAATTGTCTCTTTTCAATTGAGTGATATGATTAGTGAGCAACATAGGCAGTCTCACACTCGACAAGGTGCCAGCCGAGAAAGGTTTCAGTGCTTTGCATAGAGCAGGACATCATATGCTTTGTCATTAAGGCAGTTGTGAGCTGGTACCTCCTCTGCTAAGAGCTCCAGTGGTGCCACTGGTAAACAGCTGGGGGTCAGTGCTTTTCCTCATTGTGCTGGGAAGTAGCACCTTCCTGGATGACAAATACTACACACCTACCCTGAAGAAAACATTCAAAATTTGGAGCCTGGAAGGACTAAATTTCATAGTCTTAACTGAGGTGACAGGTAAGACCTGAGAAAGCAGTTCAGTAGCTAGTGTACGTGGCTAATTTATCTGAAGACTGCTTGTAAGCAGTCTACTTGTATTTTTTTCCTTATTTTGTACAGAGACATTTGTTAATGTCAGTGGAAGTTCAGACAACAAAATATTTAGAAGCCTGTGAGCCAGAGTTCTTCTGAGTTAAGAAAGCACTACTTTGAATAAAATCCTGACTATAAAAAATTCTAAATATATATATGCACACACATAGACATATATATACATACATATATCTCCAAGAAATCTTTCAGGGGAACACTCCAGTGTGATAGTTTCTACAACTAAAACAGTTTTGGAGCTTCTTTGTTCCTCTGACTGAACTAATTTTATCATATGCTTTCTCTAGTGGTCGCTGCCATGTGGAAAGGATGGGCTTCTACCAACATCTTCCTCCACATCAGCCACGAGATACGGCAGGTTATCCCTTGCCCATGGTAAGAGTTTTGTTGTCCCTCCAGTGTTTGAGGAGGTAGAGCCTGAGGACTAAGATCATCGGCAACCAAGCTCAGGTTTCTTTTTAACTCTACCTACAGGTCACTGGCCACTTCCAGAATACCAGCAGGTACTGTACAGAGCTCTTCCAAGTTCAAAGCCTCTACTGAGCCATCCTGCAATGTGACAACCCCATGACACAGTGCATGCTTCTTCTCATCTCTCCAGGTGTGCCTGATCCAGCCCCACATAGTCCAGTAGAACACTGGCACTTGACCTGCCTTTGCTTTGCTGCACCATGTGATGTGGAGCACCAGGGATGCTGATGGGATCCCTGCCGACGACAATCGTGCACCAGCTTTACAGGCTAGACCAGTCCTGTTTCTCCAATCTGAGCTATAACTCCTTTTGAATAGAAACAAGTGGCTCACACATTTTCCCAGGCAAGTAGAGGCTATTATCTGGTCCATTTCATTCCCTAAAGCAAAAAGTATATATAATATGGATTCTAGGATTTCAAGTACCATTATAAATTTTGACTTATCATAGTGTGTTAAAATGCAACATTTGTATGCAGTAAGCAATAATTACATAATAAGGAAAGATGGAGAATAGCTTTATAATGTGCAAACATGTACACATGGTAATGAAGAGGAATTTATCCATTTCATAAAATTGTGTAGTTGGATTCACATCACAGTCACACTTTGGCTGAAAAATATACATTTGGATGAAAAATAGGCATTTACTCTGGTCCCTTGAAGGCCACGGAGCCCTGATGCCACCACTGGACTGATCACCCCTTAAGGCACTTGAACCACTCAATTATTTTTCTACAACAGTAGTTTCAGGATATGTTTACAGCACAACTGCTGGAAATTTCATTGAGCAGATGCTAAGAGGTGTGTTACTTTCAGTTGGTTTGGCTACAAGGAAAATTTATGCTTTACAAATCTGATTCAGATCTGCCCTACTTGCCTTGATCACTACAGCAAAGGCAGCTGCTTACTATAGTTGTCTTAACTCCAGTTACATATTTTGCTTGTTAAAGGAGTAATTATAGGCCTTTGGAATAAGCAAGGAAGGAAACAATAATTATATAGATAGAGAGGGAAGATATTCCAGCTGTAATTCAGATTTATTTTCCCACATCACCTACCTTAGGAGGCTACTAAAAAAGTGTTTAACACACACACAATGTCTCTCTAGAACTATGCTTAGCTTTAACCATTACCTATCTTCCAGTCTCTGAAAGCTGCTTGCATAATGCCAAGAATAACCTGAAGGTGTTTTTTTGGGGTAACTCAACTTTGCAGAAGACACCTCCTTTTGTTTTATTTTGGTGGTGTCTCTGCATAATCTTAACTGAGTTTTAGGGATTAAAATGCACCAATCTAAATCCCTGGTGTGCTTGTAAAATCTGTGGAAGACAGTCTGTTGTTTAATGAAAACCGAAAGGAGACTGCCTAGCAGACGTCCTCACTTTCCTAAGTGATAGAGCACAATTTCCCCAAGCTCCTTGTTATCTGCAGAAACACCTAGGGAGATATTTTCTTGACCTCCCTAGAGCTGAAATTTTCTTGATCTCTCATGCAGTGTAACTACTAAGAGAGTGACTACAGAGCACCAGAAAGGCAATGCCAAGCCTTCCTGCTTCTTGAGACAGGATAGCATAGTGATGTGTGGCTACTAAAGTTTTCAGTCAGATACCTTTACTCATGCTCACTTTCTGGGTTGTCAGCAACCACATGCGGCATTGTTTATGCAGTGTTTTACCATCTGTCTTGCACACACTTTCTGCTTTTTTGGGAACCACATGGGTTGTTGACATGGATTCTGTCTTTTCCAGCTTCCCTCTCCCTCTGCCAAGCACATTTTCTTAATTAAATAATGCTTGGCAGTGTACATAAGCAAACAATTACCCACACAAATTTGGTGCAAGCAAGTGTAAGACCACATCAACAGCAGAGAGGAAGTCAGGTTTAATCATTAAAATGTATAAAGTGTTGGTTCAACAATTGTTTTTGTTCAATAAACCATACGATTTTATTGTGTGGTTACCTTTCCTGGGCCAAGGCTTGAGCCTAATTCAAGATTTAATAAAAAGCACAGCTTTTGTAAAAAATGGAGGACCATGTCCCTGTTTCTGACCCTTCTCTCCTGTCTGACCCTTTCTCACACGTGAGGTCTGAATTACCGGTGGTTTTGAGAATTCACTGCATTGAAGACATAGCTAAGGCTGTGTTGAGGATCAAATACAATTAACAAGGAGGTTGCTGTCTTCCCAAAGATTCAGCAGCAAATAGGTTAAGGAAATTAATTTTGCCCTTCAACCCTTAAGAGTTGTTTCGTATTCTGTTGTTTCAGGTGCTTGCATGCGTATCATTCTCACCTGGCCTTACAAGTTCACCCAGCAGCTGGCCAGTGCAATCGGCTTGACTAAACTTCTAGCTACAGCAGTGTTCCTGGGATTTTGATTAAGAGTTAATTCCCATGCAAAAAGTGAAACAAGGAAAAATTTCCCCATGGTAATTTGAGAAGCAGTCCTACATCTAAATTAAGTCATACCCAATGCTAATGAAACAGCTTTAGAAACCAAAGGGGTAACCAAATACCTCAGGCCATTTTTTCATCTGAGGTACACATGAGTAAATATGAAAGGTCTCTGATGTGGATTAATAGGCATCACAGGTATGTAAATGATGTCTTAATTTGGCACTCTATAACTTACTTGCTCTTAGATCTTAAAATACCCTAAAGTGTGACTTTCTAACACTAGAAAAATTATTCTTAATTCCCTACAAAAACTCCATGTAATTTTAAAATAAATTTAATTAGAAAACTTTGTAAATACTTTAAACTGTGTATTAAAGATCAGAGGTTACATGGAAAAAAAAATCTTACTTCAGGTTTCACTAGAGATGAGAAATATCAGGAAAAAAAAGAACAAAAGCATCAGTTTTGTCTTCCCATTTTTCCTACTCTGCGTTGATGCAATCCTGCAGCTCTCAGGAGTGGTAGTTTGGTTTAACTAGGCACATGGGTCTTTACTTGCTACTCCTGTTGCGATAACACCAGTTCCTTCAAAAAGAATAGCACCCAACAGCCCATACTTTCAAAAAATAACTGGTTAGAATTGTATCTTGGCAATTCAACTAAATTTTACCACCTGCAGTAAGCTAAATGCAGGTTTTCTTTTGCCCAAGTACATGTGTTGCATCCTTTGCCTTTACTTAGGCATCTTTCCTGCTCAGGCCACACACTGGCTTCTGGGCACAGCCTCACTATTGCTCTAAAATTTGCATGAAAAAGATTCTCAGCGCATTGACAGCAGGTGCCCAAAACAAGGATTGTCCCCAAAAAAGACCTATTGAATGATGTAATTCTTAGTCTGTAAGGCACTGTCCCCCCACCCCACAAGGAAGAAACATAACATCACAATAGGCAGGATGCTGCAGAAAGGTTTCTGGGATTATAACATAACCTACCTAGAACTTGCTTACACACACGTGCACAGACAGACTCACATAGAGGTTTTACACATCTCTTGGCCTTTTCACTTTCCGGCTGTAAGTTAATGGGTTGTGAGAACAATGTCAATATGTGCCACTTTAAGAACAATGTTTTATGTAACTCAGATTAAAATTTAACTGGGCTGTTTCACTATTCAGTGTGTGCAGCCTTTTCAACAGGATCTGATAAAGATCAGTTTTGCTGGAACTTGTTTTCACAAGCACTTACAAAATCAGCCTCCCTGCTACTGGCACTTGGAGCAAAAGAAGCTACAAAATCTGCCGCATTTGAGAATGAAGTAATATGCTTAGTATAGTTTCATACATGCAATAAATAAATAAGGCCAAAAAGGGGCTGGAAGGATTTGTGGCACAGTGTCAGTTTCTAATCTTGCTTTAGCTGCATTATAACACTAGCTCATCTCATAGTCCTGTTGGTAACCACTTCACTGGCCTGCCAACTTCAAAATAGCTGTCAGGTACCTGAAGCAACCTGGAATTGCGATTAACAAACCTTACTCGGCTCCATGTTCACATAATGGACTCTTATCGCCAGAAAGTTCATCCTTCCAAGCTGTATTTGGGGGACAGACACGGAAGGCAACAGGAGAGCTGCAAAATCTTCATTTAAATTGTGGAGAAACAGAGGATCAATCTTCAGTTCCGTTAAATCTCTTGTTTTAAGCATGTGCCTCTCATATACTGATGAAAAAAGGTGAACTTATAGAAAGCTGGTAGGTAATGATATTTGGACTGTATTGTGAGTGTAAGCAAGCCTCAAAGACAACCCAGGCAGCTCCTGATAACAGATTGTCATTTCTGAAACAGCTCACCGGCTGTAAGAGTTCACACACACATCAGCCCAGTCCACTGGGAATTCCTGTGAGCTATCAACAACAGCCAAGGCTAAGGCCTTCGAAGTCCCTGTACCTAAAATGAAGCATGCCTACAGCAAATAAGCTGCAGTACAGTTGAATATTTTGATATCAGTCTTTTTAATGTACTTTAGAAGCAAGCCACAAGAACCAGGTGCCCTGAGGTGATAAAGAGTGTCCTCCAAGACAAGAACTTAGGAGACATTACTCTAGGAGTTCAACACTATTAAACCTCAAATTTTAGATCCTTGTCAAAAACTCTTAGGACATGTTATCAAAGTAAGATGTGACACTTGGCTATAAAGACCCTGTTAATGAGTAACAAAAGAATCTGTGATCACCTACAAATTACTTTGAAACTTAATTGAGGAATTTGAGAAATTGAGTTTTCAGAGCAGAAACCAAGTTTCTTACCTTGCACAGCACCATGCATACCTGCGTACATTCCTCAGGACTGCCACAAAAAACTACTTATGGATGTGCAATAAAGCACTTACATACATTAAGTATATAAGTCCTTTTGCAAAAGGACTGCAAAACCTGTGAAAAGGCTCCACACATGCAGGAAGAAATTCACGTCTTTCTCCAAAATCCTTTATGCCTTTCCTAACCCTTTAGAAAACATTTCATATGGGGCTTCTTAAAAGCCCATCAGTAAGCAAGTAGAAGCTGTACCCTTATTGCTTTTCATAGCAGAGATTAGAAAGTTCAGTTCTTGGCTTCTCATAGAGGTGATCAGTAAAGATTTCTTCCTAACCTTACTAAAAATGACAATTTTGCAAGGGATAAACTTACAGACAGTGACAGGCACAGATGACTTTTTACTCTCTCTGCAAATGAGTTCTATTGAGGATACTTTTTTTTTTTAGGTATGTTTTTGGAAAGGTTATATATCCCTATGGATATTTTTAGAGGCATATTTTTATTTTAAAGCGTTCATTTTGTGATGGCCAGTATTAAACAGTTTGGATTTAATGCACGTTTTGTTGAAGCTTGTGGCTTTCAATAAAGTTCAAAAGCACTAAAAAGAGGGTCAGAATAGGGTAACTGTTCAGGCTACTGCTATGTGGTTTTTTTTGCTTGGGAATACATCAGTGTAGACATTTTAAATACATCAGAAGTTCAAATAACATTCTCCTGACTGAATAATTTCTATTAGGCTGCTGATCTGAGCTGAAAACCAATGACAGGCTCCAGTGGTTGTTAGTTTTGGAGTGCTTGAGTTCCTTTAAATCCCTGCAACCCATGCTGTTTGAGATTTACCTTGATTCTCTAGTGCTATCTAGTGGCTACTACTGAAAATTATTAATGTTTTCATAGAAATGCAGCTAGACAGAAGTCAGCTTCTGTGGACCAATCTAGGTCCTTCTTCCACAGCTAATCTGACTTGAAGGTGTGCAAGTGCGGTTGGGTAGTAAAGACAAATAGCCTATTGCACAAAGCTTCAGCACCCAAAGCTTCCAGGCTAAACGTCCAAGCTGAAACCAGCATTTTTTAATACAAAAAAAAACACTCATGCAGCCATCTCCAGGCCTATTTGTGCCTACATAGGTGAGCACTTCCCCTCTTCTCTTACCTATCAATTTAAATTATCCTTCTCCTGTTATTTCAATTCTCTTTTGAACTGGAAGTTCACAGTAGGGCAGTTCCAGCCGCCTGTCAACACAGAGAAAAGCACATAGGCTTCCAGCTCTCAGTATATGTATCTGCCCCTTTGCTGTTGGCTGCCCAAGATTTTTCCTCAGTTCATCTTCTCCTTGACACTGAGAAGAAAAACAATCCAGTTAACGGTTGCCACTTTTGGGCTTGATCAGGGATCTGCTAGCTTGGCCAAGAGATCCAATGAAGCTCAAGTGTGAGGGTCAATAACACATGTATATGAGTTCAAACAACCAAGTAAGTAAAACTGAGTATGGTTCCTGTATATAGAAGGAACAATCCTATGAATATTCTTTCACATGGGCCCAAACAAAATGCTTCTGGCAGTGAGGAAGTCTGGAGCGTATTCATACTTCATGAGGTGATCCTAGCCCCACAAACATGGTGTCAAGTATCCCAGACTCACATTTTTTAACTTCAAATAGGATTTCATCGTCCTGAAAGCACAAACTGGAACGTGCTCCAAACTTGAACACACCAGGCTAATAGAAAGGATGTATACTCCCATTAGAAAAAGGTGCATTAGGAATCACAATTTTCCTGG
>JAWMRA010000090.1:39740408-39755306 GCA_035584735.1 Pseudotriccus pelzelni | reverse complement strand
ATCACAATTTTCCTGGGAGGAAGTATCTGCAGTCCAGTGGTTAGCACGTACGCAGTACTATTTCAAATCCACACACGTGCACAGGCACACACACAGTCTTTGACATCCTCTCTTCACATATAATAATCCCCTCCAACAGCCCAACACACATACACCAATCAAAAGAAAAGGGAGAAGTGCTGACAAGAATGGTTTGGCTGCTGGCAAAATAAAGAGCTTTGTAGAGATTGACTTCCTAAAGTGGAAAGAAGAAAACAACATACAACAGCAAACTCTTAATAACTTATTTCTACTAAATGTGAATATACCATAAATCTGCACCTAAAACAAAGGTCCAGTTATACTTTTCTCCTTTCAGCTCTAGCAACCACAATAGGAAAAAGGCTTTTTTTCCAGAGGCAGACTACATACAACGAATCCTGATGGTGAGCTGCCATTTGAAACAAACAAAAGCCAATTTATTCCTAGGGAGATAAGGCTTAGATTGAAAAGAGAGCATAGTCATAATAGGAAAATCAGCTCAAACCAGGAGATTTCTACCTTGTCTCCAGCAATTCACTCTCTTGCCCAGATTTATCCTTATTGCAAAGACACACAATTTAACACAAAGGCAATCATTGCTGTCATTCAGTGTTGTGAAATAGGCTGTAAAAGCTTTGTCAAGAGACCGTGTTCACAAACATTTTTGTGAATTAATCAACATAAATATTTGGTTAGAACAACCTCTGAGCCTATATTAACAACAAATTTGAGTGGATTACTTCTTCTTCTGTAGATGCTTAAAAACAGAAATATCTGATAGAACTGGAGATGAAGGTAGAACAAAAGCAGCTCCTCCACACAGTCTTTAAATTAAAGCCAAGATGTTCAAGGTTAGATTTTTTAAAAAATCGCCCAGTCAACCTACCTTCCAAGCCCTAATTTCCAGTACTGCAAGTGAAGATTGTCAAATCTGTGGTACACACCCACATGCAGGACATAAAATTGCTGAGTATGGACTAATCCCACTGAGGAGTGACTCTGCTACACCCAGACGTGGGTTCCTAACCACCACATCTGTCAGGGAAGAAGTCTTCAGGAACAGCAAGTGAGCTTTTGTCCACCTGGGACCTAAAACTAAGAACTTCTTATACACAGAAGCCTACAGTTACTCTTCCTAAACACTGCTGGATCTTACTTTTAAACTAAAGCATGACTTGCAAGGGAAATGCTGGAGCTCAGGCCTTCTCCATACAATAACTTCTCTAGGACGTGATAATTCAAGCAGAGTACCCTCTAGGTGCACGGAGAAAGAAGCTGCAGATGCAGCTGGTATTGTCCAATGTTTAAGACAACCATGAAACAACACTGATTTCCTACACTAAATTTGTTATTTGTCCTACTTAAATCCCCAACTAGCAACAATGAAGTCTTCGGCCCAGACACTAGGTTTGGAGTGGCTTGGATTCCCCAGGAGAATTCTAACACTGAGAGTGACATTTTGCTTCACTACCTGTATTTGTATATATTCGTCAAAACCAAATAAAAATATGTATCTGAAACAATGACTGAATTTCTATTTTTTTCATTCCAAGAGTATCAAAAGAATAACATCTTATTAGCCCTTCACAGGAACTTTACACTTGGAAAAAAATCTGGGGAAAAGAGTTTTTGTGGACTTAAAAAAAAACTAAAACAACAAGACAAAAATACGTACTCTATTACTTTTACCCTTCTTCTGGACTTGGTGAGAGTAACAAAGGTTAATGTTTTTCCCATATGATAACCTTTAGTATCACCTGTCCTCAGTGGTTTCTGTCACAAACAGTGATTCCAGTAAAAATGTGTTGCCTTACTCATTCGGGTTGTGTTGATACACACACACATGTAAGTTGTCTGCCATACTGGCCTTTCTACTCCCAACAGACATATTTACATCTAACACTGAGTAATGAACACAATTTTTCAAGCCAAAACAAACTGCATATGTTTTTGACAGTTTCAGATAAATACTCTCCCAAAACAGAGGACAACTCCTTTCCTACTAACTAACTACCAAAGACGATGCTTCCACTGCTTTTCGTAAAATCTCCAATAATATAAAGCCTTGAAGTGTTAGACACACTGGGGGCTTTGGCATCCCTGTGATGAGAAGGTACTTACTTTAAAGCTACAGCCCACAAGAATCTTTAACGTGCCTCAGCATAAGTGACTGAGGTGCTCAACAAGAAACTCTAACTCGTGTGCAGCAGTGGAAACCTGATAAGGCATCCTGAAAACATGCCCTGTGGTATCAGTCCTCTGAGTCCTGGTATCATGCACTCTTCTGTGAAGAGCATAAACAAAAAGGCATGAAAACACACCGAAGTGACACTCTGTTGTTCACCACTGCTGAGAGTCTCAAAAAGGTACCTCATATCCCACAGAAATATTCAAGGAACATTCACTTCCTTTTAGCTATAACGTTTACCTTTGTCAGTCAGAGTGTAGTCTTAATTACAAGGAATTCAGTTGGCAGGGTGTAATCTTAATAAAGTGCCAAACATTGGAACAATAGAAAACATTAAGAAGTGCTAACAAATTTGAAGTCTCCCATCTGAGAGAAAAACCTTTCACTTGTCTCTCTAAGGATTAACTGGACATCTAACTGTTAGCACTTAAAAATCCTATGTAGTACTCACAGCTAAGAATACAGATATGTTTTAGGGATTTTTTATATGATTCAAACTCTCCCTTAAAAGTAATTTAAAAAAAATTACATCCTTAAACTACCTATCTGAAGATCAAAAAAAATGGGACCAGAGAGTAGTTTGATGAGAAAGAGTAAGCGAAAACCTTGTTAGTTCACTTTCTAAAAACAACTTGCTGCTACAACTTAACAAAAAATCTTGAGTTAAAAATTAATATTTTAGTTTGGAAAATTCTGTTACCTTCAACTCAAATGTACATAGTTTTTAGCATTAACAGTTTACCAGAAATTACTCTCCTTTCTCCTGAAATAAAAGAAGGAGCATTTATACTTTTTCCTACCCGTTTCAAACAATCATCTTCACTGCGAGTAAAAAGGACAATGAAAACATAGCGAAAAGACTGGAACCTCTAGCTACTTGGGCATCATCTTCCATTAGGTATACTCTTCTCAAGTGCCTGAAATGGATCTGTTTAACCTGTCATTGTTACCACTTCCATAAGTATTGGTGGCACAACTTCACTAGCCAATGCATTACCCTGCAACACTGAACTAAACGGCATTATAATCAAGATCTAGACATGCGTTGAGGAAGATGCATGATCTCAAATTCAGAAAAGAAATATCCACACTGCAGGTGTTGAATATATAAAGAATAATGTTGTTCACTGTTTTAAAGAAATGAAAATTTTCATCTATTATTAGTTTCAAGGGTGCCTGAGGCAGAACTGCTCTCTACACATGAATATTTTAGATGCTTCAAAGAACTTGTTTTTAAAAGCAAGAGAAAGTGTGTGTAGGAATCTCACACCAGCCCCTTTCCAATGTTACTCCCACTTTAAAGTAAGGCTTTCTTTGCAAAATACTATTAAAAATAGTTCATCCACATTACTTGCAAGTCTCTGTCAGTAAAACAAAACATCTTCTTGACACTTAACAACAAACACGTTTTTTCTTCATCTAAGCCTTCAGAATATACAGCTTCTTTTTCTGACAGAGTTGTGAGAAAAATCTCATTTATTAATTTTAGAAAAAAAACACAAACAAAATAATTTGTGAAACAAGGAAATAAAATGCGTAAGAAAAGTTCTATACAGCACGCGCCAGGTGCCCAGGTGCCAAAGGTCCCAAGAACACACCTCTTAATTCAAAAACCATGCTTTTTAAAGTTCCCAAGGTTCTGCCTCATTTATGTGACAGAAGAGGTGCTCCCCTCTCCCTGGTTGGCTGTGCTGTGCTGGAGGGATGGGGCCTCTAGCAGCATGGCAGCCTCCAGGACCAGCCATGTGGTATAAGGGGTTTCCTCACCAATATTCATTTTACAGTTTCCCTATTCCCGTCCACATAGTTTCCCTGATACCACCTCCAGATAGGATCAAGTATCTTACAGCTCCATGATACGCCTTATAGGTTAGTAAAGAAAAATTCTTAAGTTAGTGACCTGATTAGTCCATTTGCTTATAATAAAACTGGTTTTGTTATTTCTCACAGAGTGAAGGGAAGGGGATCATCCATAGTTGCTAAATTCCACCCACTCTCCCAGCTGAGAATTACCAATATCATTGCTTCCATAAAGCTAACCCAGAAATAAAATACAGCAGAAGAATGACCAGAAAAGCAGCCATGCCAATGATACCTGCTCACTGTCAAGAGTGAGCAGGTATCTAAATCTAAGATTAAAAACCTTTTCATTAACACCACTCTGATTATTCCTCAACATTGAATAGCTGAGAGGTAAGCAAAGTTAAAAGAATGGGATTGGTATCTGAACAGATAATGGACATAAGGCTTTTGGGAGACCCTGTTCTCTGAGTCCCAAGCTCCACGGCTCACTGTTGATCCCTCATGCCAAGTCCCATGCCTGAAGGAAAGCTTTTTAAACAGACTGAACAATGATTAATGCTCTCTGGTACAAAAAAGCAAGACAGCTTCATAGTTTCACATATTTGTGAAGAGTTTGCAAGTGAAGATAAAATCTTTTAAAAAAAAAAAACAACAAATGATCCCCCCCCCAAAAAAAAACCCAGTTTAAGGTTTTTTTAACTACTAAATTGTTTTGAATTCATCTTTTGCAACAGAGTGAACAATGTAAGCATGCCATTGTAAAGCAATGAGGAACACACCTGCAACTTTACTTCTTTATCATGACGTTTGGAATTTATTTAAATCCCGCATTGTGACACGAAAGCAGTAACAAAATAGCTGTAAACTACTTCTGTTACAAATATAGATACTATTTAAAGTGACTTTACATATTCTAATGTAGACAATTCTCACACTATGCAAGAAATAAGTATAAAAGAGCAATTCAATAACAGCAGCATCCAGTAATGGTACCATCTGGTTTCTTCCATCTTAGCCTACCACAGTGTAACTTCTAGAGCAGTTAAAAAGACAAAGGGGTGGATTTTTTTGTTAATTTACTTACACATACCTATCAATTTGTTAATACTATTTGACAGACACTTCTAAAACTGCTTTTGTGACCCCACTAAAACAAATGCTATGTCTTTTGTATTCTCCCATAATGATGGCCTGAGCATTGTCTGCATTTTCAGTTTGGATTTTTGTTAAATGACAACTGACATGGTGGTGCTTCTTGCTACATCTTTTGGCTAATTAACACATGGGATCTTCCTGCTAATTAGCATACTAGTTAGCTGGGTTTCTCCCTCAAAAGACTTAGTGAAACTTTTCTGCAGGAAAAGAAATCGTGGGCAAAGAGTGCTTTACCTCTGAGATTCCTAGGAGCAAGGCAGGCAAAAGCAGGCAGGCTACAATCAGCTAAGAGCTTCACTGAGTGCTATTTTTACATAAAGTTTTAGTGAGAAAAAGTGATACATTTACTGATCACACTGCTGAATAAAGAACAGCTCCACGGTTGCATTGTACTTAATAGACACATATTGTATTTGTGCCTTTAAAATCAATATCCCCAAAAAAATAGTTGTGGCCCTCAAATCTCTTCTGCTTATTACTGTTACAGACCTTCACTGATGTCTCACTACTCACCTCCACTGGGAGGAATTTTCAGGCCTTTGCCCATCCTCAAGCCATTACTCCTGCGTTTACATCTCCTCAGTTCAAGAGGACTCTCCCTTTGCTGCTATTGGTAATGGCACCAACACTGTAACATCAGCTTCTTCCACACTGGCCTAAAAAACATCCAGACATCTGGTGGCAGCTAAGTAAACCTGCTCTGAGCAGTTTGTTCACAGCTCTGATTCATGCAGCTTGAAGTAATGTCTGCATTGACCCTGTAGTTAGTCTTGCACCTTGGAAGAGAACAACTTTTGCTTACAGACATTTCATATTCGGAAGGTCATTTTCCCATCCATACGGACTAGAAAATACTATTACTATAAAAGTCTAGTTCTTCTAATACTGCAGTTACTGGGCATTCTCATTCCCCAGGAACACTTTCCCTAGCACTGAATTTTTTGGCCCTGAGCACAAGTCCTCTCCTTTTGAAACAAACACACAAGACCCAGCCTCAATCCCTGTCAAAGAAACACATAAACAAAACCCCAAACCCAAACCAACAAATAAAAAACAAACAAAGCAATAAAAGAAACAAACAAACATACAAACATCAAAACCAAAACCCTCAAACCTAAGCCAAAATGAAACACAATTTTCTCTTATTTTTGGGATACACCATGACTTAGGAAACTTGAACATAAAATCTAAGTCCATTAATCAGTGGCCTCCAGTTTACATACTTTTCCTTCTATCCCTCAAGTCTTTATTTTATTACAACTTTCTTTCTTCAGTAATCTTATTCCTGTTTTCTGACTACTGCTACCCAAGCAACCCCCTTTCTGACTTGGTGAATTTGTAATTTTTCCAACTTTATTCAAATATCCAAAATCTCTCAGCAAAACATTTCAGTTTTGTTGTGTGGTTATTAATGCAAACATTCTTTTTTCTTTTTTTCCCTGCTGACTTACTAATATGAAAAAAATCCATCTCTTTCCATAGCTAATATAACTTCATCCCAGTGGCTTGACAGTAAGAGATGTACTTCTATTTCATACAGAAATATGGTTAAATGTTACTTTTCTTCAGTGTTGTAACCCAGTCGTGTGCATCTGGAAAAGCAAGAAGACTATACAAAGACTTTCATTCTCTTTACTATGTGGAAAGTAAATAATACGGTCTTATTGACCCTAACCCTTCATGCAGCCAGTTCATGACAATACAGTCAAAGTGACTGTTCCTTTTGTCCTTTTCAGAATAGCAACTGCTTCTTCATGAGTCACCCCTTCTAAACTCTGCCCATTCACAGCAATGATCTGATCCCCCCTCTTCAGACGTCCATCTTCTGCTGCTGCACCCTGAAACGATACAACACATAACTGCAGACTCATGCATTTCTTTTTCTTCCTGACACACAGTCCTTATGGTTTAAGATTGGTACAGTGTACAAAACCCCTTGAAACAATTTTGGTTTTCAGTGATTCCAATACAGTCAATTGTAGCACAATTGTACTACAATACAGTAGTATGTCTGGCCCTAAGTTTCAAAACATCTACAAATTGGATCTACAGGATTGTTTTGTTCCCTTAACCCTGTTAGTCCAGCTAGTAAAACATTTAAACCCTGCTGTCATAGAAGTAGCATTTTCAAGACCTGAAGAAGTTTTCAGCAACTTGCTTAAGAAATTCAGGCACTAACACCCAATTCTACACTTTGATTTACCGTAAAAATTTGGCATTCTTGATTCCAGTTTTCTCTGACTCAGGGCTGTTTCGCAGGGCAGTCCAAACTATCAAACCCAGGTCAGTATTTGAACTACTCCAAAGGTCCAATCTAAGTTCAATAATACCATTCCCTCTACTACCTGAAGAAAACACTCTAAATATAAGGCAAGGGAGATGTTATCCTAAGTATGTGCACAATTCCAGTTTTGAGACATGGAAAAGACTGCCCCGTGTTGGATCACATGTATTTGGGAATTCTGAATCTTTTGAAGACTATAGCTTTCAAATACTGGAAGCATATTTTGACCAGCACTTGCACTAAAAAGGAAAAGCTGTAACAATCTTTTGGCTG
The DNA here is from genome assembly GCA_035584735.1 of Pseudotriccus pelzelni. Lineage (NCBI taxonomy): Eukaryota > Metazoa > Chordata > Aves > Passeriformes > Tyrannidae > Pseudotriccus > Pseudotriccus pelzelni. The sequence continues at coordinate 39,747,582 of JAWMRA010000090.1, read as the reverse complement.
CCAACTAAGGCCATGATTTGGTCTGAGTGAACTAATAAATGGCTTGACTGAACAAATCTACACCTACCTTTGCAAACACCGTCTTCACATAAATGGGTAAGTCTCCGTGGGGACTGCCGTAGCCACCCACAATACTAAAGCCAAGGCCGTCTGGTCCCCTGTCCAGAGTAATAGTCTTGTACTGAGGAGGTCTAAGGAAAGGGAAAAGAGTATCATGATGTTGTCTGAACTCTGGATTTAATGTGTATAATATTTCTTTTAAGCTAATCAATACATTTCCCTTTCTACTCTAACTACAAATACTTTTATTAAAACTGGTTATTTAAGTTTGTGTAAAACATTGTAACTGCCTAATGTCTATATTATCAGTAGCTACTTCATACAGCTCAGGACAAAGTTATGGCTGCTGTGTGCTTACTAGTGAAGTAGAGATGCAACACCAGTACCTCAAGTTTCCGTAACATCTACTTCAAAAATCCTGTAATGCCTAAGATTAGTCCCATCAGTTTACGCTATAACATTTGATTGCTTCTCTCTTTCTCTAATAGATAAGCATGTATTTGCATGTACATGTTTATACATATCATTTGTAGGTACATTTCCCCATATATACTTTGACTGTAAGAAATTCTGAAATTCTTTTGCCTGTTCCTAAAAGAAAAGTGCCTCAGATCTATGACAGAGATTGAGGCAAAACTGTTTACTTGATGTACCTTGCATGTGTACTAGAAGCAATATACCTTGTATATCAAAACCATCTGATACTCCTGATATCCAATCACTAAAAAACACATTATGGAAACACATGTACTACAGTGGAAAGGGACTTTTTTGGTGTAACAATTAATCCCAGCTACCAAATCTCAGTGAAACAATGGAGAATGCAGAAGAAATCAAATCACACCATAACTCTACAGAAGTTAAAAAAAAGTTGCAGCATAGCAAATCATATAATGAAAAATGCAGAAGAGGACCTCTGGCCTACAGGTGCCACATACACCAATGTGTTAATCATGGTTGTGTCAAACAATTTATCCATTAACTGCTAGAATTTGTATGATTTTTAGGCTGAGTTCTAAAATAATAGGCTACAGAGTTTATATATCCTATAGTTACTGACCCTAAATCATCCTGAAAAATGCCAGTTGAAGTTAGTCCTGCAAAAGAGAGACTGGATGTAGGTGGATCCTGCTGCTGACCGGTTATGACACTCACTTCTCCTCCAGCTACAACCTAGGAACAGAGTTCATAAACCAGTAAAATAAGAATGCTGACACTAAAATAATTCATTGTAGCAGCTGGCAAAACAGTATTCAGGAAATATTCAAAATGTCACTGAAGATTTCTTACCTGCAACTCAATAGTGCCTGAAGCATTTTTTAAGATATTAACAGCTTGGGAATGAGTCATGCCCTCAGTAGATGTTCCACAGATGCTAACAATCCTGTCCCCAACCTACAGAAGGTAGAAAATCTAACTTATTTACATAGATTTATTTGTCACTTTTTTCAACAATAACAAATCTGTCTATTTGCATTTAGCCAGATTTTATCAGTAATATATGTCAGGAAGAAATAAATTAGCAACTGTACATTCACAGTCCTCTTGCAGGCAAAAAAACCTTTTAACTGCATAATAACCCAATACAAAGGTGGAAAATTCAACATCAGAATGAGCAAATTTCAACAGTTTAGCATGTTCAGTGTAAAAAAGTAATGATGGTTTACTGAATCAATCCTAACATTCCAGAAATGCACAACATGTAAAAAACAGAGATGCATTTTGCATGTCACCTGAAGACAGACTGAAGTAGCAAATTATCATTAGAGACTCTGTGTTTGAATTCAGCTTGAAATTATATTGTCCATTTTCCAGGAAACCTGAGTCAAATGCAACCACGCCTGATACAGAGTGGATACAGGACGCATTCAAATACAGTATCAGACAGGACCTCCCCCTTCAACTCAGAACCGATAAAGCACTGTCTCTGTAACAGGACAGATAAAACATACTGCATACCCACAACTGCAGGAACAACCACGACAGTCAGCAATGGCACTCTCTTCCAGAATGCATCCTTCTGAAGCACTCTCTATGCTTTTAGTTTTCACAAGCTGACTACTTTTAAGATCCAAGATTGCTTTAGGACTTCCTTTCTTAAGTTAGTACATTTCAGCAATTACATTTTCCCATGCTACCAATTTGAGTTGCTGTTTCATCAATTCAAACAGCAAGAAGTCTCGACACGGCCAGAAGCACAGACTGTATAAACCAACTGCTAATTTATTGCCTGTCCAGAGGAAGTACTGGGCATTACCCATGCAGTCTTTACAGCCTTCTTAAAAATTAACTTACTCTCAGTTTCTGAGTCTGAGCTGCAACTCCGTTTGGGTGCATCATGGCGATAAATATAGGAACATCTCCAAGAGGACTTCCTACACCTCCAGCAATGCTCACTCCTAGTGAATCTGCAGGGCTCTGTTATAGTAATAAAAAAAGAGGTAAGATTTTTCTGGAAAGAAAAACACATACAGAGAACTTTACCCTTGCCTCAAAAAAATGACTAAGCACCCTGTCTCATGAAAATCAGAATTCCTGTGTCTCAAGCCATTTTTTAAGCTAATATGCTTTGCATCACTTTGAGAAACATGGAGATCACAAGAGATGTTTCTATTTCTCAGTGGTAAGTGAAAATTTGCCAATTTAGTTGTACATTTTATTAACTAAATGCAGAATTCAGCATCAGTCCCTTAATTTCAGCACAGGAAGTCTGAGCAAGGAAAACCCAAGAGATGGGATTGCTGTCCTTAGTATTGTTTATATCAATCTCCTATTATGAACTTCCTGAAGACTAGAATTAAGCTTTATGCTCCCCCTAGTGCCCCAGTGTTGAAGAGTAAAACCAGCTGTTCACTACTGCACCACACCTGAATACCTCACTGCAAAAACTGATATTGTCAAACCAGTATTTACAGATTATGCTGTAAAAGAGAATGGCAAAAAACAATTCATGTAATCATGTGAATTAGATGCCAGGCAAAGTCAAATAAATATAAATATTTTGGACAATAAGAAGCCGTCTGTGGCTAAGCTCACATGCATAATGAAAGTGACTGAATTTCACAGCTGAAAACCTCACAGCTGTATGTTTCATTAAATATATGTGTGCAGAAAAATATTAAATACAAAAAAGCAGTCTTTCAACTTCTCCTGACTTCACCAAAATAGAGACTGGAATTAACTCAGCCTGATTATAACATCAGGTCCCATTATCTCTTACTAAACCTTCCTTCTTCTGCTTTCAACACAGCTCACAAAAAGTGACAGCATAAGTCACACTGATGTTACACAAAAATATAGACAGTGGAGACCATACAGTCCTGACCTGAAAAACAGGCAAATTAATTTCTATTGCCGTATCAATTCCTCTCTCAGAACAATGAATATGCCCAGACATTCTTTCTGTAAAGAAACATGTTCCTGATATGTACCACTTCATGCTGTAACTTACCTTTTTTATTTCAACTGTTCTTAGTCCCTGTATTTCAGAAGCTGCTGTCAAATGAATTAAAATAAATTTTTAAAAAAGTTAAAACTGGCATTCCTAGAAAACTTTCCTAATAAAGTTATCCAAACCACTATGATGATTCTAACTTTCTGATGGCTTGTTATATATATATTAAGCTAATTTGAAAGTGGTTGTCATTACATCAATTGGATTGAAATAGTCCTAGAATAGGTGAAAGAATCAATCATTTTCTCCATTTAAATAATGTTTGGAATAAAACTGCTCAGCATGCTCAAATAGAATATAAAACCCCCTAATATTTGCTAGCAATATTTTGGTCAGAAGTAAGTTTGTTCTACATTTAAGCAAAAGACAGCTATTCTACATGTATTTTCATATAACTATACAGTATCTGGATTTTTATGAATGAGATAGCTTGACTGAAGACGTATTTAGATTAAATAGAAAATTATGTCTCAACTTAGATCCTCAGTATTTCAACCACTCATACAAGAAGTTGCTAGTTTCTTATATAAAAAGGTATTACAATATATATGTGTGATGTATTGAGCAGTGAGCACCCCTACCATTTCAAAGAGTAAGGAATCACTTTAAGCCCTACATCACATTATTACAATATTGTAGATAAAGTAAAAGATCTCAGCTACCAGTTCACATGTATAAAATACTGAAAGCACCAAACCCCACAAACTTACTGGTATTCTTCTTTAGACCACTTTCAAAGACCTCAGGCGCACTGGACCCAGAAACAGGGAAACTGAATGATGAGAGACTGCCACTTCCTTCACTGACCTAAACACAGTGTAAGACCGGGATTAGAGAGCAACTTCAGTCATCCAATTAATAAGTGTAAAACTGTAAGTCACTGTATTCAATATATTTTCTGCTGTATTTTATTTTTTCTGTGCCCAGTTAAAGCTGACACAGAGAACCTCCACATATTTCCTGGTCACTCCAGAGGGTTCTTTGAAACATCCTTAGACTAATTCAAAGATTTCATGTCTACAACCCCATGCAAAGCTTTGAAGTGCTTCCGAGGGCATGACTAGGCCATTATATTTGCACAGAGATCTTCTAATGCAAGTTAGCCATGATTATCACACTAGGGACAGAACACAAAAGACAGATCTTTATACATTCTCATGGGTGCTCCTGAATGTTCACCTACTGCATCAGCTTCACCTGCACAATTTCCAGAAAGATTTTCACTACATCAGCAGGTAAGCAAGGAACAATATGGTTCCTGGTCAGACTAGTTCACTGGCTGTTACACAGTCTTCAAAACATTCAATATTGTGAGCTTCACCTTAGAATAAGATCAACCAGAATTTGCACATTTTCATCTTTTTTGACAATACCCATCTCGAATAGAGCCTAACAGCCTTATCCTACCTTACCCTGCTTATTTGGAACTGTTTCATTATGATTTGTCTTAAAACAATTTATCTTCAGTACTTGAGATCTGCATACTCAGTTTACAACCAGAGAAAGTTCTAAGGCAACTTGTGAGCTCTCAGAAATGTAGCTCCTACTGGAGAGAATGATAATATGAGCTGCTACCAATGAAAAATGCTTTCAAATGCAAAAACTGATACAAGTGTGTAACACTACAACATTAGCCAACAATCAAATAAATAAGAGAAGTCTGACGGAAAGGGTGCAGGTTTTCTTCTTCAGGTGACCAAGATAATAGTAAAAACATGCAAAGAATGGAGAAATTCATTAAGTTTACTGAAATAATACTCCACTGCATGCCAAGCACTCTGAAAGTAACAAAGAGGTTGACTAACTTCTGGTATTGGTGACTATCAGAGTTCTGCATGCTTTCCAGGCTGAAGCCTGGAGCAAAGCCATTTCTGGCTTACATTTTTAGCTGGATCCTGTCTGTATCAGACAATATGCTAAAGTGAACATATAAAAATATGTTCCAAAAAGCCGCAAAATTTTTCTGTCTTGGATCAGTTATGTGGAAAACCACTGTCATCACAAAACCACTTCTTTTCATTTGTTTTCATTATATAACCATTATTTTCTTTCAAACTAACCAGTTCTACAGTCATATACCTGGCTGCTCTGGGATGTTCTCCTCTCAGAGTGGAAGGGTCCAGCTTTTATTCTTCCGACCTCTAGTCTTACTGTACCTAAGGAACACTAAAGAAGCAGTCACTTATAACACACCTCGTCTGTCTACAAAATTAAAGCCTACAACAATATATAAGTCACTTATTAGACAGCGGAATATAGAAAAAAGATATAAACAGAGGGGAGAGTGACAAACTAGCAACCCTGAAATGAGCCCTTCAGAGAGTTCATGACAGGACCACAGACACACAGACCAAGCACACCATGATATTCAATAGTGACCAGGGTATTTTTCTGGATTAATCTGTATTACAAAGCAGACATGAAAATCACACCAGAAGACCAACTCTGGTACCTTGCAGAGTACCTTACTAAGGAGTAATTCTGTCTTCTTGAAATGTCAACATCTATTTTCAAGCTGGCATTTTTTCAAGGAATAATGAAATTGTGTATTTTCACAATAAACACTAAAACCAGTGTAATACCTTTAACTCTTACTCATTATTTCTCTTTATATGACTGAGAACACGGTATTTAAACTGGAATTTACTCATCTCACACTTTTGAAATGATCTGTTACTCTGGATAGGCATCAACACAACTAAAGAAATTTTGGGCAGGAAATTTTCTAACCATCTATCTGTAGTTTAAGTGAGCTTTCTGCGTCTGACTCCCAGCAAGAAGCTGGGTGATATGGACGGACTGCACGCGGTAAAGTCTTTTCACTACTCTTTAAGCTTTTAATTATATTGCTAAGTATCCACATCTCTATATAAAATGCATGTCTTAGAAGAAAATTCAATCACATATTCAGAAACCAAGACATTACTTTGAAGAGACAGACACGTTATTATCACAAACAAGATTTAGAAAATTTGATCTCCAAAATAATAATAGTGTAAAGAAGTAATAATAGTAAAAAAAAGTAATAAAATAAAGTAAAAAAAGTAAAAAAGTAATAATAGTAAAAAGAAGACATCTATCTGCAATGTATTCAAATACAGAAATGTCAATGTTTTATTGGTATTTTTTCTTTTTTTCTTTCACTGGGAAGTTATTACTGTGAACTTCTGTATTGCAAGAATTTAATGCTACGTAAGTTTGCCTTTATCATGTTTTATCTTTATTACCCTGAGAGACGTTCATGTATTTGTCAGAAAAATTCACATTAATACACCAATATATCAAAAACTGACGTGATGTATCCATTCGAACAGGGATTCCATCCCTCATTTCCTGTTGTTATACTCTTCGGGTTGACACTACAACAGATTTATTACTAAATTGCTTTTTATTTTAAGTTATTAATTTTTAATGTTGACTTCTCTACAGCCTGGAAAAGACTTAATCAAAGCTCGGGTAAAACCATTCTTTGCTGCTCCTGTTAAACCACATGGACAACTCTTATTCAAAATGGAAAACTGGTGAAGTAATCTATGTACCTAAAACTACCACATCCTCACATAAAATGCAAACCCACAAATCAGATTTTAAAATTAATAGTAATATTTTATATCCCAGCAATGAAAGTTTTTAATTTAAATTAAAATAATAAAATAAAAC
>JAWMRA010000090.1:39703283-39737115 GCA_035584735.1 Pseudotriccus pelzelni | reverse complement strand
ATGGTGGACTCAATTCCCTTCTCCAGATCATCAATAAAAATATTAAAGAGGACTGGGCCCAACACTGATCCCTGGGGACACAACCAGTAATTGGCCATCAGCTGGATGTTGCACTGTTCACCATCACTCTCTGGGCCTGGCCATCCAGCCAGCTCTTAACCCAGCACAGAGTACGCTTGTCCAAGCCATAGGCTGCCAGCTTTTCCAGTGTATGCTGTGGGAGACAAACTTCATTGTCATATGATTACATTTTCTGTGTTTACCAACCATGAATCTGATTCTTCTAATTTTTCCATTCGCAGGATAAAATTCATAGATAATGCTTCTGTGACAGCATCCTTGATATGTACATGTGCCATCACCATAAACTTTCTGAAATTGCTGTGTTTTCCCCTTATGATCAGAACAAAAGCTATGGCAAAGGACTCAAACCTGTATAAGCCAAAGATCGAGAGGTAAGAATTATCTGGAAAAGCTGTGTGCCTAATCTAACTGTTAAGCCCACAAAATGACACTTAAAAAATCGTAATTAAATGTTGCCTTACATACTTCATTATTTAGCTTTGTTTTCTCTGCTTTTTTTCAGTTCTGTGGAATGGGAAAAACTAGGGGCTCAGACTGCTTCTCCAAGAAACTAGCAGCAGTCTCTGCCAATTTGTGACTTTGTACAACATGACATAAGAAAACTTCAGAAGGAATTAGTGTTGATGCCACTTTCAGAACCACCAAGGTTCAGAGGAGGATCACTTGCTGGAAAGAGCACTCCTATATCCAATTCCAAAATTGTTTGTAGTTTTGACTGTAGAAGGGTTCGTAGTCTCCATTACATATTTCCCCGCTATATGTGTTTCTTAATTGCTGACATCCTGAACCTTTTGACGTAGGTTATACACTTCTCTAATCGTCCTCTTTTATATTTGATCTTAGGCACTTCTGGAGCATCTGATCTATAAAAGATCTGAGTCATAAATACTGACTGTATTCTCCACAGAACACTGAGAATTACCTTTTGCAAGTAATGGCACAGAAGGTCTGATATTTCTGCATAGCTACTGAAGGCTTCTTTCCATTCCAGTTTGTCTATTGTTGTCAATCCAAAATCATCTAGAGCTCACCAGCTGCATGACATATCTAAATGCATGCATTTTTCCCTGTTTCAGTTCTGCTTTCTGGAACATCCTGAATTTTCTCTTTGGCCTAACTTTTCAAAGGACTTGTTGAGTCTTGTCAGAGGGCTCCAGTATCTTACAGCTGAAAAAAAGTCAATTTCTATTCAGTTAGTAGTTGAAACATTTCCTGTGAGAAATTGAAACCAATCAACTGTAGCTTTCCAGTTTTCTGTTACAGATCTCAAATATGGAAAAGAAGATCTTGTATGGTCATCAAAAATATCAGTGATCTCCCATCAAGGACTATTTAAGAACCGTATTCGACTGTGAGTAGTTTAAAAATCTACAACTTAGGAACACACTTCCTTCTTCCTATAATTTCCTACTGTAAAAAATACTGATTACCCTTCCAAATTACTGCATTTGAAATTATTTTTATGTCAAGTTGCAAAATACATACTTGCATTAACATTTCTACAAAATTTATGTGCAATGAAAAACAATGTAGAATTTTAACAATAGGTGTGTATTCCTCTCCATATGACTTTACCACTTCAATGCTCATATACCTCAGGCTTGGCAAAGGTTTTAAGGAATCCCTCAAAAAAATACAACAGTTCTACTACACTTTCTGGTATGCAATTTACTAGTTTTCCCAGACTATTTGCTGGTCTTTCTTTAGCCTAACCTTTGTTGCACATGCCTACAAGTGAAGCTCAGCCGTGCTCAGTCTTATCGCAAAAGGAAACAACCAAAGGAAATTCATTTTTACATTAATATTTTTGGATAAATTTCTTGGTATTCAGACAGCTGCAGGCTAGTGTCCATGAAAAATAAAAATTCCAGTTTCTTGCAACCCATTGACTTTTGTGTTTTCTTTCACTTAATCCACATTCATAATGGGCTTGCTGGAAAGAAATAACAACTGTTGAGGCAGATAACATAAATATGGGCAAATATCACTCCAAGGATTTTCTTTTGATGATGCAATTGCTTTTATGCATGTCTTACTGTAAGAGTTATCCAGGATCTCTGGTATATGCCTATTGTATAGCAGTTTGTGTTAGAGGCTTGAATATTATTAATAGAAATAAATTCTCCAAAACAAGCCTTATGTCTGAAATATTCCATTGGAAGTGACAGCTGTGCTGAGAACCTTAGATTTTTCATGTTTTGAGACAACATTCCCAAAAGTTTCCGCTTCCCAAAGTAATAATAGAACTTGGAGTTCAAAGTGGTTTTGACTGAGTGCCAGATATTTTGAGATGCCTGCAGCCAACACATCGTTGCGTGACAAATTATTTCCATCAACCCTTTTGGAGCAGTCTGTCAGTTTGTCTGTTAAGCTCCTAGTTACTGGGAGGTCTCTTGAAGATTTGAAGTGTAAGACATCATCCACAAGACATCTGTGGGCAATTACTAGATATTTTTGCAGTTGCAGATCTTTGCTATTAAGCGCTTCTGTTTGGACACGGAAGATTTCTCCAATTTGTGAAGCAGAAACTCTTAAGGTAGCTTGTAATCATTTCTTCTCAGTGTCTTTTATGTCTATGTTAAATGCTACAAAGAAGCATCTGAGCAGTATACCCGCCTGCTAGAATGTAGGATGCATTGTGTAGCACATGTCCAGTGAGTGATGATGCATAGAAGGGGGGGCAGGAGAGGGAAGGCAGCACAGAAAACCTCCTAACAAAACTCCCTCTACAACTGAAAGACTGAAGTAAAGTTTTTTGCTGTGAAAGAAATACTGGAACATTCATTCTTATAATAGGAAATAATTTTTCACGTATATTAAATGTTCCCTTTATCAGCCTGGTTCAAAAAAGAATGCCAAGCACACTCCGTGTTATTTTCTGGAAGTCATCTACATTCTGGTGTTTCCTTATAGGGAATGCAGGAAAATATTTGAGGGAATCAAGACCAAAATATCGTGAAGTAGTCTTTTAACCTTATAATATAGTATTTAATAGTGAGTACCAATCATTTGATAAAATATACCAGTGCTTGGTTTTTTATGATCTTCTTTTTTTAAAGAGGGATTCGAGTTGTGGTTTTCCTGTTATTGTTGTTTTTGTTTGTTTGTTTGTTTTGTTTTGTTTTGGTTTGGTTTGGTTTTTTAATAACCCAAATTAAGGGGTCCATTTCTTTCCTTAGTTTTCCTATTTGGCCAGGCTTCAAAAAACTTTTGTTTTGTGGGAAATGGACAATGAAAATCTAGGAATAGGAAGTTGAAAGATGTAAGGCTTTTCCAAAATGTAGACAATTTACAAGTACTTACATTTACATTCCACTGTGTGTAAGAATGTTCTTGCACCAAATCTATCAATGTAAATCTATCTCTGCAGTTTTCAAGTTTATAATTGGATGAGATTGCTGTCGTTTGTCAGATGATAATTGTCTACATTATTCCCTTTTGTAACACAGAGTAGTAGGAATTTTAAATTTGTTTCTGTTTAAGAAGATGGTTCAGAAAGAGAAATTTGAGTTTCATATAGAAGTGGAGAGATTGTTTGTCATACACAATTCCTACAGGAGTATTAGACCATCTGAAAACAATATCAACAATACCTTGTAGACTCCGCAGCTGTGATTCATACTGGAATTAGCTGAGCATCAGAGATTGCTAGATTCCAGTGAATGATCCAACATATTTATTCAGTAGCTATATTTTCATAGAATGAAAGAAAATTGCAGGAAACTGAAAAATGAGAAAATCATACTTTGTAGGAAAATGAGCAGGGATTGTATAAACATTGTTCGCCATGGTAGGATACATTATTCAAAGATGTTGCAAGCTTCATAGCATTATTTCCAATCCAAGCAGAGGTAAACAGTATTGTAAATCTCTATAGGAAACCTGTTTTCAGAAGACTGCTTATTCACATTTGGCAGCATAAGCATTTCATATAGCTTGCAATAGTAAATATAGGGTTTTATCAAAAATAATTTTACATTACTTTTCAGGATAAAAGTATTTTTTTCTATGACATGTACCCTTGCAAGAAAGTTACATGAGCTGACACAAATTCTTCGGCTCTATGTACCCACATAACAGATTTCCTTACAGCATAGATTACTTGAAAGCATCACACCTGGCTTTCCCTTTTTACATGGTTGCCATATGGAAGGTCGACAATTTTGCAGATGCTTTACTGTATTTCATGGAACTCAGACTATGCCCAAACTACTGAAAAAATAATCCTTTACCCTACATGAGAGCTGGTGTCAGCAATTCTGTTGCTTTAGCACAGTGTATGTTTGTTCTCTAAGATTAAATCCTGTTTTATACCAATAATGAGTGTCCCCTAGGAACTGAGGGCCAACGAGATCCTCACTGTTATCTACTCCAGGTATAAAAATGCATTTCTTTCCAGATCCTGACTTCTAATGTAAAACCACAGTAGCACACTCTGGAAGACTCCACAAAGACAGGGGGCATGGAGGGGGAAGAATAAAATGAATAAATAAATAAACCCCCACTGTTCATTTTCTTTCTCTTTGGGAATAAAAACAAGAGAACAAATAAATACAGAACAGATGTTAGCCACACTACTTAATATGCTACAAGAAGGCACTGTGATGTTTCAGTAATTGCAGACAGAGCTGCATCTGAACGGAATGAAGCAGGCATTCAGCAGAAATGGTGGGCTCCCACAGCAATAAACCTGTGATATAGACAGAAATATTAGGCAAAGTTGTTTTGGAAACCACATCTTAATTATTAAAATTATTTTAATACTGTGTTCATAACCCAGAACTTCTGTAAGCTCTGGGTTTTGCTCTGCCAGACCCATAATTATGTTTAGTCATAAATATTATGTAAAAACCTTACTAAAACTTCTCGCAAATTGAGCCAGACATAGTCTTTTACTACGCAGTATATCCATATGATAGGTTGCAAGAATGTATCAGGTGCTAACTTGAACCACTTGGGAAAAGGCAGCCTTTTCTCTATTGAAGCTAGTAGATCATGAAGTTATTCATCTTATCCATAGTGTCCTTTCTTGCCTTGAGGTCTCAGAAAAATGTAAATCAAAAGCTTTTGAGTTATATGTCCTGATGATTCACAAGGTAATCTTGCAAACACAGCAGGGAAATATATGATTTGAAAATTGCTTAAATGACATCTTTGCTATTACCTTAACTTATTGTTGCAGTAAATCTTATTTTATAATATTTCAGCTTGATAATATTTTAAAACTCTACCTTTCTCAAGATAAATACTCTACTTGTCATTTGCGTACTTAATTTTTTTAACAAACTTTGTGCTTACTTAAGGACTGAATGTTTGATTTCAAAATGACCTAAGGTTCATTTCTTTATGCCAGCATCTATGTGTATTTAAACTAATTCTAAATCCTTAACTAATGCCATTTTTTTATCGAGAATTATGCTAGGATTTGCCTGAAAATTAACATTTCCAAATTGCTAAAGATTTCAGGTTCAGAATAACTTTGGATTAAGTAAAATGTTTGCCTAGGTTTTTTAAGAGTATTACATTCCCCTCCAATTCCTAAAATCAAATAACAATTTATTAACTATTTCAGCACTTGGTGATGTATTGTGAAGTAACATCTTCTGGTTTGTACAGAAAATACTGAAGATATGCAATTAATAATTCCTGTGCTATATTTAGCTTGGCAAAAATGCAATCTAACTTCATGAACAGATAACTCCATTTTCTACATTAAGTGTATGTTACTTGTAGGGAATTGAGGTTGTAAAAGGCTGAAATTGACCTTAGGCACCTCTGGATCTGCCAAGACAGTTGCTTTCAAGTAATTATTACTTATTGGTGGCATTGGTTTTTGTTTTATATCTAGAGAACCATCAAAAAGTGCAGTGACAGCAAGAGTTCTTCTAAGATCAGAATGTACTTTCAATCTACAAAAACTGAATGTCTTTCAAATAACAAGATTGTTAGAATTTCTAAGGATTTTAGTGATTTATATATTTAGTATGTGTTATGTATATATTTTGTGACATATTTAATGTGCCATATTCAGTTTTGTTTGGGTTTTTTCTTAGTTTTTTATTATAATTTACATGAGAATCACACCTCAAACATTATTCATCCCACAATACTCAACAACTACCTAAATGTCTGGAGGTACCATTTTATGCCACCCTTTGTGTCCCTTTAATTAGAAAATCTTCTCCAGAGATATGTCAATATAAAAGGAATTATTATTTCCAATTAAAAAATTGCAAAAACGCTTAAGAATTTTTGCTTTTATTTTGAAGGTTGTTTATTTGGTTTTGTTTGTTTGTTTTGTGTGAAAGGAGAATTACTATTTGAATACGGCTTTTTAAAAACAATTAACCATCTATTCAGTTAATTTTGGGAAATAAAGCCCTCAGACCTTGCAATCTTTATGAGCCATACATCATTTTTGAAATTGCAAATATTGTATTATCATTATCTGTTATCGAGCTCCATATATAAAAACTTCCAATGGGATCCCAATCTGGGAAAAAAATTCACATATTGTATTGAAACAGCCTCTCAACATCTAGATATAAGATACAGATTTCTTAGGTTACTAAATTATTTTCCAGAAGACAATCATTTAAAAAAAAATATTTTTAAGATAGAATAAACCCTCGTGTAACCATATGAAACTATGAAAGGTTAGCTCTCTCTCCCTTTACATATTCCCTTTTCTTTGACATAAGAAAAACAAATAAATCTTAAAAGAATGTCTGGAAAAAGCCCCTGAAATAGTTTCTAGCAATATCTTTGTGTAATATGCAAATTTCAAGGAAATTTTTGTTCATGTTAAAAAAGAAAATATGGTGTGCTTTGTACCATTTGTTTTGTGTAAATATTTCCAAGGAGGTTTGCTATTAACCCAGAACCTACATACAAATATTTTGCAGTTAAAAAGATATCTTACATCCACTTTTGAAAAAAGAGAGTGATGATATAGAAATCTCGTTTTGCATGGGCAAGCTATCCCTTTTCTGCAAACATACCTGGGGAGCCACTTTAGCAATGCATTGACTGAAATTTAGTACTTCCTGCACTCCTCGACAGGAAAACTGCTTTGCTCCCCTGAAAGAGTCCTTTTCCATGAAGTCAGCTTTCTGGGGGCAGGTGGTGGGAAAAAGGTACATGCTTTTACCCTAGAAGTTAGGTAATATAAGCATAATAATTTACTCTTTCTGCCAATGTTTTAATATCATTGCAAGGAATCAGTTTCAAAGGCCTACAATTTAAGAAATACAGTTTTGAAAAGGCATGAAATGTATTGAAGCTGATGGTTGCAAAAGAACGGACTTGAAATCCCTTATTGTGAACACCGTTCTCATTCAGTAACTAGGTGGGAGAAAGCTATTTTAACAAAAGCAAGATGAGAGATTTCTGGGGTCCTATCCACTATGACCCTTTTCTCTCCCAAGTGTTCAAAGTATCACACTTATTTTACTGAACCTATTTGTTCTTCCTGTACTTTTCTAAATTTTCTGTATTTAACACAGCATAAGATTGATCTTTCTCTTAAATCTTAAACTTGATTAAAATCTGTGGAGGAAAATTGTTCTCACAGAATCTCCCATGTGAAAAGGAAGGTTAAAGGGTTATGACTAGACATTGCCAACTAATATATATAAGTAAAATTGTTGAAAAGGCCAGGAAAATTCTTTCTGTTGAGCCACTGACATAAATATTTGAAATGTAACAATTGCACCTCTAACCATAGCTCTAATAATGATTATTAGTACCAGTTTTATGATTTTAACTATATTTCTGTGAATATTTGAGACAAGAACTGTGTTCTTATATCCTCACTAGTTAGCATTATGTCTGTAATTTTATGTGATATGCATGTCTGACAAAGCAGGGTTATTTGAAAGTCTTTACTATACTACCAATGTGATTGAAAGTATGGAGTGAGGGATTTTGGAGTGATTAGAGTGAGGGATATTGAAACCATGTATCCTACATGGTTTCAATACAAAGAAGTATTTCCAGAGCACAGGAACATCTGAAAGGAGGGGAAGCTTCTTCTTTTCCTTACCCTTTCCCTTCGCTTTCCTCTTCCCTCTCCTTTCCCATTACTCTTCTACTCTCCTTCCTCTTCTCTTTCCCTTTCCTCTTCTCCCTCCCCTTCCTTCTTCACTTTATCTTTCCTCCCGATTTCATGGTTTTCTGGTTTAAACTTGTGCTGAAGCACTAATATGGTTTACTGATTTGCAATTGC
This sequence comes from Pseudotriccus pelzelni, assembly GCA_035584735.1. Lineage (NCBI taxonomy): Eukaryota > Metazoa > Chordata > Aves > Passeriformes > Tyrannidae > Pseudotriccus > Pseudotriccus pelzelni. Next base: position 39,728,804 of record JAWMRA010000090.1, on the reverse strand, counting down.
TCTCTGTGTGTGATGGTTAAAATGATCTCTATGTACTTTAGCTTATTATAAATCTTGGCTAAATTGGGTTTGCAAAGTGTATGAGATATTTTTTGAGATCCTGGAGATGAAGGCACCCTAGATATGCTAAAAACTGCTTAACTATCACCACTTAGCTCTGGCTGAATTCTCATGACCATATTCATAGAGGGATGTTTTGAGAACACATGTATACTGTTCCTAATTCCTCTGTTGGTGATTTTGTATTATGATTCCAAGGGGTCGAGATGTCATGTCATTTAGTCTGAGTTTAGACAACATGTCACTCCCAGTAGACACAGCAGCTTAGCAGCAAATTCCCAGTAACCACAGCTTAGTACCCATTTTTGTTTGTATGATATGTATAAAAGGCAAATTTTGTTGAACTGAACAGTGACAGAAAACTGTTGAAAACCTTACAGACATAGATTCACCCATAAGACTTTTCTACTGGGATTATATCAACTTTTCAGTCATCCTTAAATTCTTCTGTACCAGGATACTATGGTATTCAAGACTTTTCCACTGCTCTGAATAATCAGTTTTCACATATGTCTCCCATTATTGGTCAGAATTCAGAAATTCGTATTATCTTGCTTAATAGTTATGTCCTTGTTGTTACCTGCCAGGAGGATCTTTGAGGGCTACATTCTATTGTAGTTTCATATCATAAAATTCTTCATTGGGCTGAAATCCACTATGCAATATAAGCACAAACACTTGAAGCTCCTTCTGGTGAGGAAATACTCTGCAGAGGGAGCAGAGCCAAGAGGAACTACTACATAAGGCAGGCTGGGGCAGGGCAGGAACTGACCCTGATGGGTGAAGTTCACCCTCAGGGGAACAGGATAACCAGGCCAGGGTCAGCCAGAATTCTCATTGTAACTAAGTGGCCAAACCAGGGAACTGGGTCACAGTCTGGATCAGCACAATATGTCACAATGTTCTGGCCCAGCTGCAAGGGCTCTTGCACAAAGCGAGGGAGTGTTTCTCACAACTCTAACCCAGGTCCAGGAGGCCTTGTCAAGTCAAGGAGGGCCTTGAGAGCAGGCGGTAAAACCCTTACGGTCTCTATATGTGTGTGTGCATGTGTATTAAGGGAGGTGCAGGATCCTGACAATAATTGTTAACTTTACCCCAGTAATGAATTAATCACATAATTATAATTATAATTATCACATAATTATATATGTGACATAATCACATAATAATAATTATAATTCATTGCCACTGAGCTAGAAATAAAACTTCTTTCCAGGGCAAGACTGACTTCCATCATTTCTTGAGAATAAAATTGAGGATTTTATAGTGTGAAGGTTAAACTAATTGATCCCAGTTTGCGGGTAAAAACTGGAATCTTTATTGAACACGTGGTTAGCAATATAAGGGTACAGTGAGATTGATATATTAATGAAGAGGATGAGTTATGCTAACTAGGGGATGGATTATGTTAATTAGAGGGTTACACTATTCTCTGCTAAGGTGAAGCAAGGTGGTTAATATTTTTCCATAGCGAAAAACTGCATGGGGAGAGAAACAAAAAGATTTCTACATGTCTTACACCACAAAGTCTTTCATATCTAGCTGAAGGACACAGGACAATCAAACATAGCTAAATATTTAATGGGTCTTGTGAGAAGGCTTTAGGCTCTCAAAGTAAAGAGCTTTCCCCAGCTCCCACTGTCCATGGCCTTCTGCTTAATCCTGTCAGTTCTTCTCTGCTTATAGCTAAATTTCATATTCCAACATTATAGTCTCCTAAATTTGTACAAAACCTTGCAGTAGTATCAGCTGGAGATCTACATGATAGGGAGAAAGTTATTTTTAAGTGATCTTGATATGTTTAATTGATATAGCAATGCCACATTGAATTTTGAGTAGTGAAAATTACCTGCCTGTCCTTACACCAATGTTATAATCCCATCTATCATCTATCATCTCTTTATCCCTTCCTCCCTTGCACTCTTGCTCTTACTATCTTGTCTTTTTGCCCATTCTTCTTGTGTACTCCTCTCCGTCCCGTCTTCTTTGGATTTCTATCAGTTGGCCAGTCCTAAACTATAAATTTTAAAGGCATCATTCACACCACCTTTCTTCTTTCACCTTTACAATAGTTAATATTATTGACTTTGGAGCTTTATAATTGTAATAACATTCCAGGGGAAAAAAATTAGGGGTGGAGAGTTGAGAGATTAGCTACTGCTGATTGTACACAGTTATTTCTTTGTATTGTGTTCACATCCAGAATTTTCTTTGTTGCTTTAGGGAATAAAACACAAACAAAAACTACAAAACAAAAAAAACCAAAACCCAACCAGACAAAACCCCCCAAACAAACAAACAAAAACACACACAAAAAAAACAACTCCTGAACCTCCGTTTTTCTCGCACTCCATAGTTAACATTGAATTCAGTTTGGGCTTACATCACATCTTCAGTACTAACAGGAATAGGTGAGTATATTCAGAACACTTTATACACATCACCACTATGTCAAGGCTACTAGCTTGCTACATTTTCTCCTCCACCCAGTGCTAGAATGAACACAGGGTTGGAGTTGATGGGTAGGAGTGAAGTGGAATGACTCGGTCAAAGCAATGCTGTAAGTCTACATGTCTACATCCTTCATTGCAATGAACTTGTTTGCAGGTGTGAAAGAAGTGTTTGGTTTAAAACCCAATTTCTTTACAAAGCACTTGTTTGTAAAGAGCTGCTTCTCTTTACTTTGCATCACAGCAATAAGTCTTGCCCCTAGTAACATCACTCACTATACAGTCACCGTCTTATATCCACCCCATCCATTAGAGGAAATCCTGCTGGATAAAAGAAATAAAGCTGTTCAAGGAATAGATTTACTGTACAACAGGGCAATGAATTAAGAAGTCTCCGAACTCTCTAGTGTATTCTATATTTCCTGGCCATTTAGCACATCTCTTAGAAAACAAACAAGAAAAATAACTTTTGTCACCCCAACTAGTAGAAGCAAATTGAACCTAAAATAAAAATAGGATGCATAAATTCTTTATGCTGATACAACACCTCTCTTCTGAATTTATTTTCTTACTGTCTCCTGGCAAGAGAATGCTTCACTGAGAGCAGTTTAACATGTTGTGGTTTCCCTGAATTTTTGTGCATGTCAAAAGAAGTACTATGCTAAAATTCCAGAGATGCAGTTCCAGGCACTTTGATGGACTTCTTATGTGATCTTGTGCAAAGTGACATGATGATAGATTTGATACAGTACTCAGAAATCATTACTAAAGTTAGATTTCATAACGTTTGGCTTACACTTTTGAGATATAAAATAAGGAAAGAGTAATTTTCCATTTCCTTGGGTGTGGAACTACTCTGAAAACCAGGCCATACATTTTACAGAGCAAGCCATTAGAGACTAATATCTTTGAGTGCTACCAGCACAGAACCTGGTGTCTTAGAAATCTGGCCTTGGCCTTTAGCGGCAAGGAGCCACCTATTATTTTGTACTTCAACTTGGTACACACGAAATGAGCTTCCATTTCACTTTCCATCTCCCTTTGCCTTTCTTTTGAAGTCTGTAAGAATCTCTTTTCAGTTAAGTGCATGGGCTGTGTCTACTGCAATTCTTTAAGTTGTTGCTATTAGAGACATCTTTAGTATCAATAATCAAGAAATTAGAAATCTACAATTCTAAAAGAAATTGAATAGTACATATAATTAGCTATCAAACATACAAATACCCTGTTCCAGTTAATCATATTACATTTGTCAATACTTTAACCTGACAGAAAAAGCAGAGTAATACAAAAGGTTTCCTCTGAAAAGAAATATGAAATATTCCTTTTAGAAAAAGCAAATGCATTTTGCACTGACAAAGATGCCTTGACTTTTAAAATGTATTGAATTTTAAGGAGGTCTGGGTGAATTAATATTTACATTTTTCTTTAAAGATGAATTTAAATCTCTACTGCGTTTATTTCTAGTAAGTACTGTCTGTGATTACTTTAGTGAGTGAATTACCAAGATTGTCCAAAATGTGTTTATAGTTCATTTAATTTAGCAAAATACTCATGAAACATGAATTTCAAAATAGAAACAGGTATCCACATCACAAAATTTCCTTGAGGACCTAGATTTGAATTATGGATGTTTTTAAAACAAAAACTATCTTGCAGTGAATCTCACACAGTAGAAAATTCAGTAAATGCCATGCTCTGAGCTGACTCTAATGTCATACTTTAAAGCCCTTGAAGTCAAGATTTTTGCAGAATTGTTTGACTCAGTCTGGTAAATCCCTAAAATTTTGTAGTTCTGCGATGCGTTCTGTACTTTATCTCCTATGTTGCATTGTTCAAATCATGGATTTTTCAGACCAACAGCTTCTGAAAGAAAGTAAAGTTTGAACTAAATCTTCACTTCACTGCATACATGTTTATTTTTTTTAATGACATGTTAATTCACTTGAATGTGAGGGGGGTTTAAGGACTTTAAATAGAGTAATGTTGAGATCTAGTACTGGAAACAGGAAATTAGAACAGCCTATGTCTGGATAATGCACCAGATTATCTTTTCTTTTTTAAATTTTAGAATACTCTGTTAGTCTGTTGTGCTTCCCTTTGGAGTTCATTTAAGTAGATACTGGTAGAGTTGAAAATACAATTCTGAGTCATCTGTATGTGGATATATTTCTTGATTCAATACATAATGATGAACTGTGGTAGTGAACCTCATACCTAAATGAACTTTGATTTGTGTAAAATGATGTACTTAGCAACAGTTATGTTGCTGTGCTGGTTTTGGGCAAACCACCAGGGAATTTCTCATTCACAAGACCCTACACAAAGACCCCACACAAGACACTCCCCTTTTATTTTTTTTTTCTTCTCCCATCCCCTCCAATAATGAAGGGGCAATACGGAGAAATATAACCAAAAAAATAACAATTTACTCTAGGAAATAGCAGTAAGATAGAGAGGAAAATGTGTAAGTCAACAAAGGCAAAGAAAATATTGCCTGGTCCCCTAGGACAGAAACAAAAAAAGCCCAACATGGTGGCTGTTACCAAGCTGGACCACACAGATTGGAAGAACAAAGGAAACAATGCAGCAAACAAGTTTCCACCATTTCATGCCCTTTCCCAGCCAGAAAACAATGAAGAACAGGGGCAAAGCAAAACCTGGAAAATTATGTTGTCCAAAATTTTGTATGCTGCCAAAATGCTGGCTCCAGTGAAGGCAGCAGTGGCAGCATCCCAGTGGCAGCGGTGGCAGTGGGTGCTGTGGTCTGTGGTGGCAAAGTGGCGACACTGGGGTCTCAGTGGTTCAAGTGATGGCAAACATGGGTGTTATTGTAAAACAGCTCTTAAGCAGCTTGTGGCTGCAGCGAGTGATTGGAGTGGCTACTCAGGTCTGGAATGTGACTCTAGTCGGGCAGCTCCTCCTCTCTCTCTAGCTGGGCAAACAGCAATGGCTTCCACTCTGTGGCTTCAAAAGGGGGCCTGCCCCTTCCCTTCTGCAACTCAGGCAAGGAAAAAAACCAGTTACTACTCTCATGCTTAGAATAACAGTCCATCCAAATTACAAAATGGGATAGAATACATAAGTGGCCACACTCATCTAATGCTAAAACCTGCCTCCTTTCCCTATAACTAAGACAGTTGCATCGAACATTTCAAATTTTTGGAAAAATATGTTTTCATAAAGCAAGAAAAAAATTCAAAGGGGAAGACATTTAGTGATGGTAATAGCTAGCAAAATAGAGAATTGGTCAAAAATACTTTAAAAATACCTTATAGAAAGTCACAAAACCAGCTAAAGGAAATGGCCTGAAGCTGTGTCAGGGGAAATTCAGATTAGATATTAGAAAACGAAAGTTTCACCAAGAAAGTGCTTACTCACTGGAATAAGTTTTCCAGAGAGGTGATGGAGTCACCAGCTCTGGATATGTTCAAGAGGCATCTGGATGTAGTACTTGGAGATATGGTTTAGGAGTGCTTATATTGGTGCTAGTTTGATGGTTGTGCTAGATGATCTTGAAGGTATCTTCCAATCTTGATGATTCTGTGAATGTTCTACAACTAGTTTAGTGTGTAAGAGTGGTCTTTTCTGATGACCAAAAAGTTTAAGAGACAAAAAGTGGCAATGAACTTGACTGATTTACTTTTTTTAACTACTTTTAAAAGTAGTTCTTACTGTCAAAGAAAACAGTTGATATTTGAGAGCTTGTTTAGTGTTCAGAATCATACAAACACAAAGGAAGAGACATGAGAAAACTGAAAACAGTTTCAATTCCTTCCTCTTAGGAGATTTTATCTTCATCACAGTAAAGGTCCCCCATCATCACAGTGTATGGGTTTCTGAGGTAGGGTGTTCTCAATTACAGATGAAAGGTGCATCAGCAAAGGTAAAGGGTTTTCTCATATGAGTTCATTAGAATGAGAATGAAAAAAGAGTTGAAAAAGTAAAATATCTAGTCTGTGAAATAAATTGTAAATTTTACTTCTTTTAAAAAATGTTATGTCAAAAAAGATCACTAGAAATAAGTTTTTCTTATAATCTACATGAAGTATTGGGTTTCTATGGCTGGGTTTTGATAGGAGTGGCTTCTCTAAGAAGCTGGTAGAAGCATCCCTCATGTTTGGTAAAACCAATGCCAGCTGGCTCCAGGATGGATTTGCTGCTGGCCAAGGCTGAGCCAATCAGGAATGTAATAATGTCTCATCCGTGATAACGTATTTAGGAAGAAAAAAAAAAATTTGAGCAGATGAAAATTGCAGCCAGAGAACAGCAGAGTGAGAACATGTGAACAGCTCTGCAGACACCATGGTCAGTGGAAAGGGGAGGTGCTCCAGGCTGAGGTTCCCTTGCAGTCTGTGGTGCAAACCATGGTGAGGCAGCTGTGCCCCTGCAGCCCATGGAGGACCATCAGGGTGCAGAGATCCACCTGCAGCCTGTGGAGGAGACCCAAGCCAGAGGTCTTCCCAGTGGAACTTGTGGGGGACTCACACCGGAGCAGCCTGTGCTTGAAGGATGCTGCACTCACCCTGTGGTAAAATGATCCACATGGCAGCAGTTCATGCAGAAATGTTGCCCATGGGATGGACTCACGCTGGACAAGTTCATGAAGAACTGTCTCCTGTTGGAGACGCCCCACAGGGAGCAGGGGAAGGACTCCTCTCCCTCAGCAATGGCATAAACAACTTACTGTAAGCCCCATTCCTATCTTCTTGTGCCACTGTAGGGGAGGAGGTAGAACTTCGAAGGAGGGAGGGGTGGGAGGAAGGTGTTTTTACGGTTAATTTTACTTCTCATTCTCCTGCTCTGATTCTGTTTGTAATAAATTTAATTCAACCCCACTTTGAGTCTGTTTTGCCCATGATGTTGATCAGTAAGTGATCTCTTCTGGTCCTTATCTCACCTCATGAATCCTTTGTTGTATTTTCTCTCTTTCCAGTTGCAGAGGGAAGTGAGAGAGCAGCTTTGCAGGGTACTTGGCATCCAGCCAGAGTCAATCCACTACAGCAAACAAAGAAATCACCATACCTCTAATATTTGATCCCCAGCCCATAGTCTCCCATCTTTAGATGCTGCTCCTTCTTCATATACTTCATGGATAATGATTGCTCCCTGTGCACAAAAAAAAAAAATTAAAAAGTTGCATGTTGCAAGAAAATGCCCCGTTTTGAAACAAGAACAACTAAAAATTCCTAATATAATTTATCAATGATAAGCAAAAGTCAGATGTATGATGAACAAATATTTAAGAAGTTTATGAAGCTTATTTATGAATCAAAATATTTAGGAAGTTCATTATACTTTCAATTTCAGAAGTGCTTTTTTCTTTTCTTTTTTTTTTTTCCCTGAACTGATTTGTGTCTTTCTATAAATGCTATAGAAACAAACGAAAAAAAAAATCACTTCTATCAGACACTTTAATTTCATTACTGTTATTTCACTTGAGTGACACACATATTTTTCCAACCAACCAGCAAAGTGTCTGCTCCTCCAACAATGCTCAGACCGAGACCAGTCCGTCCTTTGGAGATATCAATGGTTGTTTCACATCCAGGAATGATGGGACAAGTAGCTGGGTCAGAGGCTAACATGGCTGGAGTTGAGGATCTGCTCGTGTCTAAAACAACAATTAAACATCCTGGTTACAGTAAGAGGGCTTGGTATTAGAAAACTGACTTTAAAACACCATTTTTCAGAGCTCTTCGACAGCTGCACAGCAACAGATGATCCCCAGAGAATGATGCTGCCAACTCTCCCTTCCCCTAAGACAAGTACTATCCTACAGTTTTATTTACAACCGTCCTGTTTTTATGCCATCAAGTGCCTGGGTCATAGTCTGGACAGACAAAGAAGATATTGTACACAACACATTCTATTCAGAATATAATTTAATATAAATATCTATATGATGTGTGCATTGCTAGAGTTATTATTAACTTCTCAGAATTGTGTTGCTTAACCTTCATCCATCACTAACATCTTGACTCTCCACTCTAAAGGAGAAGAGTCAAACGCAGCTACTTATGAATGGCAAGACAGTCTCAACCATCCCCTTTCCCTAGGAAAAATGACATGACTTTTTTCCCTCATTTTAAGGGATGCCTCTCACTTAGCTCCAGACAACCATGAGGCACCTGCTGCCCAGCATTTGGGAGGGAGGACAAGATCCCTCCATACTCCTGAGTCTGCAACTGGCTAGTGGGAAAGTATAAGGTAGGTCTTCAGGATGGTGGCACAATGCTTCATTTAGATGAACATGTAATTTGAAAATATTAGAAAACGCAACTCATAGGACAGCTGAGTGCATACAAAAGGAGGAAATTTACAAGACGGCTCTTCATTTTAACACTACAACCTCAGTGAAGATAAGCACGCAAGCAAAACGTTACTTTTGATTGCTTCTGGTTCTGGTGAGCTGGAAGAAGGCACAGCTGCTGGGGGCTGCATATTCCTCTTCTCTGCTGGGGCAGTGCTGGAAGGGACTGGTGCTGCAGTTAGGTTATCCATTTCTCCTGAGCTGATTGTAAGCCTCACTGTACTTTTGGATGTCTTCAGAAGACTTATAAACTGAATGAAAAAAGAGAAGCTGATGAAGAGTGTAAGTGAATTGTTCAGTTACAAACCAAAAATAAAGCAGAATAACTATTCTGTAAACTGGAGCTACCAGATACAATCCTGCAGGTTTTCTTGGCAAGGAACAAAGAAAAATATTGATGTTTTTTCTGAGAAACTTTTCTCCATGAAACTGTGCCAAACTATATCAGATAAGAATGAGGCAGACTTTCAATGTCCTCTCTGAACAAAATACTTTATTTATAGCAATTATTAGAAAAACAGAAAACTAGTATTTCCTTTTAATGCTGGATGGAGCTCAATTCTGATCTCACGGAAGTCAATATCAAAACATCTTAAAGAAATCTGCTACTGCCATTCTGGAAGGAATACCCAAAAGTATTACCAGAACTATGGGAGGGAGAGAAGGACACCAGCGTGTAACACAAAATCTAGTTTAAAGAGATACTAAAAAACCTTCAAAATCAATTGCCATCTTATAAAAAAGACACCAAATCCTCCTGAGACTTTACATTTCAGTACAGCTATTTTCAGAAATTACTTACTCAATCTCTCTGTTCTTCCAAGTCTTACCTACTTGCCTACAGAAACTTTACTGTCTCTTACTTATTTACTGCTTCAGAGATAGCAGTGCATCAGAGTGTAACATTGATGCTCTCCTAAGTGCCCTTTAACAAAGAGAAAGTAATCTACTCATGCCTAAAGAATCAGTTTTCTTGGCAGCCAGGCAAGTGCTAGAAAAAACCCTCCTTGATTCACTACAGAACCCAAATTGAGTGTGCAGAGCAAGAAGTTAGAAATAAATCTTGTTATTTAGGAACAGAGATATGTTTCTCCAAAGGGTTGAAATACCAGGCTTGGAATATAATGAGGCTGTTACTGCAAACAGTCCCCTTGGATAAGCACAGTTCATGACCTGATTTACCACTGACACAACTCGCCCATGTAAATTTACACTTATTAAATTTACTAGTTCTAATATTTTTAAAGTCGAGTAGCTATGCAGAGTCATTACTGAGCAATAGTTCATGGCTTTTACTGCGCTACTAAGTACCTCTCAGTCATCAAGTTTGAACCACAGAGAAAATAAAATCACATTTGTAGCACAGAGATAGATGATTCATGTAGTGCATGACTGTAAAATAACAGCTGAGCTTTAAATTTAGACTTTAGCTTATTTTGCAGTAGTTTCCTTATCCAGGAAAGATTTGCAGATTTTTGCTTTTTTATCCAGCTTTGAAAGTTAAGTCAGAGCACAGTCATGAAAACCTTGCTGGTTTAAGACACAGTCACTCCTGCATTAAGCGGTGTGATTTCTGCAACATTCCTGACACTTCAGAAGCACCTTTTCTACAGGATATCCCACAACAATTTCATCATCCACTGCCAGAATCTGATCACCAACTTTGATTCGTCCATCCTGTAAGAAACATAAAACAAAAAATATGAGCTCTGGATGCTACTCCAAAAAACATTTATCATTCACTAATGGAATTTTAAATATTCTCACACCTTTGCTGCTGCACCATGATCTGTTAAGCTCTTAATAACTACTCCATTAATTGTGTCTTCTTCACTAATGGCAATTCCAAAGCCTCCTTGATCCTGGGGCAAATAGAAAAATGCAAATGGTTAAGTACTGTGTATATCAAAATGTCAAAATACATTCACTAAAGACTAGTGAAGCCTACTGACATAACAAAAGTTTGCTTTTCACAATGCATCAATATTTTTGTTTTAAACTAATTTATTTCTGAAATAGATTTCACCAGCCTACAAACAGTATACTGGCTACCAAGATAAATCTGAACCATTTCAAATTCAAACCCATTCCTTTAAAACTTCTAAGGTCAATTGCAATTCACTTGTTATTTTGAATAACTGAGGCAATGATTTTACCCAAGGAACCACCAAAAATTTTTCAAATAGAACAAGAGAGGACTTATTCCAGAGACATAGAGCAATTGGCAAATTTATGTGAAGTTAAAGCAACCCATGACTCAAGAACACTCATTATGTGAGGAAAACTTTGGGGTCCATTCAGAGATAGGAAGAGAAGACCTCTAGAAATCATTTTTCTAACTTCTAGTAACTAAGAGACATTTTGTTTGCCATAAGAGGGACTCCATTACAAAAATGCAGGCTAGTGAATAGAAGTGTGACTGACATAAATTTAATTTTCATCACATACCTTAGGGAGTTCCACATACTGAATGTTTTTACATGAACTCAAGTCAGAAAAAGCACTAGAGTTTGCAACACTTGCATCAATCTAAAAGAACATGAAAATGTAACTGTAAGCAACTATATCCAACATTTTGCATCAAAATACAGTAGCAGGCAAACACAAAGTGAGTCTGATCATTTTATAGATTCATTTAAACTTCTATAACCCTATCAACGGGAATGTCAGACTTACTTCACAGTACAGAAGAATATAAAACAAAACAAAATTGAGCACAGATGTAATAAACTTAGTAGCCTTACTAAAATCTCATTTGTTTTTCTATTTGATTTCTTCCTCTTTTATGGTATAATCTAAGCAGACAGAGCACTCCTCTATCCAGAAAAATGTTAGTATCTTGGTCAAATAAGGAAAACAAATATTTACTTTACCTCCTGATGTTGAAGGGTCCCTGAAGTACTCTGTGAAGCCTCTACTGACTTTGAAGGGCAAACAGCCATCTGATTTACTGCATCTTTATTTCTGCAACAGATTCAGTTAAAGAATGTAGTAAGAAGGTAGTAGTACAGCACCATATTTCTAAGGACAAGTTTAAGTCTAGTGCTTTATTTTACTTTATTGCTGGTTCTAACAATACAAGTATCAAAACAGAAAACTCCAAGGCATATTTAACAACTACTAAGATTGTGATCAAAAGCACACATTCCTTACCAAAATTAAAAAAACAAAAACCCAAAAAAACTCTGTGCAAAACTTGAGCACAATAAAAAATAAATCTTTTTAGCCAAACCTTTAACCAGAACTTACCTGATAAAGATCACTTTTACTTTAGATGGTGTGCATTTGATTATTGAGGAAGCATTCTGATGAGTCCTTCCATAAAGTATTTGCCCATTTATCTAAAGAAAGGTAGCAATTATTTATCAAAATACTTATATTTAAGCTACTTTTTAACCTTAAAAAAATAATTATTCATTCCACATCACTTGCTAAAGCAGCAACTGTATTAAAATGAAGAGTACGTTGTGTCCTGCTTTCACTCCCTTCTTCCAGTAAAAATATTCACTGCAGTTTGATTTCAAACTAACATTGTCACAGTGCTAAAAATGTCATTCTCTGAATTATACTGGGTTGACCTGGCACATCATCTATTTTCACTTGCCATTGATCACCTCATGACTGATGTGGTGATAACGCAGGGCCATGGGAAATTCTAACCATAACAAATATTGAATTGCTTATATCCAGCAATATGATTGCTATTATTCATTGAATGTTTGGCATTCTGAATCCCTGAGCAAGGCACTTTATACTAAGAGGTCTGAACAGTTGTACATTTAGCAGAGTTTTAAACTAGATTTGGTGAGGGAATGGAATGTACTTTTGTGTGTCAGAGAGGCACCAGGAAACACCAACACTTTAAGAATCAGCAGAGAAATACTTGTAAATCATCTCAAAAGAATTAAGAAGGGCTCCTCTCAAAAGCTGAAGAGGTCAAAGTCTGGCTCAAGTGCTTTTACACCAATGTGGGCAGCATGGGTAACAAGCAACAGAAACTGGAAACCATGGTACAGTTAGAAAACTGTGATGTAATTGCTCTCAGAGAAACATGGTGGGAGGAGTTAAACAACTGGAAAAGTGCAATTGAGGGCTAAAAGCTCTGCAGAAGAGAGACACTGGGAAGGAAGAGTGGCTGTGTTGTGCTCTGTGTTAAGGAATAAATAGATTGTGAAGAGCTGCCTCTGATGACCAGCTGCAAACAAGTCGAGTGCCTGTGGGTAAAAATCAAGGACAAGATCAACGAGGGACAGGTCAGATGAAGTCCCCACTGACTGGAAAAAGGAAAGCATTGCTCTTATATCTAGAAAGCGGAGAAAGGAAGACCTAAGGAACTACAGACTGGTAAGCCTCACCTCTGTACCTGGGAAAATCATGGAGCAGATCCTCATAGAAGCAATGTTAAGGCACATAAAAGACAAGGAGCTGATCTGACACAGTCAGCATGACTTCACAAATGGCAAATTGTGCTTCATCAATCTGGTGTCCTTTTCTGATGGAGTGACAGCAACAGGCGACAAGGGCAGATCAGCCAATGTCATCTACTTAGGCTTCTAGGGCTTTCAACCAAGTCCCACACAACATCTTTATCTCCAAAATGGAGAGACTCAGATTTGAAGGATGCACTATCTGGTGGATAAAGAACTCAGCAGATGGATGAAGGCAGAGAATTGTGGCCAATGGCTCTATGTCCAGAGGGAGGCTGTTGATGAGTGGTGTCCCTCAGGACTCTGTCTTGGGATCAGACCTCTTTAATATCTTTACTAATTACATAAATGAAGGGATCAAGTGCACTCTCAGCAAACTTGCAGATGAGTGATGCTGTTGACACGACAGGATGCCATCCAGAGGAACCTGGACATGCTTGAGAAGTGGGTCCACAAGAACCTCATGAAGTTCAACAAGTCCAAGTGCAAGGTGCTGCACTGAATCTGTGTCAGGGCAATCCAAGACATGAGAATAGAGTGGGAGCAAAAATCATTGAGAGCAACCATGCAGAGAAGGACTTTGGGGTTTTTGTGGATGAAAAGGTGGACATGAGCCAACAGTGTGCGCATCATATCCTGGGCTGCATCAAAAGACAAGTGGCTAGCAGATCAAGCGAGGTGGTTCTCCCCCTCTACTCTGCCCTCATGAGAACTACCTCGAGTACTGCATGCAGGTCTGGAGGTCTTAGCACAAGAAAGATGTGGACGTCAGAACAGGTCCAGAAGAGAGCCACCAAGGTGAGCAGAGGGCTGGAGCGCCCCTCCTGTGAAGACAGGCTGAGAGTTGTGGTTATTCAACCTGGAGAAAGCTCTGGTGAGACCTCACTGCAGCCTTCTGGTACTCAGAGGAGGCTTATGACAACGAGGGAGAGTGACTTTTTACATGGGATGATAGGGGTAAAACAAGGGACAAGACTGAAACTGAAAGAAAAGTTTTACATTAGATGTCAGAAAAAAAATCTTAATCCAGAGGATAGTGAGGCATTGGATCAAGTTGCTCAGAAAAGCTGTGGACGCTCCATCCCTGGAAGTGTTCAAAGCCAAGTTGAATGGGGCCTTGAGCAACTTGATCTACCGGCTGGCAATCCGTCCCATTGCAGGAGACTTGGATCTAGATGATATTTAAGGTCCCTTCAAGCCATTCTGTGATTCTACACTTACTCTCTGAAGATTTGACCTGACAATCATTGTCTTCATTTGGCACTAGCAGCCTCAGTATAACACCTTGAAGCACCTATGATTCAGATACCTCCAGTTGTATCAGCACAAATTTGCAGACTAAGGCCATTATTTGGTCACATTTTATTAGTTACAATTTTTCGGGAAATGGAAAACAGTGCAGAAGTCCATTGTAAGAAAAGAGAAATGACTGGAAAAGGACAGCATGGACCTACACAAAAGGAAAGTAACACAAGACACATAGGTGGTACTAACAAAAGCAGAGACACAGCAAACACTGAGCAACAGATGCAAGTCATTGAACTGAGGGCTGTGCCTAACAGCAATTGCTCAGCTTCTATGCAGGCTGTGTCCACCAGGCATGGTTACAGGGACAGTGAGCCCTGTCATATACATTGGAGTGGATAATCCAAATGCAGCAATTCCTGTGGTGTTTGCCACTGGCCTGTGGAAAATCACGGTTAGGCTGCCAGGTGGGGGACAGGACATGACCCACAACAGCTGAGGGACAACTACATGGGAACACAGGAAGCAAGTTCAGACATCTCCTCTCAGGATGGGCTGAGACAATTTCTTAGTCTGCAGGTTTACAATGTGGACAGTAAGCATGAAATCACATGAAAGCAGACTCACACAGATGTGTTTCAATATGTTCTCAGAATATGCCATAACTGCAACATGAAGATTTTAAAAACAGATGTTTCAAGAGAACTGTGTAGCAGGTAACACTGGACTCTGCAACTAAGTTCCCTCCATGAGAATTGGTCCACAGTGCCACAAATTCTTTAGTTTCTTTTTTAGTCTGCAGCTGCCAGGCTATATAATTTACTCTCTTAACGTCAAGATTTGTTCAGACTCACCATTCCCTCCCCTGTACCATCTCCCCAGTACATCTGCAAATACCTCCATATAACGATTTGAGGTTACACAAAGCACTTCTTGATGGTAAGGTTACCTACGGCTATCAGAAAGAATGGGAAAAGCTATAGCAGAGAAGACATCTGCAGGTATCATCAACTGAGCTGTGGTAATACAGAAGTATCGTTTATGCTCATATACCTACTGGAAATGTTAGCTACACATTTAGTGTTTTGGTCACTCCAGTCCATTAGAAAACAGCACCTGAACATGTAATGAGTTAGAAGTACCTAATAAAAATGGATCTGTTCCTTTTTTCCCAATTTGATTTTCATACTCCATGGTACACAACATAAAAATATTCTGCTATTATCACACTTCTGTAACTAGAGAAGTAATTAGAGAGGTCTGGAGCACTCCACAGACAGATGAACTAAAGGATTTTCGTATTTTTCATGGTCTGCAACTCATTGCCCTTCTATATATCTCCATAAACCCAAAACTGCTGTTATCCCCCACTTTTTCCATTTTAAGTACACAAACACACCTTTACTTAGCACTACTATAACCAGAAAAGCTGCAACTAGTTGGCATATATCAGAAGGAAAATCTGGTAGCGTAGTGATACATTGGATAAATTGCAGATTTCAAAGTCCACTGAAGAAGATCCATATTGCAGCAAGAATCCAGTATCTTACTGCATTTTAAATCAGTATGTTTGGGTTTCAGTATAAATTGAAAAAACTCACCTCTAACAACTCATCTGCAATCCGTAACCTGCCATCTTTTCCAGCTGCTCCATTTGGATCAATTCCCACTATAAAGACACTCATCCTGGATCGGTCTTTGTTACCAGCAAGACTAAGTCCCAGACCTGTCCTTCCTTTTTCCAGCTCAATCATGTGCAGCTCACCTGGTAGGTTTCCATAGCGCTGCACAATCTTTTCTAAATGTAAAAGTGTAGGCAGCAGAGGTTGGATTTACATTAGAAAGTTTCACAAGTTACCTAGAGTCAAGATCAGTGTCCAGTGGGCAGTATCTGACAGAAAAATCACAAACTAGATGAGAAAATTTTCAGTGTAAACCACATCTGCTTTTAAGCTAAGCCTTAGGTGATTTACAATAATATTTCTAGTTTCCTGTTTTCCTTATAACTTCAGAAAAGATTAAAACTTTTCTTAAAAAAAGACTTTTCACACATAAGAGCAATAATCTCTCTAGTAATACCTCCAGGTAACAGAATTTATCACATCAATTATTGCCATCAGTTAATAAGAGTACAATGAAATTCTTCAAGTATTACTACATGTGAAACAGTGAATTTAGACCATGGAGGAAAACAGAGATTCTAGTGCAATGATGAAGAAAAAATGTGTTTCATATTTTACCATAAGCATCTGACCAAGCACAAGTAAAACAGCAACACTTAACATCCAAGCCATACAACACAGAAGCAGTTCAAACTGGATGCCCCCACTCCCATATCTTATGCAGTGCTATTTTAACACTGAGTATTTCAAACATTATCACAAAGGATAAACTTACTCCAGCTGTAACCAAATTCATCCTCCTTTTCCACATCTTCTGGCACTCTGGTAGAAGATGACTGTGCAACATCACAGCCCATTCCTGAAAATGCTGAAGGAGGGGGCAGAGGCAAATTACAAAGTGAAGTCTTTTCTGTTTCTACATCAGTCTGACCAAATGCCTGTGGAGAATAAGAAAAATGCAGTGGCTAAGAAAATGCAGACTCTGCACAGGACAGACTAGTATACAAAAATGTCAATGACTAGTATACAAAAATGGTAATGACTATGGGTTTGAAGTTTAAATACCAAGCAACTGAAACTCTAAATTAATAACACGACACAGAAAGGCTGAAAGAGATCATAGACAGAAACAAACACCAGGCAAGGTATGAGATAACATCACTCCAAAATGTATTTGGAAACAAACAAAACTCACAATAAAAGCCCAATTCAGTAAAGTTTTATGTGCCACATTATATTTCAGAAAAAGTCTCTTACAAAGACTCAAGTGATTTTTTTTTTAATGCTCTAATTGCAGAAGACTTATACTACATTTTATTTTTAAAAGCCATTGCATATAATTTCTTCCTATCATATGCTTTGGAAGACAAACACAAGGAAAGAGAAAGGAAACAAAAAACTTGGTGCTTTTAAAAATTACTCCAGGAAAAAGAAAATATTAATTGAATATTAACTGGCATATTAACTGAAAGGACAATTGAAAACCAAAATGAAACATGATAATTGACAAAATCTACAGTGACTGGACCTTTTCAGTCTTGTTTACTAGTTTCCTATAAGCTGCACATAGGAGATCAAACAAAAAAAGATACAGATTAAATCACAAGAGACAAATACTTTTAGTCTTGATGTGGTCTATTCATACTCACAAAAAGTTAAGAAGTATAAACACACGACTACTGCAATGTCAGGGTTAAATGCCCAAATCCACAATCTGGCAAGTCTCCATTCAAGTAATCTCCCCTCAGGCACATGGATTCTGATCAGGGATTTCACTATGTGTTTGTAATTTATATTATTTTGTCTTGCTTAGAGTTTGTGTCTGAATATCATAATTACGAAGCTTATGCATGCCCAAGAGACTCTGATACTGGAAGATCAGCTACTGACGTAAGCAACAAAAACTTTAAAACTATTAAAAACTAAATTATTTTAGCTTCATAGCCCTGTTCTCATCACTTCAGCTTTCATTACTTCCATTAGCAAAAGTCTGAATACAGCATTTCAGATTGTGTCTCTAAGTGCCAAAACCACTCAGATAAGAGTATCTTTATCAAAGGTAACAGTGAAATGAATAACAACATGCACCTTCCAAACTGAAGGTGTTGAAAACCTTAGGAAGCTACCAATTTAGCCATGTTGAGATTTACCGAAGCTCACATCTCTCAGTGAAAATGAAAGATTTAAAGAAATTGCAAATGCTATTTCAGTTCTCTCATTCTGCTTCTGCTTAAAAACATTTTCCTTTCATTTAGGAACTTGTTCTACGAACTTAATTAAGAAGTCATTAAAAATTAAAAGTGTGGGAAGTTTTCATATAACACTCAAACTAATAATTTTTATAAAAAACGCATATAAATGCTACATGACTTTTCATGTCTTTAGTCACCTTATCTCATACTTCCAATCTAAGACAATGTCATCCTGCTGAGATGATACCTAGCATCTCTAAACTGAAGCAGCAAAATTCTAGCAAGACATTGTCACCCGTCAGAATGAGAACAGGTTGGAAAGACTATCAATAACATTCAAAATGATTTTTCACAATCAGAAATTCATGTGTCTACCATAAAGAAAAGTTGTAGCATACCTCCACATATCAAGGAGGGGTGAAAGGGAGAGTAATTCTAGAAGAGTGCTTCCCAGAGTTAACTAGAAAGTTACATAATATATTGAAAAAATGAGGAAATACAGTGTTGTGGTGGGCTGACCAGCTACCCATCGAAACTGCTCTACCATTCCCTTCTTCAGCTGGACATGGGAAAAAATATGATAAAAGCCATCCCATAGTCCCCACAGCTACTACAACCCTGCCATGCAAAGCAATAGCAAGTGTAAGAGCAAACCAGATCAGCAAACCTTACAGTAGTCTCTGTGTTTTAAAACCAAAATTAGGCGTAGTCGTTGCAAACGACAGTGTCCAAGAACAGCAAAATTAAAGAAAACATGACTAAAAAAAGGAACAAAATACTGGTCAAGGACCTCTGGAAGATCTGTGAGGTATGGATGTATGGCTACATCCTAACAATCCCAGATTCGCATTTATTAACTGCACCCACCATAATCTGATTGACAAAAAATGCTTCTTTCTGTACCTTTGTACACATGTACATGTTCTAAATCTGAACATTTCTCGATGAAAATGCTGAAGTGAAAGTAAAAGCAAGGCTCCTTTTTGGGAAGGGTAAAAAGCGTGCTACAATGCCATTTCTGTGGAGTGGAACATATCCTGCCTCCAAAACTCACTTGACACATGTACACAGCCAGAAGCAGAAGTTGGCCCCCAGAGTTTACACACACATAAGACTTTTGCTCCCTGAATCGGGCAACACACAGAAAACCTAAAATACTTTAACTCATGAAATACTTTCAGTGTGCCATAGCACAGTATTTCATTTAAAATGCAAAGCATCAGAGAGTGCATGAACCAATTCGGCTACCAGGGTCACTCTGATCACAGCCAAGCAAATATTGAAAATGGCAGCAAGTTCGGAGCTTGAAAAAATGAAGGCACAGGCAGAGGAAGAAGCAGTACTCTGGAAGGTATCACAGGCCATGTACAAATGTAAAGCACACACACAGCAGGACCAGATGATGGGAATCAAGACAAACCTTGAATGGTGTGGGAGCAAAAGGGTTAGTTGGGGAACAACGGAAGGTAACCCTAACTGGATTCGATACCTCCTACAGTAACAGAAAACAGCAATCCACATGTTACAGCACCTTTAGCAATACATAGTATTGTTAATGAGTAACTCATTTTCAATTATGGATTCATTTTACTAATTGCAGCAACTTTATTACCTGTATTTATAAACAGACAAAAGTACTTAATGGTTATTAAGGACCCTGAATTCAGCAAAGTACCTTACTGTACATGAACCTTAGCTCAGCAAGAGAATAGAGATGACAAAAGGCCATTCTTATATTACTGCTAAAAACGGAATTATGCACAAACTGCAAGATCATTATGTATTCTTTTAAAATATGTGCAATATTTTTCAGAAATACTTTTGAAAACGTAGAGAATACAAGCCATCATTTGTATTTCATATCTATTCCCTTTCCTCAGATACAAAACTGTAACAAACACGAAAAACAGTTTTCAAAAACACACATGCAATTATACACCACATGTATTATCACAGATGTTCATTGCACATATGATGAATTTGACAACATGGGAAAATAGACAGAGGGCACAATCACTTCTAAGATATAGAACCAGCTAGAAATTACTTTTTTAAATCAGAAATGCATGCAAAGAAAAATGAAGCTTTTATTTATTATTGTGTTAGAGGTTAACTCTGTTCCCATTGTGAACAACATGCAGGAAGCACTAACCACACAAAAAATAAAAATAATAAAAGAAAATCTAACTTTTTTAGTATTTCAAAAGATGTCAGCATCTTGTTCATGGTGCATTAAAAGAATTATCAGGAAGTAGAGGGAGAATATTTTCAGCATCATAAACTGAAAGCTGCCAATGTTTGGATTTTTTTCATGCAAAAATAAAAGTGAGATATTAAAGCTGTAAAGTCCTAACCACATAAAAGAAGTACACAGCAGCAAAACACCTCACACACTGATGAGAGAGTTACACTCATGGGGATACTTAAACATATACCACAGGGACTGATCTTGTATTTGAGATTCCTTTGGTATTTGTATTCCTTTGGTAGCTCTGAATAGATCAGATTTAGTGGTTATGACTAATAGAGCTGGCGTTTTTCCACTTCTGTATAACTTTCCTATGTGTATGCTTTTTTGTGTAATTTTAACTCTCTATATAGAATTCCCACTCTCATCAGCATAGTATTTTACCCAAACTGGTATAAAAGAATTTAAATGCAGAGAGACACAAATGGCAAAGCAGCACACATTTTATGTTTGGTGAGTCAAAAGCAGACAGTGTGTCATCATCCCACCTTGCTGGTGTTGAACTGAGAAGAATCAGCAAATGGGTTAGTGCTGCTGAAGACACCTGGCCTACAGAAAACACTGTTCTGCGGGAAAGACAGAGAAGAGTTCTAAAAGGAAAGCATAATAGAAACTAAGGAAAACCAATTTTAAATGAACCCTTTTTACTCATAAAACAAAACATATTTATGTAGTTGTTTGGGCTAACCAAACAACGTCCACTTCCTGCACTTTGCTACTGATAGGTGAAAGTGGGCAAAACTGCATTTGATCTGTGTTTCTATCAGCTTTGTTTAGCATAGCATAGAGGAAAAGCACTGATACTCATACCTGCTCTTGCTCACAAAGTACATCAAGTACAGAATTGAGCAGCACAAAGACAAGAAAATGTATGTGCTATTTGTACAATTTTGTCCAAGCACCTCACTGTTTAGCTTGCAAAAGTGAGGGTTTAGTAATATTAGGCATCTCTAAGCAGCTTTCATATCTAATAATGACTATTACTGAACACTTTGTATATGAGCATGCACTTATAATTTCCTGAATTTATAGGGTATTGAAACTAAATTCTCTGGTCTTCCATTTTAGCAATGCAAGGTATTTCCTCACTATTTTTTAAGACAAAAAGAGTTTACACATTTAGACCAAATTAAAGGATGTAATTTGACTATTTATGTTCCTTACTCAGTTTTTGTACTGTACTTTAGTTTCAGATCAGAACAAGCTTAATTAAGAAGGAAGACCTCTGATTTCACGGTTTGTTGGAAATATACCATAAATACATGATACATCTGTCAATAGCCTATAAATCCTAGGTCTGTAGTTTAACATTGCTCGAAAACAAGAAGTATAGTAAATGGAAAGGAACATGAAAAGCTTGCAGGATTGTTTATATCAAGACTAATTTAATCCAAGCATACACTACTGTTTAAAAATTTTCTTAAAGCATTTTGCTTTTTTCTAAATGCTCCTGAAAATAGTAAGTGTATCCCTAACCATTTATTTTCAAATACTGCATTGAAAAAAAGTGATGTAATTTGATAAGACAACATAGGTCTTGACTTTACTGTGTCTTCAGCAGTGAGAAAGCAATGCCATGCATGAACAAGGTTTCTACACCATCAAGTCACTCAAAGTCAATAGGCTGTATCCCTAGGGTACAACAAGATTTTCTGTTTACACACATCTTTTAGATAAGTTTGCGAAAAGTAATTTGTTACTGTAATGATCCTATTACACTTTAACATCTACATTTGTCATCTGCATAACGTTTTAAAATGTATCTTGATGAAATTTTAGAAAACTAAGAAAAGCATCACAAATACTTCATATATCACCAATGAAATCCTACTAAAACAGGAAACAAACAGCAGCTACAGTCTTTCAAAAGCTTGCCTTTTATGTTTTTCATGATGGCATAGTTCCTAAAAAACTAGTCCAAATTTTAATCCATGCATTGTGTCAATATGGACTGACTACTAGATAAAACATGGAGCATTTGTGTTTGCCTGAACAGTTCAGTTTAGCATACCTTCTTGCACAGAATAAGAAAAGCAAATGTTAAAATAAAGGGCATTTTCTCTTTTGCTATATTTTTATTTAAGTCAAAACCTAAAACAACAGGAGATTTTTTTTAACCTTTTCTTATTTCCTTTTTTCAACTAACTTCTGTTCAGAATTTTATTAATGTGTCCAAGATGCTAAAGTATCAGAAACTAGTTAGTATTTCCTATAGCACAATGCTGTAACATTGCTATGGCACCATAATCACCATGACATTTTATTTCTTACTCAGAAACACCCAGAGCAGTATCAGTATGCAATACAGACTCAGTTGGTAACTCCTTATTAGCAAAATTACCTTTTGCTTAGTCAGGTATTAACAAAATAGCTTTTCACAGCCCATTTGCATTACTTGGACTATTCAGGAGTACTCAGGATCTCTTTACCTACTAGATAAGTCTGAATGAAAAAAACAAAGCAGAACTGGATTCCTTAGCTACATGTCACTTGAAACTGACTGCTTGGCTAAATAAAACCCGTATCATATTAAATATAGCTACTCTTACAGGCAGCTAGCTATTTGGGTGACTGCACATGAATGAAAGCAGGAAATTCCCTTATAAGATCTTATAAGTACAGATGCAAGTTTCAAGAGATGAAGATAATAAATATAATGCCATTTACGAAGATCACAATGTAATGTATGTGTACAGCAAGAGCAATTGCAATTTTTCTGCTTACAGAGAAACAAGGGTTTGTTAGTACAGTCAAAAAATAACCAACAGGCTTAATAATTTGAAAATAGAACAAAGAACTACAATTAAAAATAGAAAAGGAGCATTCTCTAAACAAAAGTAAGTTCTGATAAAGTAATGGCATCACTCCCATCCCAAACTGGCCTAAGCAGTAGCAATTCTGTTTGTATCACAGCAAACACAAAAGCCTTTTTTTAGTAGTCTGAGTATCAATAAATCAAGCTTTTTCATGCAACTTTACCTTAGATGACTGACGATAAAATGGGTTAGTAGTTTTCTGCCCACAGGGAGCAGAAGCTGAAGAAGGGCTATAAAGAGACTCTGGCTGGGGAACAAGAGTTATGAGACAACTAGTAAATAAACACGCAGCTTACACAGACTCTACAATGAGGAAGTTTAGTTTTTAGTGAGGCAAGCAACTTATATTAAAGCTCAGTAGCTTTTGTCTGCAATGTCCATGCAGCTTAGTGACAGAAAACTTCCGTGTACTTCTAGGTCCTTTCATTAATGTCCAAAGAATTTTTTAACAGGTGCTGTATTTCTGCATGCGCTCCTCAGACACGCTGTCAATCTCTAAGAGCTGGTTTTACTTAGACTCCTACTCTGCCCCCCAACAAATTATCTTTCTTGAGGCTTTTCAAAATAGTTTGTAGACGGCGTGCTGGAGGGTAATTCCAAATCCAAATCGATTTCATTCTAAATGGAAATAATACTTAAATCAAATCTTTGTTCCTAAAGTAGCTGAGATGGCACTTTCAGGATTAAATATCCCATTCCCAAATACCACCATCTTGAACATTTGTTTCACTTATTACTATGTATTACATCTCTTTCAATATTCTTAATGCTTACCCTTGGTCTGCTTATAATGCTCTGTACCATAAAGACTACAGGATTGCCTGCCTTCCGTATGGCTTCCACAGCTTGTTCATGGCTGGCATCTCTGAGGTCAATTCCATCCACCTGTAATTGGAAGGCCCCATCTTAACATTGCAATAAGCTACAAGAATCATGAGTCAGTTTTGAGTTTTGGTTAAGAAACTTTGACTAAAATCTAAGCCCAAAGCTCTGCTTCTGGAGGAAAGCTTTCTACTGACTTGGCCTAAAGTCTCTTGCACACAGGTTTGAGATTTCCAAGAGCACTGAAAGGACATTAAATAAATATTCTCTTATTTTCTAAGAGAATTAAAACGTGTTTTAAAAACAGGTTTTTCCACATTCTTGATTCAGGCTCCATTAATTTTTTTTCCATAGGCAACATAAGAGATATGATAATCTGAAGAGATAGTGTTTGCCAAATACTGTTTCCTGTAAATCCTATCAGAGAAATCTATCTCCCAGGACTTTATGAGATTTACAAACTGAAACGTATTAGGTGCTGTGGAGTCTTTCGCAATGGGTTTTTTTGGGGTTTGTTTGTTTTTGAAAAGCAAGATAAGACCAATTTTAGCTACCAGGCACTTTCTTCATAAGTTAAATTTTTAGGTCAGAGATGAAAAGCTTTCTCTCTTCTAGAAGAAGGCACTTACAAAGGATGGCTAAGGACAAATTTTTGCTTGGTTGCTTTTCTTCATGACTTCATATACACTGGTGTGTGAAACAAAATTGTCACATAAGAACAATGTTAAGGTGAGGTTAGCATCAGTAAAGTATTCTCACAAGGACCACAACAAAAGCTAGAAGCTAACACAGAAAGGTTATTTGTTAGTGGTAATTCTTGCACGCAATGTTATATGACTTTATATGACAACTTTTTAATCATCTAACCTTAAACTTAACCATCCAATGTAAATCAGAGAGCACAAAAAGAATCTGAGAGAAATTCTAAAAACTCCCCACATCTGAAATATTGTATGCAACAGTGGAGATAGAGCTTAGGTATGTCACAACTTGAGAAACTGAAACAATCCATTCAGAAACACTCACATTAACATAACATTTTAATTTCACTCACCCATTCCAACTTCTGCAATTATCACTGTCAGAGCCAACTGCACTCATAAAAATCCAGTTGTTGAAATAAAACAACTATTTTTAATTTTGTGGCCATCGAGCAAAATTTCGATTCCCATTTTGTTATATACCAGTAATTGGTCCATCCTGCTGAAGAACGTGCTACCTCTACCAAGGTATTATTTCAAGATTCTTGATAGGGATTTTGTAGCAAACAGCAAACTGCAGCTCAGTGTCACTGTGTAAAGCAAGCCCAGACTGATCCAGAACCAC
>JAWMRA010000090.1:39692536-39703202 GCA_035584735.1 Pseudotriccus pelzelni | reverse complement strand
CATCACCCCCCTTGTTACATTCTTACTGATGGACAGTCAGCTAAGAACATCCAGCAGGACGGAGACAGGGTAATGCCTGACACTGATAATCATCACAGGAAAGACCTATTCTTTCAGTATGTTCATTCTTCAGTATCTTTAATCAACAAAGCGGAAGTGGCTGCATGAGCACAGGACTGGCTAAGTAGAAGAGAAATCTGGATAAATCCCTTCATGCAATACCACTGGCTACCTCCTCTCAGGCATGGACACAAGGTGTACTTACTTTATCAAACATCAAACCCAGATTTCTTCATGTCAGGAAATAAAAAAAATGCGTCTCCCTTAATTACTGCACAAGATGCATAAGAATAATGTGATCTGATTATAAGGGAAATAAGCTTGGTATTCGCATGATCTGCACTGGCCATTTCTGTTGCTAACCAATATGCAAAAGTGAAATCTTTTAGCTTCATCAAACTTAAGGTTTTTCCTACATATGCTGGCTTTAAAACAGGTAGGTCAAACTGCTGGCCCTACTCACACAGTCAGTCACCTACGCTTCAGGTTAGATTTCAACTTAACAGACAGCTCACTGCACATAAACATCAGCAGATGGTAGTGCAGTCTGTATGGCTCAAGTGGTGTCAGCTGGAGAAATTACACAGCTGTCAGCCAAGATTCTGGGGGAATTGCAGCAAAAGGCATTCAGCTGGTACCTCTACAATTCGATCTCCAGTTTTCAGAGTTCCATTTTTGCCAGCTGGGCTGTCTTCCAGGATGTGCTTGATAAAGATCCCTCTCATCACTTCTCCATTACTCAGGCGGCTCCCCATCCCTCGTCCTCCAACAATGCTGATCCCCAATGACTTGCTAGGCTCTCTCCAGAGTTCAACCCTGTTGTGAAAAAAAGGGCAACAATAAATGAAAATCTGTTGTGATTATGACAATGCTGCACACTTCAGACACCCGAATTTGCACAATTATTTTATTCTGAAATAACCCCTCCTTGCAAAGTTTTGTTTTTCAGTGGAGTTATCTTTTGAACTGCTCAGAAAGTCTGCAACTGAGTCTAGTATTTGTCACTGTATTTTGGATTACTATAAAAACCTTCAATTCTTCTACTCATCTCTTCTTTCTGGATCTCTAAGAGTCAGCCTGGGATAAGTAAAGATAAATCACTAAAACAATAAAGACACTGTTAGATTTAGCCCAATGGCAGTAAAAATCAACGCCTGCAATGCACAAAATATGTAAGAGCAGCAATTCTGCTGGTTTTTTATTCCTCTTAAAATATGTGTTTCAAAATTTTTAAATTTCATATGACATTTTATTCTGTGCAACTAGATCTGCACTTACTTTCTGGGCTGATTCCAATTACTGAAAGCTGCATTTTGAAGTTCACTTTCTTCTCCCTCCCCCTCTTCACGTTCTGGAAGCTCTGGGAGTTCCCTGATGATGAACAGGAACATGCAGTTCATTTTTAAAGAACTCATATAATTATTAGATTTTTCTGAAAAATTTAATGTATTGAATCACCCTGCCAGCATTAGAATTTGTACACAGGATTCACATAAGGAATTTCTTCTTCAGATGTCTGTTAGAATACATTTGGTGTTTGGGGATTCCCTGTTCACTTTTTTCTGCAATGAAGTTGCTATCCACAACCACAGAATAATAAAAGACTACGCGATATGGAACCAAATCAGAGTTAAAGGTAATTATTGACTGTTCTCAAAATGGAATAAGTAACAACAACAGCGCTCAAACAAAGTTACTACTTTTGGAGATGAATTTCAAAAAACCCAAATATTATTAGTCCCTTTGAAATTTTAGACTGCAACCGCAATGAATTTTTGAAGCTCAAGGAAAGGATGGCATAATTAGTTCTTTCCAGTTATGTTCTGAAAAGACCATCAATACCAAATTCTTATGTTGAAAACACTGAGTATTTGTGGCAACACGTAAATCAAACTGCATGATATTTAAGAGAAATTTAGGATGAGACAAAATTCAATCTCCTTTTTGGGCAGATCAAACAGTATCAAACAGATCAAACCTTGAAAAAATGTTCAAAAATTTTCTAGCAAAAATTGTATTCTGAACAGCTTTGTATTGTAATGGCTGCTGGTCTGAAGAAAATCATGCATCTTTTATCTCTTCCAAGTCAAAACTTTTTTCCCCAAAATATGCAGAGCATATGGAAAGAGTTACATTTGCAAGCTCTGTGGGAAAAAACCATAAGCCTTTCGACTCACCTGACAATATGTGAAGGAAAAAGTTCAGGTGGCACAGCTCCCTCTGTCTCTTGTCCCAGACTGGCCCTGTACTCGTCTAAATTTTCTGCTGGCACATATGTAATACTGCAATAAAATGGGACATGATTAAAGTAGCATGAGGACTGGTGGTCCTCCCTTTGGTGGGTATGAAGTATGGATATGAGGAAGCCACTCAAGACTACTTCACTGACTTCAAAGGCACAATGCAAGTACATCGGGAGTAAGCTGTTATATGTATCCCTTGTGACTTTGCAACAAATATGCATTTATAGTCAAATTAAGTAAGTGAACAGCACATATAATTCTCTAATTAAAATAAATGGTGCTTGAACAGTGACAAGAGGGTAACAGAGACAATCCAGCTTCACTTACAAAACAGTTTCCTCGAGCAAAGACAAACACTGAAGGATCTGTGAAGTTTGAGGCACCATTACCACACTAAATGACTGCTGAAAATGTTTCTGAAAGTTGGCTTGTAGGAGGTTTTGTGCTTTCCTGTGTGGTATTTATTTTATCCATGGACTTGGACATATAAATGTGTTACAACACACCACCTATGCTGCAGGGAGCAATCCCCTGTTCAACTCCTTCCTCAACCCCTTCATGCACTTCCAGGCAGTCTGGGACAGTCAGATGTCATGTTTCACCAACCAAATGACAAGCGGACTGCTCAATGTTTGAATACCAGAAACAGAAATGGTCCAATAGACTGGGAAGGGGGAAATAAAAGGAAGGAAAAAACAGATTAAGACATCAAGAATATTTCTTAAAAAACTCCACTCTACAGACAAAAGGATACCATGATATAAACAGAGCTACTTAAATGGCCCTCCTTTAATGATGCTTTGTCTTCTTAAAAACATGTACTTGTACAAAAAGCAGCTTAGCTATCAGATCCAAGTCTGCCAAGAAGTAAGGTTAATGGAAAAAAGACAAGGAAAAAAAGAAAGTCTGTTTACCCATACATCACATTGCTAAAAGAAAAATGAACGTATTTCCCCAGAGAAGAGACAGGGAAAAAAAAAATCTGGACCACTTCACAAGGATGTGTAAGCTGCTGAGGAGAGACTCTTTCAGCTCTAAGGGTTGAACCTGGTGCTGTCTCCTGTCTGTCATTCCCCAACTGAAGTTCTCTCTGTCTGCCACATCCTGACTGCCACTGATTCCCCCTCTCACTGGTTTTGTGGTGGATACAGCAAGCGTCAGACAGCAGCTCAAATGAACTTGTATATGACTAATGCTGTCAGTTCAAAGCACTCTACCAAAATTATCCTAATTTTATTTGTCATCTTTGTCTGTGTCTCAGCACATTCCCTACCTCCTCTCACATCTACTATACTTAGAAAAGTGCAAAGAAGGTCATTATGGAAGTGCTGAACAGAAGGAACTCTACAGCTCTTCTAACAGAAATTTCTGAAACTTCCGTATTATCACCAGCTTTTCCTCTTCTTTCAATCTCCTCCCAGTTCTGCTTTGGCCCTTTTTTTCAAGCACTCAAGTGCTGCTGTGCTTGACACAAAGTATTTTCCTTTTGAAGTGGTGGGAAGTTAGCATACACTAGCAAACAAACACTTAGCAGAGGGTCACTGCCTTTCCTGAAGGCATTCTAGCACTGGGAAAGACTAAAGACATACAGCAGTTATTCTGTGAAGACCCAAAAGTGAAACATCAAGAAACAAGAGAGGACAGAACTTTTGAAAATAATCACCACTACTACTTAACAATCTGAAATTCCAGGTGCATTGAACTATAGCCAAGTGCTAGTAGTATGCTCACAAAACTCTCACAGGTCAAATGCTGATGCAGAAGCTCCATCCAGTAAACCCATAAGAATACCCTGCATCTGCAAAAGCTATAGAATGTGCAAGTTGCATTTCAATGTAAGAAAATGTAACATTCATTCAGTTACATTTTTCAGTTTCATCCCAATCAAATTCATCAATTTTCACCCTATAAAAATAATTAGGAAATAATGTATTTTTTCCCTTGGCAGACAGCTGCAATAAAAAAATCCCACAACTGCAAACAATGTTTCTGCTGACTGGAAAGCTCAGACAATCTCCTTTATGCTAAACTGAAGCTGTTCAAAGCATGGAAAGGAGAACGGCACACTCCTACAAATGAAAGGGACAAGCCTAGGTTCAGCCTGGATGTATACAGCAGAATGCGATCTCTGACAGTACAGTGTCCAGTATCTACCAACTCTTGTCTAGTCCTTTTGTGCAAGGGGCACGTGGCAAACAACCATGCCGGGTGCCAAGGTTCCAGGGTAGTGTAATCCTTACCTCACAGGTCAGAATTGGAGGCAGCTAAGGGTGTGGCAAACCATGTACACTCCAACTTCTGGAATACCCTATTGTTTTTCTTTATATGATTTAATAACTGATATTGTGCTGGAACATTCAAAAGGTATGACACAAAGGATGCTCTTAAAGAGCCTCATACACTACCTAGTAAGATCTCCCAAAAGTTGCTTTAGGTTCCCTTTCTGTGTACAGCACAGGAGCTATGGAGAAAAGAAGTTCACCATTTTTAAAAAATGCATATAAAACTGAGCAACTGAATTACCTAATTAATTCCCACAGATGGAGTAAAATTTAGATAGTCTCACTGGGAGCTGTTACATATTATCTCTTTGGAAAAATACATTATTTCTATTCTAGTGCTTAACTACAGTTCAAATAGTGTAATTTAAAGCACTCAAAGGAATATTCAATATGTTTTTAACTGTTCATTCTTATCTACAACTAAGTTTCCGTAACACTTCAGCTATTTCACAAATATAAACCAGAACACTTGCATTTTGCACAAAACAGTACAGAAAATTAAATTACATGGATCTAATACATGAAAAGTTACATGCTGCATGGTTCACCTTTGCTTCTTGCTAAAAATTCAGTCAACTGCAAAGGTTTCCTTACCTACTCTTTTTACCTAAGCTGTGTTATTGATGTGACTGTCGTCCTCCATTCTCTCCTCTTGCGTATTATTGCAATGAAAAGTTACACTTAAAAACCTCTCTCTGCTGTAAATTACAGTTTTAGGAAATATGTATACAAGAAAGTAGTCTTTTCTATGAGGCTATTCAACCTGCTCCTGCCTTCTGTAACACTTGGCAAGGTCACATTGTATTAAAGACCTTCAATTTACAAGAGATTTTTCCTCATTAAACATGGGCAAACATGCTTTTCCCCATATTCATGAGCAGACACTCCCCACTTATCAACTTGCTGGATTGCTACTGTAGCTCACTTGGAGGTCACAGTGAGGTCTGACAACATCCAGCATCGTCATGAACAGCTCAGCCTGTGACTGGGATGATGAGGGGCCCAGAAGAAGGCACTGGGCTCCTCTGACCAGCTCTGTTGAACTTTAGGCTGTATAGTGGAAATAAAAATCCACCCAGGCACCTGAATGGTTAATCTGCAAAACAGACTGGTAATTGCCTCTATACAGTTACAGGGAACACAGTAAGAGAAACGAGTGCCAGAAAACAGGCATGAAGACACAGAAAAACAGGAAACAAATGACTGTTCCACTGCTGAGTTGTATTTCCTAGCTGCAAGAAAAGTTGAACAACTTCAAAGGAAAGTATATGAAGTGTTTAACCAATTCCTCTCTTTCACAGCTGTACAGCTTGAAAGAGAAGTGTTCTGGCTTTCTTCATTGAAAGATATAACCACTTTTCCTACCCCCAGAGATATGCACTAGCAACTAAAGCAGTGACAATGGAAACATCGATGGCTGTACATATGAAAATATCTTGTAAACATGACACTGCATGCAGTACAAAGAAACATTTATCACATGCTTGGCTTTACAGCCACACGAAACCTCGAAACACCAACAGACCAAGTTACAAAGTACAGAAAATGTTCAGGACAAATTATTTAAGGTTTACTTCGAACCTCTTTATACATGAAGTAAAATGTAAGTGCCACAGAAAATATGACACTGAGATTAATCCAGATATCAGTACAACGTACTCATGCCAATTCTAGGAGTGAACCTTGTACACATACACACACATGCACACGTGCTCTGAGCACATCTTGGGTGGCTGTCACAGATAAAATTTAAAAATATTACCCACAATTTTTTTAGAACACAGGAGTTTTCATTCCAGACTTAAAAAGTATGCTCCAATCTTCAAGTTGAAAGCCATACATATATATACGATTATACACACACAGTCATATCCTTTTTTAATAAAAAAAATAAATATATATATACATCCACATGTGCAGCCACATGTGCATGCACACACAAACATACACAAGGAAAGAGAGAATATGTACCTATATCTGGATATATCCCTGACATTACTACTGATGTCAAAAAAGCATGGAATGATTTTAGAGACAAGTTGCAACATAAAGCCATAATGAGTTTCTGAATTGCCAATACTCACACATAACAGAGGGCCTGATCATCAGCAGGTGCTGGAGAAGATCTAGAATGTGAAGCATACGATGCAGCATCTTTTTACAATGGTGTTAACAAATGTCAGTGTCTCATGCTGAATGTGAAAGGTATACTTATATAGTTAAAAGTGTGAACTGCTTTTTTTTTTGTTCTTTTTTTCCCCGTTCCACCTCTGCTTCACCCCAGAAAGCATCTGCTCTTTATTATTGTTGACAGCAGTGATTATTAACAGGCATGGAAAATGGAACTGCAATCTACCTTATTTCTTGATCAGGAATTCATCCCTACACTTCAGTCAGGTGAATTCTAATACACCTCTAGTAATTATCTGAGAGGTGCTACAAGCAGCTGCTGCTGAGCACAAAATGCTGGCTACTATTACAGAAATATAAAAGCTCCTGGCAAGGTAGAATGAGACGTGAAACAGAATGTATTCTGGTAAGGCCACACATGTGGTTTACCACACAAAAAGGGGAAAAAAATTAAATACCTAAGTCTGAAACTCAGATTGCTAGTTCCTGACCTATTCAAAATCACATTTCCTTTAATAAAATTAAAAAAAACCTTTAAATGGCCAGTAAGAATGACTTTGTATTTTCTCTGCAAATACTGTTTGCTGCTGAAATACAGCTTTGAAAGTAAAGTACTCCTGCTTAATCTCTTTTTGGGGGCAACCTGTACCCAAAAGAAGATCAGTCTAAAAGTATAGATGTCAATTTTGCAGTAAGGTCAGAGGAGAATGATATCTCGATGGTCACATTCAAGTGCTATTGTACCCTCACTTCCCAAGGAAGACTCAAGAGAGATCCAACTTAAGTGTTTGAAATGCTGACCCTTATATCACAAATGCTGCAAAGTGATTTATCACATTAGCTCTGAACTGACACATACAGACATCTGTGTGTCTTCGTGTGTATCCCTATCAGAAAACATGAAGTACTATCACGACATAATGGTCCTTATCTCCAATTTCTGATTTGGGACATTACCCACATGGTTGCGTCATAATATTTTTCTGGCATCCTCTGCTGTTCCTAAAGTAAAAAATTTGACTATGCTGAATAGTTTTATAGCAAAACTACATAGTCCCAAAAACACAGTTCTTATTCTTGCAAGACTCTTGCAGAAGCTACCAAAAGATTTGGTCTTTCAGTTCTTTGAAGTGCAGATGCTGGCTTCACTTTAAAACCTTAGCATAGGAATACAACAAAGAACATAAATACGAAAATTAAAAAACACACATAAAAATCTTAATTTAAAATATGAGTAGCAACTGCCCCTCTTCTGCAAAATCTTTCAGAAAGGGGATGCACTTTTCTCTGGAAAATCTGAATATTCACATCTACGGCATGATTTTAGTATTTCCAAAACATCTGCAAAAGACTACAAAACATAAGTCAAACAGTGTAAAACGCAGCAGCTATAAAAGAATAAGCACAAATAATGAACACATCTGTATTTGATCATGTAACTACAGCACTAATAAAGCACTGCTCACAGAAGAATGGTGCTGCAGCAGTTGTGTATCTAAGCAGATATACACACACATGCATAGCACATACCAACTGATATCAACCATGACAGTTGGAATTACAGTTTGGAAGCCTACAATAATAACCAAGGACACGTTGTATCAACACTGACTCATGTCACCATATAAATACATGCATATAAATACATGACAACACTGACAATAATGTAATTCATTATATGAGCATACCCCTTTATTTCAACCATCTTACATTAAATCATAATCCTAAAGGCATGACAACTACGGGCAGACAATTAAACCTACGACTCACAATGAAGGTACTTTGACCACCTGTTCCCAAAATGCCAGGTCTCTTCAAAGTACAATACTTCTGTGGAAATATGGAATGTCCAGCTGTCCATTTTGAACTGACAGAAACCACAACTACCTGGAACTACACTGTGATTGGACTGATCTCTTTCAAGTCCACCATCTTAAATAAGTAGAGGCTTCTATTACCCACAACTCCATTAATCCCATTTGCTTATCTGACCCAACCCATGTTACGACAGGTCTGAGAAAACCAGCCACTAGATTTTGAAGATGCAACCCAGCATTGGTGTGTCTACAGCACCATCCACAACTTCAGGAACAAGCTCATTTCTAGATGGTGCATGAGGGCAAAGTTAACTTCACAACCAAGACTGAAAGAAAGAAGTGTATTTTAAGGCAGAGTTAAAATTCTGCACATTGTGTGAACTTGAGAAGAAACTTCCTTATCAACTGGGTATCTCAAAACTTGTATTAATTACTACACGTTTAAAATAGTACTCCCAAGAGCATACATTTATGCACAAGAGCAACAGCTTCTTTCTATGTACTGATAAAAAACTGGAACTGACTTCAGAAAACAGTGTTTCTGCTGTTTATCACAGATGTACTGAAATGTTTTAAGCACTATTTTCTGCATTAACGTCATATGTCATACTTTCTGTCTGGCAGTCAAAACCAAAACTCATTATAAAGATCAAATGAAACCACTTGTGCAATGGTCAGGATATTCCTCCTTTAAGAATCACAAATACCTTGAGGAAATAATTACTTTTTTTAGAAGAGTAATGAATGCAAAATTCTGACTAATCCCATTCTTTCAGTAAAACCACGCAGAGCAGTAATGATGATGATCACTCATGACAGTAACAATTCTCCTAAGAACATCTAAAGCCTCTCACACAAGTCATTTTATCTTTGAAATCCATGAAAATGCAATCTGAAGGTGAATTATCCATCTGAAGCTATAACTTAAAGGTAATTTAATGTATAAGAACTTACAAAATTTTCATTTAAAATACTTGCATAAATAACCAGTTTTCAATTATTAGCTTTTTCCTACCGCAATTCAGTATCTGGCTTTACCTACTTTATATCTGGTCCAATGAGTGAATGCCGTCTCAGCATAGCCCGGGCTTGTGCATTGGTTAAGTTGGTGGTCGACTCTTCATTAATAGACAGGATGCAGTCCCCCACACCAATCCGTCCGTCACGACTGATTGAGCCTCCATGGATGACGCTGCGAACTATCATTCCCAAGCCATCTTTATTGGAGCTTACTGTCATCCCTATAGCGAAAACACACCAAACAGTTAATGTCTTTGAGTCCCAGATCTGGGTGCCAAGATAAGGAAACGAAACCTAGGCCACAGGGGAGGTAAAAGTCAGTCAGTCGACCTCCCAATATCAGCAAGTCTAAAAATGTTGCTGTCATGGTTTTGTTTGTTCTTGGAGCTATACTGGAATTTTCCTTTTTCCCCTGCCTACTGTGTTGGGGGGAAGGGGGAATTGGCCAAGGTATCCAGGTAACTAAGTGTCACAGGAGAAGAGAACTAGTAATTTTGAGGCATTGCTATGCTAATTGCCTCACTTTGTCTCCAGGGAAACAGTGGAGGGCTTGGAAAGCTGGAAAGAGGGGGCTGGAGGTAATGGGAGCTGGTGGGAGTGGCCAGAGCTGCCGGAGCTGCGAGAGCTGCTGGAGCTGCCGGACCTGTGGGGACGGTTTCTCTTTGTAGCTGTGCGGCAGTTTGGAGCTTTTTGTTTGGATTTCCATCAGAAGGGGACAAAAAAACAAACCCGCTGGCTGGTGCAACTCAGCCAGCGGGAAAGAGTGAGTTCTCCAGTGTTTGGGAGCTGTGAATTTTCCTTTTCTCCTCCCCTTCTCCCCTTTCAGTGACGGGGGAGGGCATCCATTGTCCAGCTCTCCCCAGCTCTTTGGAAGCCCTGCGCGGCGACTGCCACTGATCCAACAGCGCCCCTGGCTGACTGACTCAAACAACTGCAGGCTCCACATCTCCAGCAGTTCACCAGTGCCTCCTGCTGACTGGGGCTGTAATTACCCCAAAGGGTAAACATTGAACTGTTTTCACTGTTGATTTTTATTTGTTTGTCTTGAAGGGGATTGTTTTCTGGGTATAGGATTACTGTTTGGGTGTTTTACTTGTGTTCTTTAATTGTTTCT
>JAWMRA010000090.1:39664943-39692436 GCA_035584735.1 Pseudotriccus pelzelni | reverse complement strand
TCCTTCCTTACTATAATTTAATTTTGCCTATCCCACACCGTTCCTCAATTGGAGTCTCTTAATTTCAGATTTGTAATCACTCAGAGGGAGGAGGTTTGGATCTTCCTCATAATTCATTCCCAGCAAAACACCTGTGTCTCATTTAAACTAAGACAGTTGCTCTTATTCTCCCTTGCATTTCTCCTATCCAACAGGAGACAGCAATTACAAATCGCAATCACAGTACCTTCACTTTGTTGTCATTTCACATACTAGGATCTACATAAAAAAATTAAGACAGTGGAAAATTTAAGCAACAAATAAAAAAGGTAATGAAATTGCTTCAAATTCACCTCTTCTGACAGTTTACGGAGTTTATACATTCCAGTTTAGTTTATGATGATTCTCTTTGGAAAGAAGGTGAAATGTTTTAACAGGTAATTAGGAGCCCAGTACAAACACACACTTATTTTCAACAGAAAGCCTTAATCACATCCCATTAAGATAGTGCCTGCCTTCTCACTCTCGTAAGTGGGCCATAGCTTAGGCCCAGAAGAGTGTCCCGATTTCTGCAAGAGTCTGTGCTTTGCTTATGGATACACTCTATTATTTGAGTTATACCACAGTCCCAGCTGGGGCACAGTAGGACTCTAGTTCTCTAGAGGGTTACAAACACCCTTTAACTTCACCTTCTTTTCACTAATGGGAAATGAGACAGATATGCTCTCGCCCCTCCTTCCCCATGGGGAGCCCACAGGGACTTACTTGTTCTGGGCTTCACGTGTCTGTGAATGTTCTTACATGCATGAGTTGTCACTGTTACTTTCAGGGCAGTTGGTGCTCACAAAACAAACCCTGATAATA
Organism: Pseudotriccus pelzelni; assembly: GCA_035584735.1. Taxonomy (NCBI): domain Eukaryota; kingdom Metazoa; phylum Chordata; class Aves; order Passeriformes; family Tyrannidae; genus Pseudotriccus; species Pseudotriccus pelzelni. Next base: position 39,691,593 of record JAWMRA010000090.1, on the reverse strand, counting down.
GTTTCAGGAAAAACTGTTCTTCACTAAGTCAGTGGAAGGTAGCTGTACGGTCAGGACCCCTGCTATCTATGTTAATACTGCCAAACCTGTTATTTTTCTTTCTTTGTGCACTAATGTGAAAGTTTTCATTTGCTAACAAGGTGAAGCCACTGCAATAAGAGCACCTTACAGAGGAATATCTATTGCAGAAGGAGGCAGTGACTACTCCACTGTGTTCTCCTGGTTTCACATGCAAAACATCAGGCTAGCAAGCACTGGGAGTGCAGCTGTCTGCCTGCAAGTACTTACCTTACTGTCCAGATTGTGAGTGACAGAAGAAGACAGGTACCAGAGAAAAACCTACAAGAATACTAGCTAAAAAAATTCCAACAATTTATATACAAACATGGCTACAGAAGACACAGTCTAAACTCTTTATTATGTGAACTTAGACTTAGGAAACAGACTGGTTGAACAGAGGCAGCTGTTAATCCCAGGCTACCCAGGCTCAGCCAACCATACAAACATCTGACTATAGATCTGCCTCAGAAAAAAAAAAAAAATACTATAGCCATTTAAAGAATAACCATAATTCAGATATTCATTTGTGGGTTTTAGGGCTCTTTTCAGAAAATAAAAATCTCTTAGTTGTGCTGGTTCCTCACATCCCCTTGTAGCTGAGATCAGTATAGCTGTCTAAAGTATAAGAAGGTAGCCCTGACTAGTAAGGAACTGCCCAATAAGTGTAAGGGTTAACAACGAGTCTGCTACCTCCCCGGAAGAGGAAGTTGATTTGGGGAAACTTTCCTGTGTATCCTTAGTGATAAGTAAGTTATGTACACCGCCTAATTAGAGAACACAGCCTGTGGGTCCGTAAGTTCGGGGGTGTGAGAATCATAGCTTAGCCTTGAACATCTCCAGGTGTTTCACGACTGCTGCCAAGTGAAATATTAATGTAATGATGGTTGGCCAGTGAAGACACTGCAGCTTGCTTGCTGCTGACAAAGGATTAGAAGAAAAAGCAGAGAATAATAATAAAGACCAAAAACTCTTTATGTTGTCCTGAATAAACCTTCAGACGTTTTTTATTCACCATTATCCCACATAACAGCGACACATGACAACGACACAATAAGGTTCTTAGACATCGGAATACATGTACCTTGCTACTTTGGTACGTGGAAGTCAAGGTCTAACTTTTGGAAAAACCGCAAAACCCACCTTCGTGACGGCCCTTTATATTAAACTGCTGAAAGAATATGATGTTACTACCGACTGGAGATTTATACGTATTATTTGCCAGTTAATAACGTCACGTGTGGACAGGTATAATTTAGAGATGGGTGTATCAGGCTTGTAATACAGACAAAAATGCCACTGATTTATTGCCTTGCTACTAGAAAAAGCAGAGGTAAACTCTGTATCATCTACTCCTCAGATCAGTAACATTACAATGCTAAGTACATCAAAGGTGCTGTTTCCGGAGCAGATGTCCCAATTTTTACATTCAGACGTTCCTTCCTAAAACCATCTCTTGACAGATCTGCTCATACAGACTTTACTCAGTCAGACCTGAATTAAAACATAACTGCAATACAGTGGTCTCCACCAGAACACAAGCAGTGTGCACACAAAACTGCTGAGGAAACAGGTGAAAGAAGGTTTGAAATTCTGAACCAAACTTAGCTTAACATTGTCATATTGCTATGCTCTAAAGTTTCTTTACTGCTATAGATGCTTTAATATTGTCATATTATTATAGAATGACAGCACCCAAAACAGTAAAATACCTGTTTACCTTTTGAAACAAAACTGTTCCAAAATAAACACTACATATATATGTTTATAAACACTGGTTATTTAGTGTCATTTCATTCTAATCCACCCCAAGAGATTTATTAATAAGAACCTGGGTTACCCTCCCCTTTTTGGGGCGGGTCACAACAATGGGTGACACCATTAAAAAGGAAAAAAGAAGTGCTAGTCCTCAACTGAAATAATTGATGCAGCTGCAGCTTTCAACATCATTCACAGCTCTTGATTTACCTCCTTTGCAAAAATGAAAGTTAAAAGCAGTGCAGCCATGTGTATAAATTGGTCACCATGCCCAGGCTGCTTCGTAGGCCAGAACGTACTTAGCCTGGAAGAAAAAGACTGGTCCAAAGCCAGGAGAAAGCAATATTCACATTAATGTTTTGTATATATGAAATGAGACCAGTTTTATGCATATATAATGTCTATAAATGTGGACCATGTCCCAAATTTGTATTTTCAGGCTTGACATCAAATTTGCTTTGTATCTTCACTCACTTAAAATACTCATATACATAAATGATAACCTGCTCCATTGAATTAACAGTTTGTTGTAAGGAAAACTTTTTTTACGAAGTCCAGATGCTTGGAAACGCACTGTGACCTGCACAGCCTGGCAATGAGAACAGTAAAGGTAGTAGTTAGCCAAGCACCTCATACCAATGAAAGGTAAACCTTACACCTTTTATACAGTTTTATATTTCAGAGACCCTGATTTTAAACCTGATCAATTCCCAACCCACTTAGAAGGATGGCTGTACCATGAAGGTGCCAGGTGGCAGACTGAGCATCCAGTCATCAGAGGGCATTTTGTCCAGGTGAAAGAGTCCACTGAAATACAGCATCACAGCTGTAAAAAAACCAACACCCACCTATGCACAGCAGAGGAATCCTAAGTGCAGACTGTTTATAAGCATCCGGTTCTGTGGACAGCCCATTTTAAAGCATTTGTGGAGTGACTGCAAAAAGCCAGCACCCACACAAAGGCCTGCCCTACCAACTCCAGAGAGTCTTCAAGGATTTGCAGGTGGCTGGAAGAAACAGCATCAGAAACCTAAACCAAAGCAAACGAACACACCAGCGACAAATGGGAAGGAAGCACCACTGCCTCTCAGCACAAAGCCCTTCCCACTCTGGCTCTAGGAAGGTTCTGTTCCTGTTCTCCTCTTCACACTGCCAAGGACCACACCAGAGACTAGGACAGGACAATGACAAATACTACCATCTGTTGTGCCTGTTTGCTCAAAAACATCAGTATGCTCAGGAAGCTGCAGATTGCACATATTTAAAAACTCTGAACTTCATTACAAAATGATAATATTGAGACAAAAATACTACTTATTAAATGAATCACTTATATGATTTTTCAGAAATATAGCAGCACTTCAGATAGAAATTCAAATCTGTAGCAAGGAAGTTAACAGCTTGTTTAGACTCTTATGACCATCCTCAGGAAGCAAGATCATTTTGTGCTTGCAAACATTTGAAATTTTAGCCTGAAGTTCTTTGGCCAAAGCATTCTTCTATGGCACTCCTTGGCTACATCTTGCTTTTCCACTATATTAGTATAGACACTAAAAAACAATGTAATAAAATTGTTCTGTTAATAGTTGGGAAAGACGAACCTCTTTCATGGGAAAGCAAATTCTCAGTGAGATTGGACACTTCACTTCTGTGTCCACAGTGACAGCACATGGATCCAGTGCCATGACAGTCAAAAAGGTCAAGAGCAGCAAGGAACAAATATCCTATCCCCACTAAATGGAAAATATTTAGCTTTTACTGTTAAATCATACAAAGAAAACAGAAAGCCATAATCCTTACAAGGTTACAAAAAATGTTAGCTAACTTACCTAGACTTGAATTGCCTTTTGCAATTGTGATAGTCTTCTCATATATGTTTTTGACTGAATTTGGGATTGTGAAACTTCCCTCCAAAGACACTGGGCATCTCTTCTCCATTAAAAGCAACTGATCCTAACACAAAGGAAAATAACAACAATTCAGAATACTGACATAAAAATATAATTGGCCATACTGATCTCAACTCACCTTACTTTACACAAAAGCTACGTGCATAATTAAGACAGATTTCTTATACAGACATTGGAAAAGTCAACCCATCAAAGATCAAACCAACATACCTAAGGTCTGTGTTTTCATTCAGGCAATATACCAAATCTGTCACAAAGTATACTTTTAATTTAGAGACATCAGTTACACTCTTAAAATTCGTAGGATGAATTCAAGGGGTTCAGACTTGTTCACCACAGATGTCTGACAATCTGTACTAAAGTAACAAATCTTGTAAGAAACTGCAGCTCTTTCAAGCATTTCTTAGTAAGTCACTGAATGGAATAAATAAGAAACACGTCCCAGTGACTATCATATAAAGGAAGGTTATGCAGCATCACAGGTCAGTTTGTGAGCTGATCTGCACAGGCTTGCATGAACACCATGATGCAAGACATTCATACCACTCCCCCTTGGCTTCCTAGGCCTGTTTCCAGCTGGGCACGTCCTTCTTGCACTCATGTCCCTGTGAAGGTTAACATGGGATAAAAAATCCCCCATCCTACTCAGTGGGTACACTGTGGTCCTGCAGTATCTAATGATGTGAGGTCTGAGCAGATTTTTATATACCACTGTATTGCCAGCCTCTGAGAAACTACTATCTTGATGCCATAAATTATGTTCTGTTTTGGAAAGCTCTAAATACTGCAGTTTTGATGTGAGATAACACATCTGATGAACATTAATAATTGAAGAACTACGCACAGCTGTTTGGCCAGTGACAATTTCTGTAGGAAATTCTATGGTCTAATAGAGCCTTTCTGTAGTTCTGTTTTTAATTATTATTTAAAAAAAAAACAAATAGCTTTACTTTTCCTTGGGGATCAAGCTGTGTGGTAGTAGCAACACTTGTATTTAGTTCAACTTCTGATGCTGTCTGAGATCCAGTCCATGTTGCTGTGTTTTCACTTTCATTTTGGTTGATATCCGACACATCCACAGGCAGGAGATCTGTTTTAGTAAAACCAGTTGCAGTTTCCAGGCTACTGCCCACTACAGACTTTTGCTCTCTCATTCTCTGATTCAGATCCATGTTGTACAGATTCTTGTCAGATACATGGAAATCAGCTGCAGTATTTTCACATTCCTCTCCAACAGACTGTTTAACACAGAAGACAATGAACAACCACCATTCATTTGTAGTACAATTCAAAAGCATATTTCATGCTAAAACCTTAAAACAAAAACTAATGTACATAATGTAAACATATCTGTTGTACAATCAGTAACGATCAACCTCATCTTTAGTTCCCTATAGGCATTAATTCTTCTATAAAGTGAACTTGATTTCTTAGACAACTTCTGTTTTAAAATATCAGAAATCAGTGAAAATAAGTTACTACTGAAGGCCAAATTCTAACTTGGTACTCTGCATTAACTCTCTACTAACTTCAGAAAAGTAAGGTCCACTCACACATTCTTCAAATAGACACAAGTCTAGTAAGTTTTAAAACTTGAAGTATTCGATTGTTTTTCTCAGGTGAAAGAACTTAAGACCAAGGTCTTTACATTCAACACACTTAGCAAGCAAGGAGAAATTTCAACCAGCTCAGACCATAAAAATGCAATATAATCATTCATATAATTGAGCAGAAACATATTTAGATATCCCTTTCACATAAAGAAAAACTAGGTCAAATCTCAACAAAGAATGAACATGGAGGATTTAAAGTGGGACAACAACTACACAGAATGATGCAGTTACAGCAGCTTAGCTGTTAGTACTTATTACAAGTCTGCCTTTTATGGCTGCAGTACTACCATTAAGCTCTCTGTACATTTGTTTAGACTTTCAAGATTCTAAGGCTCTGCCTTTAAAATGTTTCAAGGGATTTCAATAATCACAACACTCTGAAACAAATCTTCAAATATTCTCTAGCTGAGCTTTCAAAGTAACTTGCTTTAAAAACATGTAGGCCATTAGATATCATAAAGATACATCAAGTCTGGAAGTTGGACTTAGAGGCTCTGTGTCAATACTACGGATTTTTCTCTGAAATTTAATAAAACTGTCAAAATCAACTACCTTTATCTGTCTTAGTTTTTATTCACTAGTCCTATTAATTCTTCTATCACTTTTCCAAAAAGTCGGAAAACATGTTTCCCAGAATCTGGGCATATTTTGCAATGTTTTGTCTCAGGAGTCTTAGAATTAGTTATTGTCAGCTTTTATTAAGTGCATACATGCATGCTCTGTCCCCAGCCAAGAATCAAAAAAGGTTTACCTGTAAATAAGTGGTTTAAGTAACAGCTGAGAAGATAATTGAGTAAAGCCTAAATACCACTAATCTGCATGATATAATCAATGACATAATTTCCTACCTTTTTGAGAACAGAACACAAGTACTATAATCTATTTAAATTATTTAATAACATTTCAAATACAGTTGGGATATATATTTTTAAGTCTGCTTTTCATCCATTTCCAGACCAGTGAAAACAAGCCTCACATCATACTCAACATTTACTTCACATGCCATACATACGTATAAGAGTCACAGTATACGCTCATTTTTATTTCTGTTTCACTTAAAGAAAAGCCAATGCTGTAATTTTTGAAGAAAAGCACAATTTCAGGAATTTGTAACTACAGCAGTATGTAGCCTGAGCATTTGCATTACTTTAAGTATGCTTTTCATCACCTATTTTAAACACGACACCAAAGTGATATTCAGAACCTGTCAACTGCCCTGCAGCCAGAAATAGCTGAAATACCCCTGCATTCCTCATAGCACCAAATAGCACTGTTTCAATTTTTACTGCATTTCACTTGATTCAGAAGTCTTCTTTTATGAACAGATTTTCTCACTGTGTTTGTCACTCTTAAACACAGAGTACGTGACCTGATGAGAACTTCAAACTCACTTCATATTGGGGCATAGAGACGAATGCTTAAAAGTCAGGACCATAGCATTTTATAAAAAACATGAGCCAAAGCCATCTTTAAGTCAACGCTGGAAATAGCTTAAGACTATCTAGAGCCTCTCAATGCGATATATAATGTAAATCCAGTCTCTATCTCATAAAATGCTCCTAAGCACGAAAAACGCATAATCCATTTAAGTAACAATTACAGAGTTAAACAATGCAATCTGTCCCACTGGCACTGCAGAGATGTGCTCTTCTGTGGATTAGAAGAAACCATTAGAAGATGAATCTAGCTTTCAAACAAGTGCCTCATAAAGGCAGAACATATTCCAGAAGGGCTAAATGGAGTTACTGAAGTTCAGGTGTGACGGAAAAAGCAGCAGCTACTCTACTCAAGACAAAAGACTGCAAACCCAGGAGAAGTTTCTACAGTGCACCTTTCAAAGATGACTGCTAGGAGAATGGAACTGGGAGGCTCTGGGTTAGTGAAATAAATCTTAATATTGCCAAGAAAAAAGAACATGAAAAACCATGTAGAGAAACAAAACAACTCTGACACAAACAATTAAGTCATTATGGGTATGTGACCAGGAACAAATAGTTACTGATGTTTGTAATACTCTTAAATAAATCCTCATTTATTGACTTTAAATAGGAATTAGAAGCAGAGTTTTTATATATACATATTTATTTTTAATTACAGAATCATTATGAAAATTTTACTCAAAACATACTAACTATGAAGCATAAAAGCATAATTTAAGATGAAAACTTACACTTGTTCTCATAGTAAAATACCATACAACACAGTCATTTTTTGTTACCACTCTTTACTATGCCTTAAATAACAATTGAGTTTTTCTACCGACTGCTCACCACAGCTTTAATACTACAAACATCTCACCACGCTTTACCTGGCTAAATGTTGCTTTACCTAAGAAAAATCCAAGCTTTCAAAGCCTTCTATCTGCCTCTCTCTTCAACACAGAGATCTATAAGACATCAGCACTACTCCAAACAAAACTTTAACATGGTAACAAATACTGGATTTTGAACCAGGATGACATAAAACAGTTATACCTAACAATATAAGCTTTTGACACCCATAATCAAAGTTTGTCATTGATAAAACCATCCTCCTTTTTACCTTGGAAGTTGATAATGGAAGAGAGAAGCTGTCGTTCACCTCACCGCCACAGGCACTGTGATGCAAAGCTGCCACTGAATCCTGGAAGACGTCTCTCTCTAGAGAATACTGTGATTCAAAGGTGGACTCATCTGCTAGATCTGCCTCTCCGGAGTCCACCTAACAACAAAAGCAATTCAATCAGCCAGGCTGTTACCATCACACCACATAAGCCCCAAACACATGCACATCAGCCACTACATAGTGACTGATATTTCTCTTGTTTGGTTTTTTTTTTTTTTGTTCTTTTTCCACTCCATGTTTTACACTGAAGTTACATTTCCACAGCACAGTAGGAAAATTTTCTGCTTCAGTAACAATGTGTGTTATCACACCTTTAAAGATTGTAAAGAACATCTGAAGTAAAGTAAGAATCTCAACCAGAGTAAGTTGCGGGGCTCAGGCAGGCTCATGCCTGTTAATAGAAGTACAAGGTGTTGGGAGAATTATGATGTACTCCCTGGTGTGAATATTTGAATTTCTTTAGGGCTTCTTTTTATTTTTCTTTTGAATTTTCTGTTACAAAAATTAACTTTAAAAAAATAATGAGCTTCACTTTACCTGTCAGGAATGTTCTCTCAACTCAACTTCTTAGGCTTAGTTATTTTTTACACCCTCTTAAAAACAATCATCTGGAAATTTTAGTGCTTAACAGTACATTTATAAGAAAAATTTATCACATGATTTTTTAGGATTTTTACATTTGACAGTAAGATTACTACAGACATTTCTACAATTCTTCTATTCCTCTTATATGAGAAATAAAATTTTTAAAAGAGTTTCAGACATGGGTAGTATTTTTTGCCCTTTTTTTAAAATGAAACATAATTTTTTTTCAAGACTCACATACTTTTAAATACTAGAATAAAATTACCTGCTTCTTAACCTGCTTCTTTACCTGATTCTTCTGCTTTCTCTAAAAGACCTGCTTCTTAACTACACTTCCATTATAATTTCATCTCCCCTGGTAGAGCTGAAGAAAGTAGCGTACGTTAACTAAATGATCAGTGAGTTTAGAGCCATGACATACCATAAACTTGCATAGAGCAATCAAGTGCACACATCTGCAGAGACAGGACCTAACTTGTTTTCCAGCCCCTCTACTTAATCATATTATGAATTCATTATAGTAAATGCACAACAGCAATAGAAACAGTCTGCAGAGATTCAACACATTGATTCCTTTTTGCGGTAAAAAGTACCATTTTTTTTTATTATTTCAAGCCTAAAGGCTTCACAGCTAGTTCAAATTGCTCCTTCGCTGTAACTTACTCTCAGCTCATCATCTGGAAAATGCAGACTAATGTTATAAAAGATATGCCCTAAAAAAAGTATTGTGAAAATTCAGGACAGATCTGTAGAGTCTGATCTATCTGTGGAAACCAGGATCTCCTAAGTGCACTCTGCAACCACATCTTCAACTGGGTGACTGCATATTTAGTTCCATATTCTGCATATTTAATTAGACAGCTAACAACTCTATTAATATGTCATATATTTTCATTGCTTTTTCAAAAGTTTAATTTTTTAAATATGAATCACATATTGATGGAAGTAAAGTTTTTAAAATACTTTAGTTTTCATCTGTTCTTTTCAACACTTCTTTAATTACAGGCTATTTATAATATATACTGTGTCTTTTTCATGCTTCTTAATGAATGGAATAAGACAAATACTGTTATCTAACTACTATACAAAGGTAATAAACTGCAGAATTAAAACCAGACAGTCTTGTTTAAAAGCAAGTTATTAAACCAGCTTGTCATTTGCAAGAGTGAAAAAAAACCCCAAATCTACTGGAAGTAGTAATGCAGATATTTTCATCCTGGAAGAATACATTTCAGATTTTTGGTTTTGGGGTTTTTCCTAATGAACTAAGTCCTGATTTTCAGTAGAAACTGCTTCCCTGCTCAAGTACTCAGAAAATGAGGATCTAATGGCTTCAATATCAGATCCAGATCAGTAAAAATAACCATGACTAGACACACCTGGAATACATATATATCTCTATATAGACACAATATATAGATATTCTGGGTTGTGTTTTTTCTTCTGCAGGGGGAAGGGGGTGGAAGGGGTTTTTTTGCTTTTTTGTAGAGTCCTATTTCCTGTGTCCTTTTAATCTGAGTTCTTATTGGTAACTTCTGGGCTATGTAAGGCACTGAATGCTCGCTCAGGTAAGCCACGTTGTTTGTACAAGCGAACAACTTTTGACCTTGCAAATCTCATAATCACTGACAGATGTTGAAGGCTGAAGAATATTATTAGAAAGAAGTGTTTGCAGCTTTTGAACACAGACAGCATTCATTGTAAGGCTGGATTACATGCAAAAAGGGAGTACCAAAAATTTTCAAGAAAAAGAAATGATACATAGGAAAATAAGCACATGAACATTTCTCTGCATAAGGTGAGATTTCCAAAGGGATGCTCAGTGCATGCAAGGAGATGTGGAGATAGCCATGCACTTTTGTAAACATCAGCAAAATACTTTTTTCCCCAGCAATAAATGTATAACAGATTCACAGCTCATGCAAACATCTCTAGATACCAGTTTCTACCATTTCAGGATCCATCCCCCCTATAGTAGATGAATAATGTGGTGAGAGTAAACACTAAAAAAAAGGCATGAATAGTGAAAAAGCAACTCCTTTCATTATAAAATGCAAAGACTGAAGAAATCTTTGGTAAGTTGGGCCACTAACCAGAGCCAGCTCAGCATGGAAGAGGGCTGCATCAGCTGGCCCCTCCTCCTCAAGTGACTGGGCAGTGTAGAAAAAGCAATCTTCCTTAGCAGAGACATAGCCCTCCTCAGGTGAAAGCTGCAGAAAGAACGAAGCTCTGAGTTGGACGAGTGGCCAGGACACAGGAGGTGCAGAGTGCATTCTGGGGGGGAGGGGGCAGGGGGTATTTAAAAAGGCAAATGGATTCCAAATGCAGCAGAGTTCATTTCAGTCACAGTACTGGGCAGGTAAAGAGACAATTTTTTTTTTCAGATTTACTGAATTGATTCAGCTTCACAACTCATTTTATGACCCCAAGTAATGAAAGAGGCCTATCCAGGTATATCACAGAGCCCACAATTTAGTCTAATCTCGTTTTCCATTCCTGCTCTTAATAAAGATGTTCTAAAACTGCCACCAACAGCTGCCACCAGAGAAACAGCAGAGGTCTTGAAATCCTTGCCAGCCACAGATCAATCTTATTTTCAGGCAGTAAGACTTCATCCACTGTGTTTTACTATTGTATCTGCAAGGTGGAACAGCCTCCAGAGGACAAAACATAATTCTGACTATAAACCAATAGCTTTTTCCAATGTAATTTGATGGTAGGTGCATTTGTCCAGTACCGCAAAAAACCAGTGATTATTTGCAATGTTTAATTACTTGGCAAATATAATACATGAAATATTGAAGAGCAAATACTGAATGTTTACAACTGTGTGGAACAAAAACAAAACCCCCATGAGTTTTCTCTTTTAGAGTGAAATCATCAGTACAAAATTTTTGACTTGCAAGACACTTCATTAATATAGTCTCTACTACAAAAAGAGAATTTAACAGAGCAAGTTAAAAAGTGCCCTCTTACTATGAAAAGCAAAGTTTCTAGGGACTCATACAATAGCCATTCCCTCCCACTCCCTCCACAGAGATCTACTAAGAATGAAAGTTTGATATCTGCATCCACAAGAATGACAAGATTATCAATTCATGGAAAGCAAAAATGAACCTCTAAGACTATACTTGGGCTTGCTTACAAATATAGAGAGAAGTATCTTCCTTGTATGTATGAACTAATGCCATTCTCCTGGTTTGAATTTAGCACACCAGGGACATTAGTTCACTAGCATCCTTACTGATACATTTTCTTGGTCATCATAGGTCTCATTCAACCTCCTCTTTTGAATTGCTACAGATTACTGTCTAAAATCAAGCCTGAAATAACCAGTTAGATGTATACAAACTGAAGACTACACACTATTACATAAACAAAGTGTGCAGTCTAAATACAAAGACTGCATACACACTTGCAAAGCAAAGGAATAGGTAAATTCCAGGCAAACCCCATCTAACACATTCAGAGAATCATGTAAAGTGTACAGTGCACAAAATTATGCCTGTCAACTTTCAGCCCTGAAAGACACTGCTGGTTGCAAGATGCTTTGCTGTTTCCTCAGCTGTAAGACAGGTGTGCTAGGTCCTGCAATCACCACAGCACTCATACACTACCCAGGCCACTCCTACATGCAAGGAAACAATTGGGCCACTCAGCTATATCCCAAAACACACAGAGTGTATACAGAAGAGAGGATCAGCATGTGCCAGCTTAAATGACAAGAAAAGTACCCACTGAATTCCCAAATCCTTACAGGCAGTGGTTTGGCAACTCCTATTTTAACTGTTCCCATTGGGGCTCCTTTCAGTGCTTGTACTGCTTCCTCCAGGCTGCTATTTTCCAAACTGATATTGTTGACAAACATTAGCCGATCTCCAGGAAGAAGTCTGCCATCTTGCTCAGCCACACCCCCAGGAACTAATGAGCGAATCACAATTACAGTGTTTGCTGGATCAACAGGATCCTAATTAAATAAAAGGAAGAAAAGCATTTCATTTTATTTACTCTTTTATGTCTTGAGAGGCAAATTTTTACTTCTGAACTTTCACTAACCCAAGGGAGTTGGGTTATTAAGAAGCTGGAGCTCTCCTCCAGGTGAACCCTCAGCAGGAACAAACTCTCCGTCTGTACTGCCCATACATTTAGACTTTCACCTATTTTTAATTCCTCAATGTGAAAACTATTACTCCTTACAAGGTAATGTCCCATCATGCATCTCCAGCATAAAGTATTACTAAATTGCAGAGCATTGTTTTTACGCATCAAAATTTAAATACTTCCTACTGCAATGACAGTGTTGCAGACTCCACCCTCCTTACACTCAGTGGTCTGAGGACACAGGTGGGCAACGCAGGCTATAGCAGAGGTAACATATGTATTCTAGTGCAACAAAGGACTTATTTTCAAGAACTCTCTTATACTTCATGGCACCAGATCTCACTCAACTGAGAAAGCACTTTTTAAGAGGCAAGTTCTTGTGCATGACACTTTATGTGAGAGAGGAACATACTGATACAGCACTCTAATCAACAAGACAAAACAAAGTGGTGCTTGCTTTAATAAAAACAACTTTGTTTTAAGTCCCCATCCTCCAGTGCACTGATTTTTATAAAAAAGGTAGCATCAAATACCAGTAACAGGAATGTATGTTTCTGTCATAGCAATTTATCACAGGTGCAAAACATCTGTGTGATTCTTACAGAACTACATTTACAAGGCACATCATGTTAATAATTCCAAGACACAGTTCACTTGAATGCACACACAAAAAGAGAACCCCAAGAAACATCATCATGTAACAGCTTTACTGATAGCAAAAGTAAGAGAAAACCAAACATCTACAAACAGGCACAAAGCTGTAACAAGTTTCTATGCCAAGACGTACATCTGAAAAGATGGATACCATCAAGGCAACATGCCAAAACCGCAGAAACTGGGAGACTGCTGAAAGCTGGTGTGAGAGAGAAGTGTTGAGGGAGGGAAGGACACTGAAAAGAAGTGTCCTTGGTGACAGTTAATGCAGTAAGAACAATATCATGGAGCAACAAAACACTTCACAAGTGGAAATATAACTAGCATTGCTGGAGATAGAGGTTGAGCTTGATCATTGAAATCTTCCTCACTATTTTAACAACAGATAATTACACTGTCACTTTAGATGACACTACACGTCACTTTTTTTTTTTTTTATAAATTTCTCTATATGTGACAGTCTTTTTTAGGGTAAGAAATTATGCAGACTTTTCTACAGGCCTGCCATTGTATAAAACATGAGGAACATATTAGTATGACTGTAACTGTCCTTAACTGTAGTCACTGTTGATAGAAAATTAATTGAAAATTTGAAGGCAACAGTAAAATACAAAGATAAATCTCAATGTAAATTTATTGGTCACAATCTCAAGTGAAGGCAGAAACTTCAGTGACAAACTGAAATTTTTTTACTGCATGTCAAACAAGAGAACATAGGACAATACTATAACATTAAAAAAAAGGGTAAGTTTCAGAAAGCTGACTAAAGCTGTAAGATAGAATCAAATTCATATTTGAAAAATATATTAACCAGTTTAAAGCACTTCCCACAACCTTTTAGTACTATTATCCATAAACAAAATTCAGTGACTAAGCACATATGCATCCACCATTTGTGTTAATGCTCAGAAGAGGCTGAAGAAAAAACATACTTTACTGTGAATTGACACAGACTTCAAACACTCCAGCTCAGCTACGACATCTTACTGCAGAGCATCATAAGTAACATATTAGAGATCAGCCATTGTTTCATAAAACAGACACTTGACTATGCCTTCATCCTTCAATTATTATGCTCTTCACTTTAATCAGTGTGCAGATGCAAAATCTAAGGCATAGATTAATTCTATGCAGTGCCCAGAGGGCATAATTTCCACCCAGAAGTGGGAGAAAATACTTGAGGTCAGATTCAAAGTTATCCACTGGACATTGGGAACAGGAGGAACATTTGTTTTGGGAATCTGACCAAATGCAGGCAAGAGGCAGGCACTGACATGTTCACTGGAACAGATCAAGAATCCTAGCTCAGATATACAGGAATTCTGAAGTCAAATACAAAGTGAATCGGGGTGTTTAAGCACATCCTGGACAAACTGCAGCTAAGCAAGGGATTTCAGAATTGCAGTTCTGGATTTTAGTAAATCCTGCTTTAAGCACCTAAGGCCTTTATTGGATCTTGCCCTAAACACCTCACTGCAGGTGCAAAATACATGGCTAAATGCCCAAATATTCTGGCTACATTGTTCATTGTCCCTGGGTCACAAGAAGACAACTTTCTGAAGACCCAACAGATTATATACAGATTATATACAACAGATTATCAGTTTTTCTAGAACCAATATTACCATCATCATTAGAACCTGCAATCTTCATACAGAAAGAAGAATACGTACTGCAATTAGCGGGATGTCTAGCAGCAGTGATTAGTTTTACTCTGTTGCTTGATTTCCATTAACATTTACCCTTCAAATACATATTTAGAACACACTGCAAGATACAAACAATAAAAAGTATTTTGTCCTCTATTCAGAGAAGTGCTGAAGTTACCTGATAGTCCAGTATGCTAAATCCAAGCCCCATACTCCCTTTCTCCAGCTCAATGTTCTGTACTTCAGTTTCCCACATTGCCAAAGACGAGCTTTGCACCTCTTCCATACCCTGACCCTCATCAGCTGCTTCCAAAGCTGTTCCCTCTGTGTCTGAGGAGCCAATGAATCCAAGTTCTATGTGAGCCTGGGAAAAACAGTAGATGTTTACCAATAAAGTGTAAACCCTTGTGAATATGCAGAGACAAAACTCTATTAAAAAAAAAATCAAAACTAAGGGATGTATCTCTAGACACAAAGGAAGTGCAAGCTATCAGCAGATTGAATAAACAAGTCTGATAAACCTAGCACAGAATTCACATACCCTTTTAACAAAGTAACTCTGCTGTAAGTATATGAAAGCACTCAGTGGAAAAATTTTTACAAAATGGCATTTCTCTCAAATGAAAAACTTCAAAAAGCTTCATTAGAACATACGTTCAAATATACAGGAAATACATGTTATTATATGGTATGTCTAAACTGTGATTTCATTAAACATAGTAATACTGACAGTAGTCAGAATATTTGATAAAAGGAAAAATATATGCATACATACACAGACATCTATGTTCTTCAATTGATTTCATAGAAAAGCTTAGAAACTATAAACTGAATTTGGTGCCTTGCCCAGAACTCAAAATTAACTGCGTCTCTTTTCATACAAATGCTATTGCTTTGCACACTATACTGTAGGCCATTCCTACATGTTTAATTCATCAGACTACTCAGAGCTCCACAATTATGAATGACAGAAGCATCAACTGAATTTACACAAAGTTCTGTGCAACACAGACCCAGAAAGCAAAGTTGTTAAAACCAGAATAAACATATTCAGATTCTAAAGAACACACAGTTCAATCTGCCATACTCTTACCTCTCACCTACAGAACAGAAGTACATTACTAAGACAGACAGCCCTGCACCCCAGAATATTTCTGCCCATGACTAACCATGACCATCTTCTGGTGGCCTAAATAATGGTTGACAAACATAATCTGCCTTTTCCTATTTGTCCTGCATTATTAAAACATATTTCTAATCTTGTAGAAGAATTTCATCTGTTTCTTTCTCAAGGAAACAGTAATTTTCAGTGATCTTTTAAAGACAATACCTTTTCCGTGAGCTGAACCTCGGACACACTTAGACTCTCTAGCACTTCTGGTTGAGTGACGGGGGGAGCTACTGGACGACAGCACACCATTGTCACCTTAATAGGCAGTTCTTTCAAGATACTGACCACATCCTTGTGGTTTTCCCCAATCAAAGAGATCTCATTCACCTCAATAAATAAAGAACACACACTGGTTAGAACTACACAGAGTATTTAGAAAAATGATGAACAAAAAAAGCCTCACAAACCTCAACTCACTAATCACCTCATTAAAAAAACCCAAGAAAAATTCCCATGCTAATAGACAGTGTCAACCCTTAATTTCTGTTCAATTCAGTGTTCAGAATCAGCACCAAGGTAAGTCCTAAACTGAATGTACAGTCTTATAAATTGTATGACACCACCCCACAAATACCATATATTCTTGCATTTATGTAAACAAAATTCACATTTTAATTCTGAGAAAATAATTTTGAAAAATAATCAGTGTTCTGTACCTTCACTGTGTAGGGACATTCCTGTTAAATCCTAATGCTTTTGCTACATATTCTTTTTTTGTGACTATCCTGGCTTCAGTGGGAAGAGAGTTCATTTATTCTCAGTAGCTGGTGTAGTATTGTGCTTTGGATTCAGTATGAGAATAATGTTGATAACACACTGGTGTTTTGATTGCTGCTAAGTATATTTATCCTACAGAAAGGACTTTTTGGTGTCTCATACTCTGCCACTGAGGAGGTACAAAAAAGAAAGAGCAGCTGCATGGTGCTTAATTGCTAGCTGAGCTTAAACCACGACACAGACCTTGGACTGTATCTGAAAAATCCACTACCAGCAGAGAAATGAGTGTAGGTGTACGCTTTCACATAAATATACGGAAGTTCATATGAAGTGACCACTCAACCACTGACTGGTACACTCAACCACTGACACATTCCCAAGGTCATAATCCATGAGAAACAACTTACTGCTCAAAAACCCCACTGAATGCAGACTAAGCTAAGGTATCATTTTTCCTTACTTCCAGCAGTTCATCTCCACTGAACAGCTTGCCACTTCGTCCAACTGGCCCCTCCGGTAAGATAGATCTGATGAAATGATGTCCCACTGTAGCTTCAAGGCTGATCCCTAACCCACTGCTTTCACTAAATTTGTTAACTACAGCCACCTAAAATAAGATTAAGAAACAGTTACATTTGACGTATTTACAGCCATACCTGCTACTTTCCATTTCATTCTTATTATACTTTACATTTTCATTACAAATTATGAGGTCGATATTCCAGAACTGAGAAACCACAAGTATTGTGATCTGTAATGGGGACAGTCAGGTAAAAACTGAAACTCTGACCACATACCACTTAGCAATACACAAGTGAGAACTGTTTATGACAATAATATACCTAATAATACACACTTCTGCAGACACTACACCTATAGCATATGATTTTGCAGTAGCTCCTAAACTCAGATACCACTTCGCAACTGTATCTACAGTGTATGTTCTATGCATTTTTACATCATTACATCAAACCATTTATTCAGTATGTAGAATGGGTATGAAATTTCAAATTCTAGCTAATGAAGGACGCTTTGAATTTCATGTTAAATATTATTTTTTTCTATAATACACACTTATTCTCTTGAAGTTATGAAAATTGGTGAAAAAATACTCATAGGCACAGCACTCTAACAAGTCTATGACTGTTTGGCAAAATACAGAAAAATGTATATTCTCATACAAAAATTATATAAAAAGTAATCTCAACAGACTAAGGGACAGATGTATAATTTTTATACATGAAGGAACAAATACAATGCAAACATATTTCTATCCATATGTTGTCAACATAACAGATGGGCAAATTAAAGGGCATTTAACAACAGTAAATACAATTTACCTACCACTATTTCATAATTCGAACCCATAATCCTCTGCCACTTTATCTTTGTAGCTTCTTCTTCTGCAGTAGTTAGCTGGAAATCTAAAAATTACATCTGAGGTTACTGTGACAAAGAACAAAACAATAGTCTATTCCTATAAGTGACAAAGTATATGAGACATACAAGATGACACAATCGGGAACATACAAGATGACACAATCATTCCCAGGATGTCAGAACTCTCCTAAATATGACTAAAAATTTGGCATGTTTTGTGTCACCAAGCTTGGGTTTACCCAAGACAAACCTGCAAAATACTGTTAGATTCCAACCCTGCAAAACTAATTAGGTATTTTGAAAGAAATGAAGTTCAGTCCAATAGTTCAGTGTGTGCAGCTGGGAAGAAATGACACATATTTAATCTAGCCTCAGAGTTGAATGAATTTATTGCAATCTTTTAAGATAATAGGCACAAAGAAAATGAAAAAGTTGCATGCATGCCTTGGGCATGTGCTCAGTAAGGCTGATGAGACTGATTCAGGGAGATGGCTGAAATACTGAAAAATGTAAACTGCATGCTAATCCTTTCGGACAGACACTATGTTTTACAGAGAGCATCCAAAGACACAGTCTTGAGGGTTTGTATTTTCAAAACCATAAGCACAACTGTAAAAGATTTTTCCTGAAACTGTAAACCCTAGAGGACAGTGATAGAATGCAAGAAGTCCCACCTCTTTTTTTATGTTAGACTCATATACGCACACACACACAATAACATAAGATTCTAACAGCTAAAGAGCAACAATGAACTTGGAAAGAAAAGAAGGGGACAAAGTAATTGATGTGGTGAAAAACAGTGACAGGCTAGGCAGCAAACTGTGGCAACTCTTAACTTGATTGAAAGTTTATCTGCAGGCTGAAAAAACTGATAAATGCTTTCTTCCTACTCACTGTCCCCTCATTCACATTCTCTAGGCTCTATGGCAGGAAGAAATAAAAAGCAGATATAAAAGCCGGCAAGCACAGCAGGTCTCAATCTGGAAAACATATCATCACATAGGACTTCCGAAATTCCAAACAGTGTTCTAAGAGCTCAAGAGGGAAAAAAATACTTATTGGAAAATAAGAATTTATACGAAGAGTATGGGAGAAGTCAGAGAATATCAGTGCACCAGAACTGACTGAATTTCAAACGTTACCAGAGAATGCCGATTGAAATTAATGCAAGCTCAGGAATTTGTGAAAGGAAGTTTATCAGAAGAGATAGAAGTCCTGGAACTGTAGCTGGGAAGATGAAGACAACTTGAAAGATAAAGCGTATTGGGGAATGAGGAGGAAAAACGTTTTTCCTAGACTAGATGTAAAAGGGTAGTTACACAAAACTGGACTAAGAGAGGGCTGAGCAAGTGGCAAGAGCAGTCTTGCTTCATATGACATCTTTGGCATACAATTATTTTCAGACACATACACTAGTCATGATCTTACAACACTCATGATCAAGAGTACATGATTAAACGTATAACTACTTTGACTTTCTAGTTCTACCTCAGCTAAACAAGACACAAAATGGAAAGACACAAAAAACATCTGATGTTAGTGTAAGAACACACAGGTGCATCTTCATAGAATAAAATATTAAACCTTGAGAACCTGTCTCCTGTTGTTTCATGTCATCTCCAATATTTACCACACTGGCACTGCATGGCAATGATGGGGATCCCTGTTCTGTTTCATTGTTATCTGGAAAAAAAGAAGAAATCTTTTCAGCTATTTTATGTTGTAATATTCATCGAGCTCACAGGTGTGCTTCAGGGCATCGACTCTCTCTTCCATTGGACTTCAGAGTACTCACATTTGACAAATGGAATCTGGCATAGGGGGACCAAAAGAAACATCACATTTCAAAGACATTGTCTCTCCAGTTAATGCTTTGCCTTTTTCAGAGAGTTTTCAATGAAACAAACGAACAACAGAAAAGCAAAACTACAAGTACCTGCATTTCTGTGACTGAAAGGAAGTATATCTAAATACAAAAATTCTAAAGGGTATTGTATTAACTTTTTTTTTTTCTTTCATACAATTCAGAAAGTTTACACTGAAAACAAAAATGCTACAGACTCGGAGACTTGCATAACTGACACACTTTTCATTTGCAGAAAACCTCTACCACAAAGTTCTGTTATCTATGTTGTTGATTGTCAGGCGTCTTGAACATCTACTGGCTGGAGAAACAGCACTGAGCATTTTGTCTGTACTTCTGGCTAAAGGTGGGAGTGAGAGGATGACATACAGATAACACACTACTGGGAGTTTGAAAATCTTGCACAAGGTGGGGATTATGCCACAGTTGATGTATTGTGACATACTTTTACTGACACCAAACTATAACACAAGTAGCTGTTTGTGCATCCAGCCTCTGTGCAGGCATCCTGTGTTCAAGCACACCAACTTTCAATATCTGGCACATATACTTCAATATGAGCAGAGTATATAAGATTAAGCTTCATTAATCTCATGTCCTCAGCAGCAAAATTAATACTGGTCTTTAGCTTCTGAACGTTGTACACACACATCAGATTATTTAATAACCTCTAGATACAGGCCATTCCTCTCATAGCTGGAGACTGTGATACGCAAGAGCAAAAGGAGCTGAGATTTGGTTTTGCTCATTGAGGAGGCTATCTTTCTGCTCGCTTTTGAACGCAGCTTTCACTCTTGAGCATGAATAAAAATTTGCTACCTTCTTCCCCTTTGAAGATTTGCAGGATCAAAATCTTGAAGCAATTCAGATAGAAGTGCAATGTAGGGCAGAAATTTCAACACTCAGTTTGAAAATGTAGCAAATAACACCACTTTTTCTACAAGAGTAATCAAACCATAGTACACCACGTCCTGCCCTCATGTACAGCAGCTCTGGCAACAATAATAGCTACCCAGAATGAATCTGGCCTATTTTACTTCCAGTTTGCAACTGAGAAGAAAAATGTTTCAAGCCAACTTCAAAGCAAAGCCAGTTTTAATTACCTTTGGCTGTGCCACTATCCTTTGTTTGGAAGTGTAAGTCCTTTTCAACTGGAGCATTGAAGTCCTCCTGGGGCGGAATATGATTTTCCTGCTTAAGACCTCTTCTGATCAAAGTGAGCCGAACCGTTTGTCCTGTGTGCCGCAAAACGTCAACTGCTTGCTGGTTAGTAAACCCCTGAAGATTTGTTCCATCCACCTGCAGAATTAAGCAGCTTTTCAATCCACCCAGGAAAAAAAAGTCCAGGACAAAATAATATGGTCAGCTCTCAGCATCTGTTAGCCTGCGCACAAAGCAAGTGGAGGGGCAAGAACAAAACCTGTATGACTTCATGAAATTGGATATGCTAAGCACTTCCACTGGAGTACCACACAGCTAAGCGACAACCAGCACTACAGCAAAGACAGGGGAAGTGCTCCAGGTGCCCACAGTGGTGCAGCCAGTCAGATCTGCTCTGCAAAGTAGGAGAGGACACAGCAAGTGCTGTGCATGGCATATTGTGCAGTCTGCTTGCTTGATCACTTCAGCCACTTCTACCTTCAAGGAGAAAATACTGGGTGAATAAACCAACACAGCCATGGCTAGGAGTGCTGGGGACACAGCGGTTAAAGAAAGATATATGAACCCATGGTGGTAGAAAGAACTATAGAGTGCAGCCATTCTGAGGCCAAGGAAATTCAGATATAGTAACCTCTGCTACTAAACACCATGAAGTCCCATTTCCCAATCAAACCCTGTCATAACCAATCAGATGCTATCCCTGGTTCATCATTTTAATATTTTAAAGAATAAGATTTTAGCCTCCTCTGTTTGAAACTGTCTATCTCATTAATTCAGGGTTTTGTTCTAGAACTCAAAACTTTGGCATTGCTCAATTTCACCCCATTATCCTTAGCACAGACCCCATTTTATTCTTCTCCCTGCAAACTCTAATATTCTATTATTTCTCAATTTACAGTTCCATGCCTTAGATTTCTGAAATACTTCTAATAATACTATGTTCCTGTAGCTTTTTCTGTCTATCCATACGACACACATATTTCATTATTTTAATTGCTCTTCCATGAAGAACGAATCCCCCTGGACTTTTAGTCATTGTGTTGTTCTTCTCTTAACTTCTTCCACCTCTGGTGCTCTTCTAAGTATAAAGTAACCAATAATCAGATGGGGTTATTTAATTTTTTCTCCATGCTTAAGGCAAACCATATTTAAGAAGTGTTTATTATTCTTTTGTCTGAGATCACTCAAATAATTTCCTTCTTCTGCATCTGCAGTAGAAGAAGCAAACAAACTGCAATGATCAAGTTCAGCAACCTGTATTCAGCATGTAAATCATTACTAAAACATACATACTTCCACAAACAAATATGCAGGCACATTTAGAGCGAGACAATAACTTAATGAGCCTAAGGAGACATCTGAGAGACGCAAAAATGCACTCTCTGCATTCATGACCTGATTTTCACTACACAAATAACATTTTATGGGTGAAAATATGTTCTTTTTTCTCTGAGCACCTACAACTTTAATAACATACTTCTAAAAATAATTTTGGTCATGCAAATTTAATCAAACTTTAAAACTTTGCACTTACTAAGCTCCTACTGATAAGACACACACGTACAACACAGATTTTTTAAAGAAGTCCAAGTGTGGATAGCATAATCAGAAAGATAATGTGATCAAATATTTTGTCAAAAAAGGACTCATCATTTCAACAGCAATCGTAAGTATTTCAAACAGGTACTATATGAGCATTTTTTTACAACTTAAAGAAGTAGAATTTCACAGACAAGTGATCTTGCTTCTTTCTGTGTTTACTTACAACTATAATTTGATCTCCCACATGGATTCTGCCATCATGTTCAACAGCACTGCCCTTTGTAATGCTTTTCACAAAGATACCAGAAGGTTCTGAGATGAAGAAACAGGTAAAATTAAATTAACTAATTTATTAAGAAACAATTTAAATAATACAACAATCTCTAACTAATGGCACCAATCAAAGAGAGGAAAAAAAACAACCCACAAAGTAAGATAAGAATCATGAAGATAAGTAATTTAAGTAAAACATACATATTACTATTTTCCTAAAGGATGAACCTGATTATTGTTGGCTTGCATTGGACCAGACTTCATTCAAAATCTTACAATGCCAAATTCACAATTCTTCAGCAAAACAAGAAATATTCCAACTTACTTTAACCTCAGTGTTGAAACCAACATCAACAATGAATGTAACTCTGACTTTTGTCAAATTTGGACAGAAAATTCAGCTTGAGTATACAAATCTGGTAAATTCTAAACTTGCTATGTACTTAGTAACTGCTTAAGAAAATGCATGTTTGGATATCCAAATCCAGAAAATTACAAGCAAATAGGACAACAACTTATAGTTGAACCAGCTTTTAAGTACAGCTGCCAGTATTAGATAAAATTAGACAAAAAATTTAAAAAATAAAAATAAATAAAAAAAAAACCACACAAAAAAGCCACAAAAAACCCACCAAAAAACCCTAACAGAACTATTTTAGACAGTTACTAATTTTGAATCAGAAGGAAAAGAAATATATAGAGAACATCTACTGAAGGGACATTTTACTAAAAGAAATCCATTTCAGAAAAAATGCACTTGCCTGTGAAACAATCTCAACAGCTCAATAAAGGGAAAATCTGTGGAGTTCCTACATGTGCATTTTGCACAGCATATATGAAATTGAGAAAAATAACAGCATAAACAGGCATGAAATCAGGTCTGACAGTCACAGGCCTGTAACACTCATGTCAGAAATCTTAGAAGAATCTACTTTCTCTCAACAAATGTTCCCATTCTGTTAAATGAATATGTTTGATATGAAGATAATTCACTACAAAATGCATTCTAACAGTTGCCAGATCCTCTACAGACCCAGACTTTTTACTGGTCCTTATTATGACAAAAATTAGCAGGAAGGAAGGCTAATGATTCAATTCAGCTTAGGAAAAATAAGATAACAAATATATTAAAGTCACATCATTGCCAGGTTCCTTTTTTTTTTTTTTTTAAGCTGTTGCTTCTACCCACAGGCTGGTCTTACTGAATTCCAAGCATTCTTATATCTTCTAACAGCTGTATGTAACCCAAATGGCTAATGCATTACCTTGTAAGAGCCTTTTAAAAATCAAAATGTAATTTTAAAAGCCCAGCTAGTTCTAACAAAGAGGGCTCAACCTATTTTAGAAATGCTTTTCAAAAACATATAAGCACAAGCTTTAGCCAGAAGTAAAGATAAAATTTGATTTAAAAATGGAGGTGTGATTCTATAATAACACCAATTGCTTTTATTCCAAATGTCCTTCTCACAAAAGGAAAACAATTATTTTTCCCTTATAAACTTTAAATAGATTTTTATATTGTTAAGAGTTCTTTTAAGAGATACTATACCAAAACTAAGTCTTGGATACATATACAGCATTAGTATGCAATAGATTGTATAGTGAAGTGCAGAAATCGACCATTACCTGATGTTTTGTCTCCAATGTAACCAGCAATAGTTATTCCTAAACCCTGGTTGTTTTTAGTAAGTTCAACATTAAATTTCTCCCCATCTTCACAGCCATCAATAGAAGCATGTGCCTAATAAGTAAACAGTGATTAGAAATGAAGCTTTTTTTTCTTTAAAAATCCTTCACATTCTTTAATGTCATTAACATGTAAAATTTGATTCAAACATAAAAAAGAAAGTGCAAACTTTCCTTATACTCTTTGTTGTTCACCAGAAGTGAGAAACAGGTTAACACTCCTGCAACACAGGGCAGGTCATGTACTCTCCACCCCACTGCTCCAGCATATTACCTCTAACCTATAAAATCATTATTTGATGACTAAAATGATTTGTGAGATTTGTAAAAATTGAATTATGAATTTCTTGTGCAGTAAGTTACACATATATGAATACGCAGCTTGCTGTCATTCTGGCACCTCCTCAGAATCAGCTTTAAAAGACTGTGTTATTAAAAAGAAGAACAAAATAATAATTCTATTTTGTATTCTATTTGTTTAAATTTCTGTTCAGTAACTATAGCTATGTTTTTTAAACTTGTCAAGTTTAAATCATACTAAAAGCTATAGTTAGGCAATTACATTTCTTGCTTTAGAAAGACTTAAAAATTGGGTTTTAGTAAGGTGCAATTATACTTCCAGCTATCTAAACAATTACAGTCTCTGTTAATATCTACTATAACCCTCTGAATTTCAATAACAAAGAAGTTGGTAGTAAATAATTACTGTATTTACTGTTAATGGAAGTAAAATACATATTAAAATCCCATTTTAACAATAGTGGGTTTGTAGTAAAAGAAAATACTACTTATAAAAATTAATTTCAACTTTAAAATTTTGGGTTTAAATTTTTCAACTTTCAGTTGTCTAAAACAGACCGTTTACAGCCATTTCAATATCTGATATACATCACTATATGATTACACATAGAAGGCTTTCATTTCATTGTATTTATATGGGCATCAATATTTATGCATACATTTTAAAAAGGATTTCATAAAGTACAAATCCATCAAGATCCTGGTATACTCTTCTTTTATTCTGTCCTTTCGGCATGACAAGTAGCAGCTAATATTTTTTAAAGTGCCAATATGGCAACCAGGCAGATACTAATTCAACCCAGGTTGACTAGATAAGTATGTATGTGCCACTAAAAAACTGATCCAATTTCTATAACCTCATGAATTTTTACAGGATAGAGATCTACAGGTGAATGCGACAAGAAGTGGCTATTTTGAAATGCCATTCTGCTCGCAATAATAACTGTAAGAGCATCTTGAAGTCTTCACCCACACTGTATTTGACAGGAAGAAACTAACAAACCAAGCTGTTTGCATCATCATCTTCACTTCAGACCCAAATCAGTAAGTCTTGCACAACAAGGTTTTCCTTCCAAGAAAAAGACTTTACATATGCAGAAGTTTAAAAATAGCCTACCTTCTGCCAGAAGAGATGTACCAGGAAGAAGGTATTGAGAAGTAAGAAAATGGAGAAGGTGTCAAAAAATTTAAATTTTTTCCCTGCTTTGAGCTACTTCCTCAGTACTAGAAATCTTATACATCTTGCAGCTGCAGATACTACCTTAAACATTGCATCATATACTGGTGGTGAATGGTCTTGTTGACCAGTCACTAGTGGTGTCCCTCAGGGATCAGTGTAGGGCCCAGTCCTGTTTAATATCTTTATTGATGATCCAGATGAGGTGACTGAGTCTACCATTAGCAAATTTGCAGATGGCAACAAGTTCGGAGGGAGTGTCGGCCTGCTGGAGGGTAGAAGGGCTCTGCAGAGGGACCTGGACAGGCTGGATCAATGGGCCAAATCCAGTACTATGAGATTCAACAAGGCCAAGTGCCAGGTCACATGTCCTTTGGCCACAACAACCCCTGCAGCGCTCCAGGCTGGGCACAGAGTGGCTGGAGAGCAGCCAGGCAGAAAGGGACCT
>JAWMRA010000090.1:39554151-39564674 GCA_035584735.1 Pseudotriccus pelzelni | reverse complement strand
AAAATGTCTCAATGAGTGTGGAGTTGTGGAGAGGTCTGTGAAAACAGGTTCATAATGAGGAATATGCTGAAATAAAATTCAAGTGGATTATGTTGCTTCATATGGTAGGAGGGGACAATTACTTTTTTCTGTTTGCCCAGGTAGCTGGTGGCATGATAAATCCAGGGGATAATATGACAAATCCAGGGGAGAATACAGATCTTCTTTACAGATCCTTAGAATTAAAATGATTATTAAAACAATTACATTATTAGTGATTAGATTTTACCACTTTTTTCTTGAGTTCTTCCTGGTCAAATTGGGTTTGTATTTTGTGTTGGGGCTTTTTAGGAGAAAACAACTCAAGCTGGCTGCCTTGCCATGCATCCCCAAATATTTTTAATCTCTATATAACAATACTTAAATGGCATTTACCATAACTATTAAGTGGTTTATAATTTATTTTAAGACTTTAATTGGCTCAGATTGTTAACAACACGGTTGTCATGGTGCCACTTATAAATTCCCCAGCATTAAAAAACAAACGCAACTTGAATTACACTAACTACCTTTTCTTACTTTCCTTACTTTCTATTAGTATGAATGCACTATACAAAAAAAATGAATGAATGAATGATTGAATGAATGAATGATTAAATAAATAAGTAAATAACCCAAACTTTTAATTTTGCAGACTACCTATGTATTACAGTTGACTTGGTTTTACTAAACTCAGACACTATTTCAATCCTGAGATTTTCCACTGTATTTTATGTGGTTTTCCCCAAAGATAGCCCTCCCCGAAAGAAAATACCTACAAACCTTCTCCTCTTCCCAAAATTTTTTACTCTTTGAGAGCTTTTTATTGTTCTATTTCATTGCTTCATTTCAAAAGCTTGTTAAAATATTATGAAGCTCAAAGCATAATTATGCAGAAATACTTACCAAGGAATAACATTTGTGGCAATGTGTATGTGTATTTATATGACAGTGAGCTTAAAGCCACTCTTTTTTTTTTTTTTTTTTTGCGTTGTCTGTCTTAAGTTCTTTGTCCCCAAGCAAAGCACTAGGCAAACATAAACCACACAGGCTACAGTACAGCCATTGTCATTGAGTGCAGTGCCAAATATAATTTCATCATTGGTCCGAGGTTCATGCCAGGGTAAACTACTCTGTGTTAGATGTCTGCAAAATGTTATTTGCTCTTTTTATTATATTATTATTTTAAACTTATCTGTGCTGAGACTGGGTTCTTTCTGTGTGTCTGGTTTTGGTGCTTACAGTCTATGCATGTTATGTCCCAAGCCAAACTGCATTTGGAAAAGGAGCAGAGAGAGCAGCCAACACTTACAGCCCTCTTTGACTTTGTCTCTTACAATAAAACAGAACTGGAGCCCTCTTGTAATGAAAGTTTTGTCAATAATGAGAGGCAATGCAGTCCACAAGTATTTGGGTAAGCACACTGTGCCATTTCTGTTTGACTACTTTTATTTGTGGAATTGGGTTAACTGTAACACGATCACACAAAAAGAGAAGGAAAGAGAGCTGTTGTCCTATTAAAAATAAAGAAAAAGACTTGTAACACAAGAAAGAAAGCTACCACAATTTTTGGCAGAGCATACAAACTCTTCTGAGCAAAGCAATTGCTCTTCTGAGCAAAGCCAGCCTATATAACAGAGTGTGCAGCCTTTGAAAATTGCATGTTTAGGAAAAGGCAGTATAGAGACATTAAAAAATGCTTAGGGAAATGGGCTCCAATTGGAATTTTTGTGGTGCTGAGGTCTTTTCAGGACTGTGTTCCTCCCTCCCTCCCTGACACCACCCAAGAGCTGCAGCTTTGTTTGCCAAGAATCTGACACACACCTACCCTTCATTTAAAGCTGTCAAAGTGTTCTCAAGCTTATATAATTAAAATGAATTTCCAAAATAATTTAGATCCTAGAGCAACTGATAACAGAGCTTAGAAACGTTGTGACTGTCATGTGTGCCTTTCATTCTCCCATGTTAATCTTCCTTTTGTTGAAAATATTGTCCTTTGGGAATGCTCTTGGAGCCTTCACTGTTCTCATTTTTATCCTCCATTCTCTGACAGTTGTTTCTAGATTGAAATAATTTTGTTAGGCAATTACAACCTTATGTATAAAAAATTATATATTTTCTTGAATTAACTTATAAAAGCTTTTAGGAAATTTTGTGTGTCATCATGCAATATGGCTCAAAAGCTTTGTTAAGCAGGGAGAAAGGGGAAGACCGCAGCGCCTCTTGTATATGTTTAGAAACAGTGTACCTTGAAGCTCTGACATAAGCATTTTGGTATTTTTCAGCCAAGCCCAGATCAGACTTTACATTGCACAAGTCTCATCACCCAATCTTCTCAAAAATCATCACAACAGTTCTCAGTCTGAATCTCCTCTGGACTGTCTCTCACAGCCTCAGGTGACCCTATTTCCCTCTCTTATTACTAACACACCTCTCTCTACGTGCATTTAGAATATGATCCTATTCAGGACGAAAGAATTAGGAGTTTCTCTTTTGCTCCAGATGTAGAAGTGCAGCAGAAAAAAAAAAAAAAAAAAAAAGAAATGAAAAAGAGACAAGGAAAATTAACCTCACAGAGCTCAGAACAGAAAGAAAAGTCTAACTTGCTATTTGTGGGCCTTTGAGAACAAACTGAGGAAGGCAACGAACTGTAATTCTGCTTTCTGCTACCCTAATCATCTCCAAGTCTTCTAGAGTACCAGAGCTGAATTAGGAACTGGTGAATGGAGGGGGAAAGCTATTTTATATAAAGGGAACTGTCTTTCCTTAGCAGATTTTACTACCTGGGGTTGGCTCAGATATGCTATATGTTTAATACTAAACTGGCACAGTGGCCTTTTGTATTGCATCTTTTAAAATCTGCTCAAACAGAGGTGAACAGATTTTTTCAGTGCTTCCAATAAGAAAGACAAGACTAAATGAAAGAGAAAACAAAGATTATTGGTTATTTGTATTGGGGTAATAAAGGGTTGAACACGAAAAAATTAAATTAGTCTTTCATTCCTTTCTTCTTTACTCTTTTAAAATAACTAAAGATAGAAAAGGATTTATGTTGGGTAAAAATGAGGTACTTCATGCGTACCTTACACTTTCTATCCCCCCCACCTTTTTTTTTTTTTTTTTGTCATTCCATACCCTGCACATTCAAAATGTACAATGTTCCCAGAAGCATCTAATTTCTACATGTGTTATTTTGACACCAATTTCAGTGGAAAAGCCTTGTTAGACTAATCCACGCACCTCATTTTCATAAGAAGTTAAAAGCCAACAGTTGTCCACCTCATTGTCCATAATTTAAAAGAGTAGAAGTCTATCTCTTATCTGTTAGAACAGGAAGAGCAAAATGAGAAGGAGGGGGCGGGGGGAAGAGTTTGCAGATTGTCCATCTGATCCTATGGCTCAGGTCTTCCTGTTGGGAGGTAACTCAATGAACGGAAGAAAGCTGTGTGCTAAAACATTGTTTAAGCAACCTTTATTGAGCTTTTGGTCTGGTTTGCGGTAGTTGCAAATGGACTCTTCCGCAAAGCAGAAGAGGTAGCAGCTGGATCCTCTTGGAGTAGATATGGACCAGTGGAATCAAGATACAGACTCAAACCCTGGTAGAGTTGGGAATCCATGGATTTGACTCCAGTAAAAAGACACAGGGTGCATAAAGTAAAAGGAAGTCAGGAAATGAAGACAGCAGCTGCTAGATTTACTATGCACAGTAAAAACTATTTCCCAAGAAATCCTGAGAGACATGAGAGAAATAAATATTCTATGTTTCTGTATCAAAGATAGTGATGTATGCTCTTTCCTCTTATACAAAGACTACGTTACAGGGTGTGAAGAAAAACAGTCTGTATTTCAAGATTAATTTCTGTGAGCCAGGAACAAAGGATGATTTGGCGTTGGTTACATGCAGGCAGATATGCCCTGACCATATATCCCCATGCATTTGTGTCTTCAGACTTGAGTCACTGTCAGTCACCAATGTGAGACACTCTTTAAATATACAAAGTGGAAAGGAAAATATTCCTTCCTTAGACTAATTAAAAAGATGCATGGGAAAATCAAATCTGGTCACCAGAACGATGGATGGAAAGTATTCCAATTATATCTAGGATAATGTATTTACAAACAAAATCCATGATTTTTTTTTCTCCTTTTCTGTCCACTTTTTAGATGAAGCAGTTGGGACAGAGATGATTAATGCACACTCTAATACCAACTGCAGACAACAATCCTGCTAATTCAGTTACGTATGTCATAGTAACAGTTAGTGAAGAGCCCAGAAATTCACAGCATCTCCTGCTATTTAAAGAAAATGACTGGTGAGATTTTATCTTTCTCTAATAAATTTCAGTAAAAACTTGATTTAAATTAGACAACTCAGGAGAATTAAGTCCAGTTTATTCTTGTTTTGCATGTGGTTGAACTGACTGCAATCCAAGAAAGGAATAAGCCTGAACAAAGGACTAAACAATAAATATGTGTGCAGTCAACTCTGGACTATCCATGGTTAGCTTATCTGGACTAGTCAGTGCCTGGTGCCACGTGTAATAAACAGGGTAGACTATTCTCCTGGGCTCTGCTCTTCATGTCTTATCTATGTCTTTATTTTTACATAGGCCATTACATTTCATCCCAATCTATATTCCTCAAGGTGACTGAAATGAGGTGTTTCCTTTACAGCGTTACTTTAATTAGTTTCACTCCAATTTAATGTCTGGTAGCAAACCATTTCAGAAGTTAGAATAATATCCTTCTCAGTCCTAGTTACTATTCAGGCTAGTTTTCTTAAAAGTTGAAGGGAGCCTTCTTCACTATTTAAAAACAACCTCAATTTGGTCTCTGCTGATGTAGGATTACCATGTATTATGAGCCTTACTCTGCTCAGTCTGTCTAAATCAAGACTAAATCCTGTCAGGTCAAAGATGATAAGGAAACACAGACAAAAGAAACAGGACCTCTATGTATAATTTTTTTCCTCTTCAACATCAAAAACATGCCACAGTGAGTCAGTTACCCATCTTTACCAAAAAAATGGTGTGAAAATGAATAATGTTGGTGTGATGCAAAGCACAATCACATCACATCTGCTGAGAAAAACAGAAAAGGGAAAGTGGTAGCCAACTGCCACTGACAGAGATTCATTCCAAGGGCTGCACATCTGGATCCTGCAGCTGCCAAACTCATAGTGACTGATTGCTTCCAATCCTTGAGTGATCAGAGGTTAAGTAACAGAAACAACACCATACCAGTACAATCAGAAAAGATATAGATACTACTCTTTAGTAAGAAGCTGCATCATCTGTTTTCTCAGCATTCATAAGACATTTACTAACATGTGAATATCTCAACCTCTAGAAAGGAGAATGATGAAGAACTTTTTTTCGGGGGCCATTTTCTAAAATAACATACCTGCTGTTAGCATAGCAACATTGTGTATGATAGTACTTTCCAGTTTGAAGGAAACATAAATCCTCATTCTCTGTTTGACTGGCAGAACTCCATTGTTAGAGCTGATCTCAACATGTTCTCCCTCTTTTTTCCTCCCCTTCTGCTCATTTTCTTATTCCCTAAAAATCTGTAATAAGCCACCACATATTTCCAATAAGAAATCAATATTTTTCTACAGAAGCAATTGCCTCAAATTTAAAAATTAGCAGAAAGGAGAGTATGGGTTTTTTTCCAAATTCCATTTAATCAAAAACTAAAGCAAAAGAAACAGGAGAGAGTTTTGAAAACTACTGGATTTTTAACATAATTAGAGTGAGTTCTGATTTGTATTGCTATGAAATCTGAATCAGACCATGAAACTGATGTTGATTCAGTGTACATTAATCCTGCTATTTCAGAAGAATTAGAGACATCATATATGAGATTTTTTAGGATTTTCTTTCTTTACTAAATCAGTTCAGTTGCCTACAAACATATATTAATCACATCTGGTGACTAGGGACATATTTTTATTAATGAGTATGTATTTTTGCAAACTAAATACGTACTCTCAAACATTAATGTCTTTTTTTTTCTCAGCCGCATAAGAAATAGTCAAGTGTTCTCAGTGTGACTGAAACACACTTGTACCAGTGCATTGTCAGAGTCTGAAAGTTAAATGTTTTGAAATGGGAGTACATCTTTCAGTAATACCGTGAACAGTCAGAAGTCTCATCTAGGAATCAAGAGGAAAACACACAAGTATTGTGAGATGGATTAAGGTAATTGTGAATTCTATCTCTGAGCATATCTAGCTATTTGCTATTCCCAGACTTCATTCAAGTGGTTTGATATTTCTCTGTCATGGCAGCAACTGCAAGATCCTACTCTAAGGATTAGAATTGTTGTGTCTAGATGTCCGTGTAGCTTTTTCAATGTTTCTACCTTTACCATTCTCTCTACCATGCCCTTACGTACGTACTGCATAAAATCAAGTGATTTTGAACATAATTTACCAACTATGCACAGGGGGAAGTACACAGAAACACATATGAAAAATGAGGACAGTGACATTTAATAAGAAGCAGTACAATGTCCTAGAGTCATAGTGAGTTGAAAAACACCCATCAGGATCATCAGATTCAATTCCTGGTCCTGTAGAGGACACCCCAAGAATCACACCACATGCCTGAAAGTGTTGTCCAAACGGTTCTTGAACTTAGACAGATTTGGTGCTGCAGTTGCTTCCCTGACTTAAAGAGGGCTTTGCATTCAATCAGTGTCAAAGTTATGAAAATAATACTGGGTATAGGCACAGAATTTAAGGAAATATAGCTGGTTATGCAAGGAGAAATTAAGAAATATTTTTAGGTGGGTTTACACACTTGTGAAGTTTGCTTGGTTCATTTCATTTCGCAGGGCTATCTGATTTCCAATACTTAAAAAGGTAGTAATGATTAATTAGTTTTATCCTCACCACGTGAACTTGAGGTAGGGAAGCATTATCCTGATTTAAAGACAAAGATGTATAAACTAAATTACATACATCAGATCAGCTGGCATATATGTCACAAGATGGCATTTTTATCATGTCTTCAGAGCCTTAGTTCAACAATTTGGCTAAACCAAAGAGCACATTTTAATATTTCGAGAAGCTTTTGGTTTATTGTTTGGGTGGTAAGTTTATCCACATTCAAGTTATTAATTCACAGCTTTATGGTGAATTGGTGGAGAGAATTAAAACTTATGATGTCTTCCCTAAGGGACAAGATATCCCTTGTCTAAAGGGTTTTCTGATATTTTTGGTTTAAATTCACATGTAAATCCCGGGATACACATTGCCAATATTTATTAACTAGACGAGGACTCAGAATGGATGAGCATTTCAAAAATTGTATAATCTGAAAACAGAGTACAAGTAGCATGAGGTATTATAGAAAAGTGGATGCTGTGTGTGCTTTACATTGGATTGTGGAGTCTAAAGATGAGGTGGACCTATAGCAGTTAAGGTCAAGCAGGAACAAGTTATATGAGCTACTTTAGGCATAGCTTCTAGGACTGAGATATTTCATTACTGCAATATACACAGGAGATTATTTGGACCAATGCCCTTGCCCATGACATGGGGAGATTTTTTGACTCATCAGAGATCTTCAGGACTGTGCAACCAACAGCTAAGGACCCTCACTTATTTCAAAACTAGGAGTTCTTGTAAAGAGACAACCTCAATTCCAGGACCAAGTGTCATAAGAGAACAAACCAGTATTTGTCAGAGGTATCACTTTTCAATTCTCTGTGTTCATACTGTAAGTCAGAGTTATTTGAATACTTATGCCAAGCCTGTTTGCTTTCTGTTCTCCTATCAGGCATCTATTTTTTCCTAAAAATTGTAATTTTTTACTCTAATTTTTAAATTGTGTAAAAAGACATTTCCTGGGGTAAGATTAAGGCAGACGAATGTACTTCTACAAATTTACATCAAAGAACAGATAGGAGTGTTAGGCAGCATTGTATTTCCTAAAAATAAAGCAAGTCTATTACAAATTAAAGAACCCAAGGAAGCCAATATTTAGAATCTCCAACGGTTTTTTCAAAACAATAAAAGACACACTCTGGGTAACCAATCACAGTATTTTTTTACACTGCTGTGGATCATTGTATTTTGTCTTTTTTTGTTCATTGATTGCACATTGGAGTTTGCCCCATAAATTACATGTTAAACTCTGTTTATGGTCAGAAGAATAACTGTAGAAATGGTGTGTATGCAACAGAACTGCATCATGTTTGCATGGAGTAACAT
Organism: Pseudotriccus pelzelni; assembly: GCA_035584735.1. NCBI lineage: Eukaryota > Metazoa > Chordata > Aves > Passeriformes > Tyrannidae > Pseudotriccus > Pseudotriccus pelzelni. The sequence goes on along the minus strand of JAWMRA010000090.1, from coordinate 39,556,435 downwards.
ATGCTTTGTTTTTTTAACATAAATAGACCTTTTTTTTGCTCTTTATTTCACAGAAACTGATCCAGCTAGGGGACAATAAGCTTGTTTCTTTCATGCGTTATCAACACAATCATTAAGTGTTTACAGTTGCAGATTTTTATTTAATACAGAAAAAAGGAATTAAATTAGACAGAAAAAAACCCCAAACAAACCAGCTCACATTTCAATTTCTTCTTCATAGACAGAGACTGTTTCTCAATTGTGTTTTCTATCTTTGGCTGGAAACCACACACATTAAACAATAAAATCTCACCTTGAAGTAAACAATGAAAGTGTAGATGCAGATGACTTTAGACTGAAAATAGATCTAATTTAGAAACGGGATAGGGACAGTTTTCACCATATTGCTTTTCAGAGCAAACTCCAGTTTTTAGAATAATTTCTTCAGGACTGTTTATGATATTCTTACTACTATTTTAAGTCTTTTGGACTAACAACTGTGTTCCTGCTGTAATCACTTTAATCCAGTTCTAGAGACCAGTTTTTTCTGGTTACTCTTCAGTGCCTTCAGACCAAGAACACTTAAACCAAAAACGTGGTATGGAAAGTCGATGGCTCTGTAGTAACAATACTCTACAATTTGCTGTGCAAAATTCATATCCTATTTCTCTGACAAGGGAGGGAGTTCAGACTGGCTGGCAGGGACATCTAATCTGAACCAGATTTCCTTCCTGTTCAACACTTGTAGAATGATCTCACATGAAAAAACCTAATAGTGCTTGATCACTCATTAGTTCAGCAACCTGCTTAACTGCACTAAGTGACAACCTTTCTGGTATGAAATTGGCACAAAGCTCAGAGTATAAAATACATTTAAGACCAGGATTATCTTTTTTGCTGCATTTTCTCAAAGTTCGCTTTAAAATTAGGAAAAATTTATTTGTGTTGGATATTTATTTTCCCAATCCTGCCTCCATGAGCAGTTTTCCGGATTCAAGAGGATATTTGTTGATTGAGGCATGCACATTAAACCTTATAAAACATTTTAAAAGCCCAAACAAACAAAAAAGCCAATCCATGGTAACTTAAGAGAGAAATCCTTTTCATGGGATGCTTCAAGCATTTTTTATATTAACTTTTGTCCAAAAAAAAAAAAGGAGCATGAACTTTTTAATGTTAATTATAAAGTGTCCAGGAAATGTTTTTTTCTTTGTCTGAAGGAAGACTTTTCTGGACATTTTCTCTGTCTTAAAAGACTCCAGCACAGGGTGCAGGGAGTGTGGTTTCTGGTTTGATTAGATAAGACTTTACCTTTCAGCAAAACTGTTTAGGCGTGTATTAATACATTTACCTCCAGGCACATAAATATCACACCTAGTTCCTTTGTAATCTGAACACTAACTGAAAATGAAATAAACCATCTTTCAAGTGGGAAAAGAGCAGGATGTTTGCTTGAAAGTAATATCTTCAGGGAACGTTATGTATAAGTAACTTTCCATTCTTAAGTCAAGTAATGTTTCACTGACTGCAGGTGGATAAAACCACTCTTGAATCAAAGTAGTAATTAAATTGGGGGTGGTGGGGAGTCCTCACAAATTTATTGTAAATTGAATGAGATTGTAGAAGTGTACTGCTTCATTGTAACTTTTCTAAATGTCCTCATGAAGTGTTTTGGTAAGCCAATTCCCATGGTACATGTTTATGACCAGCAGTTCTGCAAGTATTTGATCTTGAATAGAGTATTTAGTTCTGTTGAAGGTTAATGGGTGCATTTTCTGTTTCCAATTGGGTCACTTCATCTTACAGGTAGAAACAGTGAGGGGAAAAAAACAAGGCAAACCCAACCAAATTAAAACATTTTCCTAGAAAAAAGAGAGGAAAACTGACTTCAGAGTGAAAAGAGACATTAAAGAAAATTTTTGATACCTGAATTTTTTTTTCTGCATTTTAAACAGGAGACAGTTTTAGATTTGCTTATATGTAAGAATGCCAGATTAAAAAATACCTGATATGCTTCCCAACAAGAGAAAGATATAAGCCAGATTTATTAACTGCTAAATAAATTTTATGTTCACTTTTTTTTTTCACATTACAACCAAGTGATAGGGTGTATGAAGATCACATATAACTAGCGACTTCATCAAAAACAACAGAAAATACCTGGTTTTGTCTTTTCTTCATATATTTTCATGAATGGGACTGGTTTAATTAGTAATAACTAAAAATCTGCTAGGAAGGTGGTTAGAAGGGATCTCTCTGAATCACATACTAGGTTTAACAATAACATTTATAAATTTTATCATCC
>JAWMRA010000090.1:39502642-39514304 GCA_035584735.1 Pseudotriccus pelzelni | reverse complement strand
AGGCTCAGGGGTGACCTCATCACTCTCTACAACTCCCTGAGAGGAGGTTGTAGCCAGGTAGGGGTTGTTCTCTGCTCCCAGGCAACTAGGCAACTAGGACAAGAGGGCATGGCCTTAAGCTCTGCCAGGGGAAATTTAGGTTAGATATTAGGAGGAAATTCTTTGCAGAGACCGTAATCAGGCATTGGAATGGGCTGCCCAGGGTGGATTCTCTGTCCTGGGAGGTTTTTAAGATGAGGTTGGATGTGAGACTTGGTGCCGTGGTCTAGTAACCGTAGTGGTAGTGGATCAAGGGTTGGACTTGATGGTCTCATACGTCCTTTCCAACCTGGCTGATTCTATGATTTTTTCAGTGATCTGATCAAAAACGGAAGTTCTGCAACACTCACGGAAGAACCCATACTCTAGGAAATTTTACACCCTCTTTCCAGACTGTAAAAGCTAGATAGGTTCAGTTAACCTATCCTCTCAAAAAAGAGCTTCTGCATTTTATTTCACACAACTTTATTACCTAAGCAACTGCCTGCAAGAAACCCTTTAGCAGTTCCCTTGAACAATTCAGCTCATGCCCAATCTGTTTGAATCTGTTTATACTCACTGGATTATCTAGAGACAGCAATCTTACACCTTATTTTGAAATGCATCGTATCACTACAAGGAGGCACTGAAAGCTGAGGGTGAAAACCAATTGATAAAAAAGATTAAACAGTTTCTAATCAATATATATTAAATATATTTCAACTGGAGAATTTTTTCTCTATCATTTTCAGAGGGAGGACCATAGAAAAAGATAAACCCATTTCCATTGGATCACTAAAATAAAAATAAATAATAAAAAAGGATAAAAAATTAAGAGCGGAGAAAAAGGGTATGTGACTGAAAATTCATTTCATAATGGAAGACAAGGTGCCGCAAATGGAAATAATTGTGTAGAGTATGATTTATAAATTAAAAGCAGCTAAGTATTGTCAGTGCTGTAATACAAATAGTAAAGCACTTCATTTTACATACATGAGAGGCTGAGGGTGCATTTAAAATATAACATCCTTTAAAATATTAGCTTAATGTAAAGTATAGTGAAAGTAGGTCTTTTTGCTTTCACTGTAGAAGGACTATGAAACAAAGATTTAATTCAATTTTAGATAGAATATGCTCAACATATGTATGTATTTATATTTGCACATATTTTTGCATTTCCCTCTCTTTTAAACATAAAACACACAGAAAAAGATGCTCAAGTATGCAATTCTGCTCAAAGTTGTTAGTTGCAGCATCATAAAATTGTGCCCTCTGCTATGTATGCACAGCTTCGGCTATGGTGCCGACAGCCATAACGTGCATTTTGTTACTTGGCCTTGCCAGTGACACTAAGCTGACAGTAAATCATTATCTCCCACTCTAGGTGACTTAACTGAGTCACCTTTGCTGTAGACTATTAAGGCAGTTTTATAGAGCAGGTGTCAGTCCAGTAAGAAAAGGATTCAAAAGCAGAAATTATGTACTAAGGATGTTTGAAAAAGATAATTTCTTGAGGGGACTCCCCTTGTCTAGGGGATGATGGAGAAAGCTGCCATACAATAATTGTGTCTCACACACACAGACATAGTGATTTTACAATATATAATGTTGTTGGAGTTGGACTCTGATATGGTAAATTATAGGGAAAATCATGCATTAGTCACAGTAAAAATGTCAAAAGCAACAGGAATTATAGTTTAAAAGCCTAGATAAAGTTCTACACGTGAAACATGCTTGAGGTCAAATTACCATTTTAGACCATCTGTGGTTGCAATTCTTATTTATTTATGCAACATAATTTATTGGACTATATTGATTAATAGAAGGCTACAATATCCTATACTGAAAATTTACAATGTCAAATGCCACTCTTGTCACAGGACTCTGATAATCTGTAAGAGGCCTCCGAGACAGGAACATTCCTGCCAGATCCCTCCAAACTCTCATGATTCAGAGCTGGATATCCAAACCCTTGCAGCTGAGTCCTTTGTATTGTTCTAGGGGTGCAAAGAGGGCAGGAATGTAGCACAATTGCAACACAAGCAGGAATCAGGCTGGCTTTTCTGCTCTCAGAGCAAAAGCAGGAAGAGGAATAGCCAGGCAGTGATCACACATATCTTGGTGAGTCCTGAGACTCGTCTGGGCTCTACATTAGATACAAGACGATACCTAGGATCAAGTTGGTGCAAAACAACCTAGACTAGAATCTGCAGGGAGTCAGACACAGACAGCACTGAAAACAGAGCTAGAAATGCACAACTACTCTTTGGAAGATGGTCTGTTTTAAGTTAGTTCATCATTCACACATGTCAGCTCCAATGGTGGTTTGCCAGGGGCGTCAATGGATAAATTAACAATCATTGCTGGAAGCAATCTAGCTTCCTCAGGTTTGCTAAGTCCTGCTGTAGGCTACCACTTAGCAAATAAAAAACATCACTAACATAGCTCGTGGAGGAGGACAGAGAAAGAACAGTTGAATGGGTTGATGCCTTTGAATTTTTAGGATTTTTTGCTTTTTTGTAGATTTTAATGTGGCTGTATAGTATGTCACATTTTGGAATAGTAGTTAACAATCACCAAACCCTATTCCCCTATTTCATATCAAATTTACTAAATTCTTTAGGCTTTCTTAGGCTCTTTTCAAGGCAAAACTGTAGTAAACACATATTGTTTAAGAACACTTTCACCCCAGGACTGAATAATAAGATAGTCAAAGAAGCCTTCAAACCTGCAACCTTGGAGAAGCTCCAAAGACGGTATGTGCTGTGAAGAAGAGGAAGATGAAGAAGAAAGAGGCCTTGGCACTTCTGACTCAATTTCCTGGGGCATGCCAGGGGGACAGATCTAGGGGTGGGTGGTTCTCAGATCAGACCATAAATTGTGGAACCTCTGGACATGGGGCATGCACCTTTTCATACTCCTTGTGTCAGAAGGCCTTCATTAAAGGGCTGCTCTCCATCTTATCTATACTAAATTAGCCTGGTGAGTTTTTTGGCTCCCAATTTTAAGGAAACAGGTGAATCTTGTGTAAGAGTTAGAGCCCCCAACTCTTCCTGCCTCTGCATTACACTGATTGCTGCGAAATCTGTGTGACTGAAAAAGTATTTGCTTCAAGAAGCATATACTTTGTGAAATGCCCATGTCATTGATAACTGGACAACTACAATTTGAGTAGCAGCATATGAGAAAGTCAATGTTATGACAAGCCATTTTTGGGGTGGGAATACTAATGATAAAATATTTTACTGAAGTAGTAGCACTAGCAGCATTGATAGTATTAGAATCAGGTTAGAGTATTTTCATTACTTGAGTCAAGTGAAAATGGGCAAACAAAGAACATGATCAATAGTTTTATTACATGTAAAATGTTTTATTCTTTATAATTTTTTTATTCATCCTCATAAGAAAAATTCTGAAGGGCTGGGAGCTATAATGATGTTGAAAAAATAACTTTGAAAAGGAAAAACAGTAAAAGCTACTTTGAAATTACAGGAAGTTCTTTAGACAATAATCTCTCACTTGCTCATTAAAACATCTAAATTTTGGGCTATTAGTAAAAATAAATTAATCATGCCTGAAACATACTAATATCTGAATGTCTTAGAAAACATTATCATTGCTCTGTTTATAAAGAGATGATGGTCAGAGTGCCTTAAAGTCTATGAAAAGAACCTCTTGGTTTGTTACCACAAGAATAAAAGGAGCTTTTCTCAATGTTCTGTTGGGCTGGCACTCCCAAACTTTCAAAAATTATAGACCTATTGCAGAGAAGCCATGAGAACTGTAGGAATACTACACTTAAAAGTCTATCTCTTTCCTAGGTTTTGACGTTATATTACTCACAAGAGAATCATTTGGATTTTTTCATGACAGGGACTGGAGATTCATTCTCAGTTGGAAGCTGGATTGTCACACCACTACAGCGTATATGATTACAGGCAAAAAAAACATGCTAAAGTTGCTGCAAGTGACACAATTTCAAAAACAAACAAACAAAAAAACCAAAACCAAACCAAACAAACAAAAACAAAACAAAAAAACACAACCAAAAGCAACAACGCAGACAACACCACAGGATGAGCAACTGAAAAGAAGAAAGAATATAAAAAATTTCTGTGGGAAGAAAGTAAACCATCTATATCTTAGCCTACAGCCTCCAAGGTTCATGACATTTTGTGCTCAGAATTTATGCTGTGTCTTATTCAGTTTCAATGGTTTTGTGCTTAACTGCATCTCTTTGTTCATTTGGTTTTAAAACACTGATTTTTTTTTCTCAGCATCTTTTTCAGTATGCAGTGACACCTTCCTCTGGATATTTGTATGTACACTTCTCACACTCAATTCTTATCTGAAGAAAGTTCAAGCAATACAACCATTTTCTTCCCAACTTGCCCTCAAAAAGGCATTGATTTTCCTTTAATATTGTTACCTGCAGAAGGTCTTTACTCTAGCAAAGACAAATGACTAAAATAGAAATAAATAAACTACTAATACTAGAAATAAATAAACTACTAATACTAGCAATAAAAAGTCTAAAATATTCCCTTCCACAAGGTCTAAAGTAACATCACTCAGCCAGCTGGACCTCAAGAAACCTATGAAGCTCAGAGGAGTACCAGTTTCCACATCTGGAATTGGCATGGAATGGACTGCCCAGGGAGGTGTGAATTCTCCATCCCTGGAGGTATTTAAGAAGAGACTGGATGTGGCACTTAGTGCCATCGTCTGTGGTGGTAGTCGATCAAGGGGTGGACTTGATGACCTCAGAGGTCCTTTCCAACCCCTCTGATTCTACGATTCTATGATTCTATGATTTTATGATTCTATGATCTATGATCTCCCTAGTCTGCTACTTCTAGAAAGATTCACTGATCACACTGCAAGGAAAAAGGGACTTGAGAAAAATGCCTGTACAGACTGGTTCGGAGAACATTTTTTTATTCGAAGTGGGTTAGAAATAAGATATGTGAGCTGATGCAGGACACAGCAAGTTTTCACATGAATTAAAATGAGAGAACCTCTGAGTCTTTCTGTTTTTCAAATACATACTCCTAAAATTCTGGTTTCTATTAAAATATTCTCCTTTTAAAAGGAAACATTAAATTGCAAAATTGAAGTACTTCCTGTTGAAATGTTGCCTGAAGTCTGCATTTTGGCTTGTATTTGAAATGTTTGTGAAAGTTACCTGCAAGTATATTCTGATCCAATTTGCCTTTTTTGCTAGCCATCACCCTCTTTAAAAGGTAAAACAACAACAACAAAAAAATTCACGTCTTTGCAGGAATAAAGGTGCACATACGAAAATGTCAGAAATATGTGGTATATATGGTACAATATTTTTTACTCAAAACAAATCCTCCCCTTAATTTTTTTCCCATATATCACCTCCTCTGCGTTAACCCATATATCCACTTGAAGTTAATTATACGAAGTGAAGTCAAGACAAAACTGAAATACAGAACTCAGTATTTGCTAAAGGGTTTTAATGTCATGTAAGGACAGTTGGGGTTACAGGAAAAAAACCAGACAGGTAGAGGGAGACATGCCATGGGAGAAAAACAGAACCAAGGGGGGATGCCAGGATACCCTCAAGTAGCAGAATTCACAGGAATTAGAACTGGGAATCTTTCTCCATCCAACCACGCAGACTCAAAATTTCATTCCAAACCAAACTGCTGTTTTAAATAAAAAACGTATTTTCTTGTCAAGATTAATATATTACTATCAAGTTGTTTATTAAGTTCTAGTAAAAACATTTTGGAAATCTGCTGTGGTCCCTAGGGTTGCCTGAAGCATTATATTCCAGAATGCTTCAGGAATGCTGGTCAGCTGCAAGACTGTGATGAGAGAGGAAACTTCTGACATGCCCACATGTACTGTGGGACTTCCTCCCTAGAGAAGCTGCTCAAGAATGTGGTGTATTATGAAAGGAATGCCACAATACTGTGAAACACAGCTTTTCATTAAGGATCTTCAGTGGGAGTTTTAATTAAAAGTCATTATGTATGGTTTCTAGATTAAAGACAATTGTGCCTGCTGGTTTTGATACAAAATTCTGAAGCTGTACTTAACAAGAGTCCTTACTGGCAGTCATAATGGTATTTGGTAATTTAAGGGAGTATGTCTGAAACTATGAAACTTCATGTCCAGTGTACTGAAAAACACAAGTGAATAAGAAGCATTACTACATTTGTTTGTTATTGAACAATAGTTGGAAAGATTGTGATTTAATTTTTCTACCTCTAAATATACTGTAAATATAATCTCTTTCAAAGACAAATTATACAGTTTTAACATTTACCTCAATACATCTGTACAAGCTAGGTTTTCTGGGACAGAAAAAAAAATAAGTTGAAAAATTTGAAAACAGCAAGTCGTTTGAGATTTTTGCTACTTTTCACATCTGAACAGTGTCAATAACATGAAGAGAACCAAACTTTCCTTAAAGTATTTTGGCACTTTAAATCCATATCCAAAGCAAAGGAGAGAATAAAGAACACAGAATATTAAACATATTTTTGTTGAATGCTCTATGGCTTTGGTCTCTGTTTAAATGAACTTTGCACTTTTCCAGCTGTCTAAAGTATGTGTATGTAGTACGCAACAACTTTCCATGAAACTTTCTCTTTACCATCAGAAAAGATTTTGGCCCCTAACTTGTTCTTTATCATATGAAACCTTCTGCTTCATCAAAAAAGAGATCTTACAGCTTTCACTTCAGAGGAGTGGCAAAGGTAAAAATTGCTTGGTACTACCTCAAGACAAGGACAACTAGAACATTAACCTGAGATGGGTACAGATAGCAAAATCCTATTCCATTTTCAAGTTACCCCCAATATTCTCATTCAAGACCCAGGATCTTTTACCCTAACAGACAGGAAGCAGAAAAAAACCCTGCAGGCCTGCAGCAAAGTCAGAGGTTTTAACAGAGGCCTATTGTACATACACCTATTCCTCTCCTCCTTAGGTGACAGGACAGTCTCAGGAATTCTTATTAGGCCTCACATTTGATTAATGGCTCCTGGGCAGTCAAGCTCCCCTTAAGCTTGTCAGAAACACTGTCTGTACCCAGGAATGAATAACAACTGGAAGGCATCTGGGACCCCTAGTCTGGCAAATGGAAGCCTATCAACTATTCTTAAATATAGACAGGAAAACTTGTGAAGTTATTCTTATGGATTGTCCTTCATATAGAGTAAAATTACTACCAGATCATCCCAGATCCTGATTTCAGCTGGGATAGAGTTAAATTTTGTTTTTCTTAGTAGCTGAAGCTGATACGGTGTTGTATTTTGTATTTAGTAGGAGAATAATGTCGATAACACACTAATGTTTTAGTTGCTGCTAAGTTGTGCTTAGCCTAAACCAAGAACTTTTCAGTTTCCTATTCCCTGACAGCAAGCACATGCACAAGACATTCAGGAGCACTGTGAGCCAAGCATTTTTTGCAAAAGCTGAACTTGGTGCTTTACCTTCAGATGAAAGCCAACATCCAATAGAAAGACAACATCTAGGACAACCTACGGTAAATTCATCATAAACTGGAACTGTGCATATGACTCTAACTAAATCTCATGGCCCACTCGCTTGGAAGCTACTCATAGCAGGTGCAAAACACAGAATTAGTGCACAGAGTTATCCTGCATTATAAAGAGGGCAACCTCAAAGCTTCTGCCCAACACTTCTCTTAGTAACAGTTCACACCACATTAAGAATAGAGAAAGAGGTCCTGTACTTAGAGAGGTATGTGTGGCACTCAGAGGGTACAATGTCATGTGTATGATAAATGGAAAAACAGGACGTTAAAATTATCCTCATAGTAAATACAGAAAACACCACTCTTAGGCTCTGACAGTGAAAGGAAAAATCATCATTTTCCAGTTCAAAATTATTAGTCTACAGGAAGAATGTAAAAAATTTATTTTATGACTAGGGTTCCTTATGTCGCCTGTCTCTATGTAATAATATATCAAACTTTCAGCATTAGTGAACTTCCTAGAACTTCATTCTCTAAATATGAAAGTCTGAGCAGTGGTAGTCCTAGTGTACACTCATGTTTGACTCCACAATGAGAACTCAGATTGTATTTCTCAAACAAATACCACTATACCACATGAAACTATAATCCATTCTTCTAGCCCTATTTTGAACCAAAACAAACAAAGAAAGAAAGAAATAATATCTGCCACAGTGTTACTTCTAAAAAAAGTCAGGAATTCAGCTCACACATACTCCAGGCAATTAAGTACAGAACACTGCCAAAGGCTCACTCTTCTAATCATTACAGGATTTGGGGGGGTGTTAAGTCTAATTTAAATCTTCCTAGATTCAGCCACGGGCCTTGTTTTTCTTTGTTTCTGAGTGATAATAAAGGCGTTGATACTTTGTCCTTTTTTTTTCTGACATTAACTCCAATAGTTTTTAGAAGATGCAGATATCTGAAGGAGGAAAGATACACAGAGGAAAAGTACAGCTTCCCATTCAGTCATACAATCTCACATTTTCTGAGAATATAAGGGTGCATAAAAATTAACCGTGAGAATCTGTATATCCTGGCCAATGTTTGACAGAGTTTTGAAATTACCTGTCACTAAGATCACTTTTTAATGCATATCAATCCTACCTCTTGACAGATATACTTCTCCACCCTTCTTCCTCACCAGTTACGAACAGGATACTTCTTATCTTTTTGTTTGTTTTCCTGTTAGCCAGTAGGACTGTTGAACATTTTAGAAGCAAAACAAGAGAAGGAAATCAGAGGGGGTTTGATTTTATGCCAACTAAAACTAAAAGTAGATTATCCTGTCCTATCAATCTGATGTCTGTGTTACGGTATTCCATCATGACACCACACCAGAAGATTTTACGTGTCCTGTTTGAGTGGAAGAGGACTGTTGAAAGAGGGAGAATAAGCCAGAGTTGCTTTTACTCTCAGCCTATTCCTGGAACCCTGAATGAAGTGGCATTGGGACATCACATTTTCTTCTCTCACAGCATGAGTAACTTGAGTCTGCAGCTCTCCCTGTCTTCTCTAAAAATTAATTAATTCTTTAATTAATTAATCAGTTAAGATTATCACCTATGAAATCTGGGATGTAACAGCTTCTGGGGTTTTGATTTCAGGTGGTCATATGCATATATATACATATATATATATATGTTCTTCTATTTACTATATAAAAGTGTAATATGGCTCTGGAGCTTCTTCAGTGAAACAAAAAGAATATAGTGCAGAAGGAAAGAGAATTCTTTTTCCTTACATGACTCCCACCGGTAACTGCAGTTCATAATTATATAACATGATGTCACAATTCAGGAAAAAACTTGTTTTCAGAGGGCAAGGCCAGAACAGTTTGCTGCTGCTTCTTCCCAAAAAGTCTTTGTTTCCTACACCCTTCTCAATCTGCAAATATCTTTTGCAGCCCCCATTGTTCCTCTTGCCAAGATAATCTGTGTAGACAGATCCCAAGCCAAGCAGATGCTTATTAGTCAGGTGTGGCCTTATGAAGATAAAATGCAAAATAAATTTCATTTCTGCCGTTTCTTCTGTTCAGCAGTGAAACCTACAAGCCTGCTTTGTAACATTGTTAATGAAGCCCTCAAATACAGACTTTTAGGATCCTTGACTATAAATAAGAATGTATAAATTTTCAGTAGCACACGATTTTGGGGAGGATTCTACTGAGGAACCTATTTGAAACAGATTTGTATTAACAGTCCTCTTTAAAGTTAAAGTGTTTTCACTGATACTGGTTGATCTGACTCATCCTCCCACAGCCTTCTGATTACAATTTGCTGGTGATTGTGTCTGAGACTTATCACATAGACATTTTCCATTTTGAACTCAGGAACACTCCTCCATCAAGACTCTGTGCTCTAGTAAATACTGGATGAAAAAGGAATAAGAAAGTTACGACCCTCCTCCCACCTTTATCAGTGGTCTGATGAGTTAACTCTAATCACCTTGCCTACCAATGTTTCACTGTAATTTGAGGATGATGATACTTTGCAAGATACTTTGAGAGCTACTGATAAAAATTATCCACAAAAAACAGTCAGTTTTGTGCTTATGGAAGAAATTATTTGCAGTAACGTCACCCAATATTTGCCACTTAAAAGTATCTTTTTTTCAGATTCCTCTTCCTCTGAACCTTTTTACCTCCTGTTGTTACAGGCAACATGTGTGCACTTTTGATGGTTCTAGCAATTATCAGATATTCCTACTTTTAGTCAGCTTGCTTCATAGTTTATAAGAAATTTCCTTTTCACAAGAAAAAGAAAAATCAAGTGTTTCTTTTTTTTTTTTTTAAATTTGACACAAAAATGTATTGATTGCCATAAGGCTTGGCAGTAAGTTTACTAAACTGAACCTTTTTCCCTCCTTTTCTTTCAGTTAATCTCTTTAATTATATGTAAAATTTAATTGGCCATTTAGATTGGCAACAAAAAATTTAAGACTGAAATCTGTCCCTACTGAAGTTATTAGCAGATTTTTGATAATTCTACTGGCACTATGAATCTCACCTTGATATTTTATCCGAAAATCTTGAGTATTCAGATTTCACTGACATAAAATTTCCTTCTGACTTATGGTGTTCCCTTCTTCCATTTTTCTAGCTGCTCCATCCCACCTTTTCCACACTGAGGAGGAAATCAAGTAAAAGAACAAACTCTTTGTTTTCTAATTTCCAAAAGACTTTTTTGTGATGAAAATGACCAATATTCTGGTATGGTATCTGGACATCCTTGTCTGAATTTTGAGATGAGGGTGGTTCCTTAGAGCATTGCAAATCCATGCTTACACTGATAGATGATCAAGGGTTCTGCACACATCAAAGGCACTAAGTGACTTCAAATTATGAACTAGAGTGCAAAATATTATCATAAACATGTATTTTGTTCAAACAGAAGCAGTACGTCTTCTGGACGCCACCGTTGCACACTGAAAAAAGAAAGATGAGGTACAACCATCATTCCATGCCCAGTGCTGTCACCCAAGATAGGATCAGTTCTGTCTTCTTCCAAGGATACTAGACACTGATGAAAATTTCATGAAGGTATAATTTCCTTGCATAGAATGTCACACTGTGACTTGCTTCTCAAAATTGGAGCATTATCTAATTGGCAAAGCATTATTAACATAGCAGAATTCTTTCACCTCAAAAGTTAATTCTTTTTGAACATCTTTAGTGTAATGACATTAATCAATGGTCACTAGTGAATAATTTGTTTCAGTAATGTTAACAGCTCTGAGTATTCTACTGGCAGGCTGTCTGCTGTCCTGGTGATCTTCAGGAAGAAGCAGTTCCTCTGGATATCTGCCTTTAATCTCTGTCCTTTACTTCCACTTACGAGCTTGTCACTTTTGGATGTTATCTGTTGTGGCAGTGGACCTACCATATTTTAGATGGAAAAAGTCCTGTCAGAGATGGACTTGTGAGGAAAATGAAGAAAATAGCCCAGGTGTTGTAAAAACAGAGCTTTTTAATGTTGTTTAAACATGTCTCAAAATGGCTTTTTGCAGTTTTTGCTAAGCCATGGTCTTCTTCCCAAAATCCCCTGCGACAACTGTTATCTGTATGCAAGAATGTCCTGGGAAGATATCTTGAGGTCTTCTCATTGGCCTTTATCTGCCCCTTCCTAT
>JAWMRA010000090.1:39485593-39498877 GCA_035584735.1 Pseudotriccus pelzelni | reverse complement strand
GAGTCAGCTAGGATTAAAGAGTCAACTAGGCAGAAAATGACCTGCAGCTATTCTGATTTGTCTGTCTTCAAAACTGAAGTTAACAGCAAGTCCACATTATCTCGTTTCTTCGATCTCAAACAGCATTTTCCAAACTATTATAAAGGCAGAATTGTTTATTTGAAACAATTTTCCTGCAAGTCACCTTCCTTCAATAAGTGGAAAAATGGCCACCTGTGATTTGCCTGAAACTCTTTTCCAGGATTATAACATATAGCCAGAAAGGGCACTGCTAAGCAGCTTGTAACAGCTTGAAAATGCTCTACATTTACAAGGATGATAGTTCCTAAAACACCCAGGGTATGTCATATCACATCTCACCTTCAGAAGACGAGAGCTGCACACACAATCACCATACACAGCTATAGATGCTTTTTTCTCGTCATGCAACTGATCCCCAAAGTCAGTTCCCTGTTTCCTTACTAAATTGCCTAGTTTTTAAACAAATCATTCATGAAAATCAACATACACTTGCAATTTTAACACATTTTTTTTGTTCAATCTTATCAAGACTTTATGAATGTCAAGATCTGTTTCTAGGTACCCAAGGATAGTCTATAACTAAACAGTTATTCATGGACCCAATATTTGGTCTCGTTTTGGAGATCATTTTTTTATTACAGTTCTGCCAGAACCATTCATCTGTGACCAAGAGAAGCCACCTGTTTGAACAGAACAAGATGATGGTACACATTTATCTATGAAGACCAGTACACAGTGGAGATTGAAGGCTACCTTACCCTTAGTTCATAATACACAACTGCTGAGTTCAAGCCCAGAACAGAACAAGACAGAAAGCAAATAAGAATATGAGACAACTGCACATTATGTAACTCAAGTTTCCAGCCACTACATTTAGTTTTTTCTCTCTTCTTCCTACACTTTGGGACTTGTTCCCAACTAACTGGGAACTACTACTCCAAAATAACTGAAATAGATTTCCTCAGAAGAGACAGTGAAAAATGACAATGACAAGTTCATAGTGGTATGGAAATGCCATCAAAATTCTGATTTAAAAGAAAGTCCAATTTACACTAAACATGTCAGATGTTGGGAGTAGACTACATAGACTTAGTCCTATTGATTTTTAGTTGAAGACTAAAAGTGCAACTAAGAAGTTGCACTCTGTGTAATAAAGCTATTGAGGAGGTAGAGGAACAGGTGGGGTTGGAAATGCTAGAGATACCTGTGATTCTACTTAATGGAGAGGAAAAATTTTGTCATGTAGGTGAACCAATGCCTTTTTAACCCAATGGAAACTTGAGGTCTTGATGAATTCTCATTGCTGAAGATCCACTGAAATCTTTTCTAGGAGTGGAGAATGTTAGCTCCAGTGTCTTGGCCAATTTTTAGCAAAGGTAATTATACTCTGCCAGCACAATTTCCCTTAGTTTAAGTAGATATTTTTTACTTCCTCCTCCTAAAAAGAGTGTTTCGCTTTTTTGTGGAATGGAGGGTTGCTCTGTTCCACCCTAGAGATTATTGCATTTCACTGGTAGTTGAATTGATATTTAAAGTGTGTACAGCTGGCAGCACACTTAGAGTACTTTCTGGAACAGAAGGCATTTTGTAAATATGGAGCAGTCTTAAGGAGGTAACATAGGATGAGATGTTGTATACCAAAATCTTGAATCATCTCTTACTCTCTCATTTGAGTAGACCAGCCCTTGAAGCAGATTAGTATGAAAACATATTTTGTCCCTGAACAGTTGGTACAATGCTTATAAAATATGCAGGTTTTGGATTTTTTTTTTCCTTCTGTTACATAAGATGCTACATATCACTTGGTAAAAAATATAACCTATCTTAATTTCTTGTGTTTCTCATAAATACACACACTACATATTAAATCCAACTGACCTCCTAGATATAAGAAACAGCCTTGGTGGGTGGCAATTTTGAAAGTAGCTTAATACAAAACACGGAAGGGAACTATGAAAAATTCTCTGGTTACACTGTTTGGGGCTTAATGGTTTGGATAAATCCCAAAGCCAAACCACTGAAAAAATCCTCCCACTCCAAGGGCTATGCAAGGTGACAACACCTCCTCTAAGAAACACAAACTTTGCTCGCACTGTTTAGCCTGCCAATTGTTTTTATCTTGTAAATTACATATTCTTTGACTGTGTTTTGGGAGTAGCAGAGAGAGGAGTTGCGAGAAGCTAAACTGTGGATGAATAGGGAAGAGCTGGCTCTTTGAACCAACTGGCTGAGCACATAATCAAATAAATATCCTTTCAATATTTTGCTCATTTCATCAAGCAGCATCAGAAAAAATTATTTTCTAATCAGTCAGCACATTTCAGCATCATTAGTTTCTATATCAGATTTGCTACTGTTCAAAAATACATCATAAGACAAAGCAGGAAGAGTTAAATATCTTTACTGGAATCTGAGGTCTGTAAGGAGGTGGAATTAGATTAGCTCCATGGAAATAGGGACAGTTTACATTACCAGAGGGGCCCTACCTGTCTCTCGGCTTGACAATGAACAATGCCTTTAGCATATGGCTTTACAATGGATTAGTTATCAAGTGCAATTAATCCTAATATATCCTCTCTTGAACCTCAGTGGCTTGTTAGTTGGAGGAAAGAAAAAAATCTGCTGTCCCCAAAGTGTCAGGTGAAACTCTCATTTGAGGTAAGGCTACCATGTGTATCTGTGCCTCCATCTGGTGAATCCCTTTTGTGATATTCAGACAGAAGGTGTTTTAATGAGGCTTTTATATCAGGCACCACCTGCCACTGATCTTTCTCTCTAAAAAGTTATAATTGAGGGTTAGTTTTACAGTATGTCTTGAATCTTAACCTTGGGAGTTCATCAGGAGATGCAAATCTGGGAGTGATGTTGTAATTCTAAAATACTATTTTGGCTTTTGGTTTAGACTGAATTGGTTAGAGAAAATTGTGGTTTGGCTAATTACAGCCAATTATATGGTGGCTTCCCCCTTTTCAGATGGATTAATAGAATGTCATCTCAAAATTAAATATCTATGCTGATGGTGACCATATGTCTCCATTCAGACCCTTGTATATTAGCAATACAGCTGAACTACAGGCAATTTCTAGGACAAAATGGTTTCAACACTACTAATAGGGGTAGGGTGAGAGGAAAATGTAGCATTAAGAAAACCTTGAAAACTAAGAGAATAATGACATTTTAAAAATACATGGGCTTCAACAAATCTTACAGCAATCACCATGATAGTAACAACAGGACAGCAAATCTGTGATATTTGAACTTCAGTTTGAAGGCTGTCTAAACTACGGAGTTAAAAGAAGAAGTAACTTTTACTCTGAAGTAAAGTAAAAAATAACTTTTTTCTGCATCATGATGCCTTCAAATCATAGCCTGGTTATAATTTAGCCTGAAGGGTGCAGCCACCTTTCTTACCATGCCCTCAGGAATGAAGAAGATGAAGATCCTGGCTTTGCCTGACAAAACTTCACACTTTCACTTCACACTTTCACTACCCAGCTAAATTGGCTTCAAATATTGGCACAGCTCAGCACTTCTCAGATTCATACAGTGTGAGCTGACTGGGAACCATAAACACAACAAGCAGCACTGAATACTCTTCTCAGACCTTCAGAGTTCAGTAAAATCGAAGCCAGTTTTTAGCTTCAAGCCCCTGTTGACCTTCCCACAAAGACTGTGTCCAGGCCTGATGTTCATGATAGAAAAAAAGTAGTTCATTCTATATACATACATCTTTCCCTTCTGATGCTCATCTTTTCTGGACAAGTCAGGGCCAAGGAAGCAAAGGCAGATTTTTCAGGGAAAACTGATTGTTTCATCAAAGTAGTAAGTGACTGAAAGAGAGCTTGGAGCAGAAAATACTGCTTAGTCTTAGCTGTGGAAGTAATGAGCACCTACAGGGCACATATTTGCATGTCACAGAATTGCTGTATTCAGATGATGCTCTGTACAGAGAGAATAGGAAACAAAGTAAGGCATAGGCTGAAGGAAGGGTGAGCTGCCTGTCCTGTGTTCTCAGCATTTTAATGGTCAGTGTCGCACAGCTAATAGCAGTCCTCACCAAATCATAGGCCTAGAAAACAAGGTTTTATCAGAATTTTTGTTTTACCTTTCATAAAAGGCATATCTTGCTCTCAAAATGATAAATATTCAGATGTGAATTCTTTGTCCATTACATGGGATAGTAGATAAGTCGTTCCCTAAACAGTGTAACACTTAAGTTTCATTCTAGAAAACAAAGGCAAGAATTGCTTCTAATAAGACTTGCTTTATGTTGCCCAAAAGGCAAGAATTTGCATAGCTTTAGAGCTGGATTTAGCCTGAATCTACAGTAATAGAAAGTTAGCCAACTATACCATGGAGCAAAGCAAATTACTTTCACAAGGCTTGTAATGTGTCATTCATTAAGATGACTCTCTTGACGTCCAGTGTGGGTGTCCGCTTGCTCTACCATAGAGCCTGAGGGACTGTGGAAGGTGCCAAGCCACTAAAATTGCTGAGCAGTAGAAGCCACTGCGGTCACAGGGCTAATGCCAGCACCAGAGGCATGTACCAACCAAACTGCAGATGTGAACTCTGGCTATGCAACTCAGCATGTGGGCCTTTCAGACTAAATGAACTGAAAAATTACAAAAGTTTTGTCTGCTAGCTCATGTGTATATGCCTAAGTAGGCCTATAATTCACTGTTGCTCAATATATTTTTTAAATTTTGGTTCCCTTCACATTCACTTCTTTTCTCAAACTTTCTTTAAGCAGACTCTTTTTTTTTAATGGTTAATGTGAATTCCAGAAATGTTGTGTTAGGAATATCTCCTTTTATAATAGAATATTCTCACACACTGCAAGGTGAAAATATAGAGGTATGGTCAGCAATGCTTATCTCAGTAGTTGAGATAAGAACAGTTTAATAACTGGGGAAAAAACAAACAAACAAAACCCCACAAAAAACCAAAACCAATAATAATAGTAATAGTTATAATTATATGAAGAAGGAGAGAGAGTAACATAACCCAAGAGGAACAAGTGATGCACAATAAAATTGCTCACCACCTGCTGGCCAATGCCCAGCCCATCCCTAAA
This sequence comes from Pseudotriccus pelzelni, assembly GCA_035584735.1. NCBI lineage: Eukaryota > Metazoa > Chordata > Aves > Passeriformes > Tyrannidae > Pseudotriccus > Pseudotriccus pelzelni. The sequence goes on along the minus strand of JAWMRA010000090.1, from coordinate 39,493,779 downwards.
TAGCAGTCAGCCCACGTCTGTGTAACTCCCCACAGTTTACAATAATAGGCCCCCTTCCAAGTAACTCCCCCAGTTGTGTATGATGTTCTATGGTATGGAAGTTCCCACCTGTCCTGACTATTCTGCCCTACAGCTTTTAATGCAGCTGTTCGCTGGCAATGCAGGAGACACTGAAAATCTTTGACTTAGGCTAAAATCTACTTAACAATGGTCAAAACATCAGTGTATTAGCAAAATACACTGTCAATATAACGTCAAAACATTAGTGTATTATTCTCATCCAAATTCAAAGCAATGTATCAATGGCTAAGAATAAAATTAACTCTATCCCAGACAAAAGCGGGAGAAACGTAAATGTACAAAATTATTCTCTGTGATTATATGTGAAAACACTTCAAGCCTGCTGAAAATAATCTTTTGCATTGAGTCTAAGGAAACTAAAAAACCTGAGTGCTATGAAAAAGAATGTCCAAATGTCTGAATTGCTTTCCAGAAAGTACCCAATCTAACTTTTTCACTTTCATGTTGTTACTTGAGGCCAGTGCAAAACAGCAATAGTTCTTATAAATGCAAGGCATAGAATCAAAAGAAAGGTTGAATTAGACAAACCTTCATTTTGAGATAACAAAGTAGTTTTTAAAAATCTTTAGTTGAACAGTTTTTGACCAGTAATATAAATATAGAAATTTAGACTTCTTTAAGCTAGGTGAGGAGACGGAAGAGAAGGATTTTATTTATGCAGTACAAGTCAAGCTCATCAGCTATATTTTTTAGGATAAACTACAAAGTGCCAATCCTATTCTTTCAGCCTGTCACCCACGTCACTCATCATTATCTCTTATGTGAATTCAGAATCTGATTTCTGTAAGTATCTCTGTTACATATCCCATATATAACATGAAACCTGATTACGTCAGTGAACACAGACATTGTTGACTTTACACTGAAAAGCTTGCTTTGCATTGTAAACAGCTTAGAAAGAAACTGTTTGATGGTTTTATATCAGAGTAGAAGTAGAGGTAAGCTATCAAGTGATGAGTCACAAGGATTATACCAAACACACTACCTGATAAGTTATATTTGCAGACTAACCTCATGGTATTCCCTATGGACGACCTAACAATTGTAACATGGAAAAACAGACTTCAAGACTGAAATGGTTTTGGAGCATAACTAGAATTATTTCCATGAAAAACCTATGAACAACTATTAATATGTTAAGCAGGCTCTGCATTTCACCTGTATCAGGCAAACTCTCCATCTCAGAATATCTGTCCCCCCTTTTTCCACCTGCCTATATATTAAAAGGTTTCAGTCCTGAGTCTTTCCCTACAGCTTCATACCCAGAGCCACAGGCTGAAGGCCCTCAGTTCTGCACTTCAGGAGCCTACGTGCCCTGCTCTGTGATTCTTCTCTGTTAGGTGCCAACTATTTCGCTGTAAGGGATATAAGCTGCTGTTACCATAAATGCCACCAGCCTTGGTAACTTCCACAGTTTTATTGTGAGTGTGGTTTTTAACTGAAGTTTTGTATGATACTATAATTAAAAACTTTGAATGTCCTAATTTTCCTTTACTCACGATGTCAGTCACTGTTTATTTCTGTTAATGAAGTTAAATTTAAGGTGTTTCCTTCTTTGCATCTTCCTGAATGGCAGTAGAGCTACACTTCATAGAGATGGCCACCAGCTCCCTCTGCTTTCAAATTCAGTGTGAACAGGATTAACTTATATACACATACAGAAATGCAGTCATCCAGCTCCTCACATGAAGCCTGTCAAGAGGCAGATCATGCAAACAGCTGGCAAGGGCCTTGGAGCAATGGACAAAAATTTAGAAGGTGGTTGAAAATAGGAGGCAGAGAGAATGACATAATAAAAAAAGAGTAGCAAAGCACAGTCTGTATAAGTTCACATTATAAAAATCAGATACTAATAAAAGGTCTAAACCCTACAGTACTCCAGACTTGTGCTACTCCTTGCTTTTTACATAACTTTCTTGAAGCTTGATAGTGCTGTTCCTCTGTTATTGCCAGGCATGGAGGTCCAAAACAAAGTTAACTGTGACCAGCTCCCAGGACACACTGGTGGTCACATGAGCTGGAGCCATGCCTTTGCACCTGAAGGTGCTCCAGATGTACTCAGAGGTGGCTGACTCCCACCAACTTTTTTTTCTTGCAGAATGGACGAGAGAAACAGGATTAAGGATCAAATTCATCTTTTACCTTAATTTCTGTTTCAAAATTAAAGAATGTTTGAGAAAAGAATTGTCCCTCTGTCAAGGAAAATAGTCTAGGTGAGCTCCAGAGCATCTAACATCTCTGGTACAGTTCCTTTCTTTATCTGCAATTTAAATCTTCATACAAAATGGTGTTAAAAGTTATATTTCTGGGCATTTCAGAAAGACCATTCATTTGTATTCTTTTGCATTCCACCCCTTCATCATGTACAGACATAAATCTGTTACCTGTTCCTTTAATGGTTTTTTTTGTCACAGCTCCTTTTCCACATTTCTCTTACACTGTGTCAAGGTATTCTGTTGCCTCTGAACAGGGGTTTCTCCAGCTGGTTCTGTATCCTTTCCCCAAATGGGTCAAGGAGAATTTTCCTGGACTCTAGTGACAAAGTTGCAGTTTTATTTCCAGTGATAAGCATCCAGCACCAACATGAGACTGAGAACCAAATTCCCAGGACTGTCACAGCACTGTTCATATGGTTTAGTGCATACAGTAGTGCAACTGGAAAGAATTTACTTGCGGTTGTGTCCTAGGACTGTGGTTGGACTCAAATTCCTCAAAATGTAGTTGAAAAATGTTTACATTATAGCCACAATATCTAACAAATACTTTAGTATTCATCTCCAACACTGAAAAGCTCCAGACCCCAACTGGAAAGATCAAAGTCAGACAGGACTCAGTCACTGCAAACAAATGTCTCCTCTAACCTGTCATATAACATTTGTGGATGAGAGAGAGAGAAGAAAAAGGATGGAGACTCCTTGATTACTGGGGCAAATTTTTTGAAGTGGCAAGGGAAGGGAGGCGTTCTCGTCCTTTGAAGGATGCTTGCAGATTAAGTTAAAGAGAGGAAGCTAAGGAATCCCTTCAAAAGGGTCTGTGAGACTGCCTATGCACCTGATGTTAGAGTAACCTAAATGCAGAGGCCCAGCACCATGTGTGCAGGCTCATTAGCTCCAGTTAAATTCTTGAAATAATGTTTGTGTGGTATCAGAGTGCTGCACAAATTCTTTGGCTTTCATTTTTTTTTGAGTGCTGATACATCAGTGAGAAAAGTAGCATGTGACTCACCATAAACAATTAGCTGTTGATCAATACCATTTGATAAGCATATTGATAAGGTTTAAGTATAAAAACCTCATCTCCAGCTTTGCATTTCCTTTCTCTCCCTCTGTTTTGTTTTTTTTTGTTTGTTTATTTTGTTGGATTTTTTGTGGGATTTTTTTTTGGTTTGTTTGTTTGTTTGTGTTTTTTGTAAAAGTTTCATCTATCCTTGGGTCACCTTGAAGAAAAGCTTAGGCACAATAAAGAAGAAATCTTTACTGAATATCATACATAAAATCTGTTTGAATAGATCTTAGGAGAAACATATCCTCTTTTTTGTCTCAGTAGGTGGTACAATTTTACAAGCGGGTGGTATTCAGGTCACTTTTGTGGGGCATAAAATTCTAACGGCAGTGAGAATTGTGTCATTATTGCTACTTTAATGCATGGCAAATTCTCCCCACCCTGGCTGTCTCTTATCACTGTAACATCCAACCACTTACTGCTTTTATTGCAACTATCATACTACCTTCTCAGTGTAGACAGAACTGATGGGAGGTGAGGGGATGCCACCGAGGTGATAGGAGTCCTTGTCCTGCAAGGAGAAGCTGTAGGACCATGCCTGGTTCAGCTGGGAGAAGGGCTGGCTTTGGGGGCATCCAGTAGCATTCCTGGCATTGGCAGGAGGGGATGGAGAAGATACAGCCAGGGTCTTCATAGTGGGGCTTGGTGGAGGGTGAGAGGCAGCAGCACAAGGTGAAACCTGCAGGGATCAGGATGGAGACAAAGGAAGGCCTTTCTCCATCAGGACAGCCCAGCAGTCAGACAGGTGCCCACAGTGGTTGAACTGTCTGCTGCACTGAGGACATTTCACCTCCTGATAGGGAGAAGCCCTGAGCAGCCCACTCTGAACCCATGGCTGAGCTTGCTCAGGGCAGTGGCTTGGTCTCGAGACCTCCCTGCTTCCAGACACCATTGTCCTGTGATTCCTGTGCACTGTTATCCTCATATTTCAAGGAATGGAAGCAAAGGGAAACAGGGGGACTTATCCAATGATCCAAGCTTACAAAAGGCAATTTCCAAGGAAGGAATTTAGTTCCAGTCTCCATCAAATCATGACCTTTTATATCCCACTGAATACAGAGATGCAGGCTTCAAGATTATAAGACATAACTGTAGTTGAAGTTGTGTTGAATGCAGTAATGTCTAAGGTCCTTAAAAGAAGAAACCACTTCTATTCTTAATCGCCAGTCCCTCATGTTGTCCTTGAAATCCAATTTTCTGGGAAAGAGTAAGTGAAAGCAGTAATTGATTACTCAAGAGGCCAAAGCAATTGATGTGAGAAGAATTCCTGTTAGGCTGCATTTGCTTCTATAGCCTGTCTGACTGGAGCTGTTTGAAGGAAGGGCTGCTGCATGCCAAGTTTAAATCTTGGGTCTGGTTAGCCCAGTCTACTGTAAGAAACAAAGGCTAGACCCTGTACTCCTGTATGATAAATGTACTTTGATTATGTAAGCTGACACAGGAAAGCATCAGATTTAAAAGCTATAGCATTCAGCTTTTACACGGGACTTACCAACTGGATTCAATTCAGTTAGAAAGGGGACTGGATATAACAGAGCATAGAGTTAAAAAACCTGCAACACAAAACTCCCAAAACTTTTTTACTTAAATCAAAGTGCAGGGATTTAAAATTACAGGGGAAGATGGAAATGAGGGTAAGACACTGTAATAGCAGACTTGAAGCTTCAGCAGATATGGTTGATGTAAATGGAGAAGACACACAGCAGGAGGATCTGATCTAACGACCACTCCCACACTGAGCAGGACTTTGCTGGTTTGAAAATAAACCAGTGGGAAAAAGGAACAAAACTCAAGAGAGATTACACCTCAGAGTTACAATTTACTAAAAATATGACAATAAATACAATGATACAGGGAAAAAAAATGGTTTTAACCCCCAAGAGAGAGGTACAATCCAGCACCCTGGGACAAGAAGAGAACAGCATTTGTTAACCCCTGTGCTGAGCACCATGTTGTCCCCCTGGGTACAAAATAAAAGGAAACCTGTTGGCCTGGATGATGGTCACAGTTCTGTCAAAGTAATGATTGCAGTCTTGTTGAGAGTGACAGTCTCGCTGAAGTTCTGGTCCTCCTCTGGATCCAGTGACCACTGGTACCAGAAGTCCCAAAAGCCCAAGATTATATATGTGCTCAGGCTCAGGTGGGAATGTCCAGTACCTCCCCTAGGATGGGGAATTTCACAATGGGTGATTGAAGTCTGTGACACATGAGGTGTTTTTGAAGTCTTTGATGGTCTAGGTCATCACAGCTGTCTATTACTCCAGTCCATTTTGGCCCATTAGCAGAGATGACCCTCAGGCTGGGTGTGAAGGTGCTAATGTTCCCCGAAGGGAGTTATCACAGCTGAGTCATTGGTGTAAAGTCAAAGAAACTCTCCTGCTTCCAGGCTTTCTTTAACACCTTTAATGCTTGTAGCTGGGAGTCAGGTGTGCCCTGCACAGCTGCTGCAAATGATCCATTATTAACAATCCATCCAAAATGACACAGAGGGTGTAGAATACACAATTTTGGTTATACCCATATGGTGATAAACTGGTCCCAACCTCTGTAACTAGGTCTCTCTCTCAGTCTTTCTTCACAGAAGAGGTGTACCAAATCTCTGATTACTTTGGCATCTCTCCTCTGGACCTAATCTAACAGGTTCACATCTTTCTTGTGCTGAGAAAGCCGGAGCTCTACACAGCACCCTAAGCACCGTTTCAGGAGAGCGCAGTAGAGGCGCACAAGCATCTCTTCCAATCTGCTGGCCACACCTGTACTGATACTGGATGCTGCCCTAGCTCAGTTGTGGGACCTTATATTTGACCTTGTTCAACTTCATGAGGTTTGCACAGGCCCAACTCTCAGGACTGTCAAGGTCCCTTTGGATGATATCCCTTTCCTCCAGCATGCTCAACAGCACCACTCAGCCTGGTGTCATCTGCAAGATTGGTAAGGATGGTCTCAGTCCCACTGTCTGTGTCATTAACAAAGGTAATGGACAGTACTTGTGCCAGTACAGTGTCCTGAGGAACACCACTCATCACCAGCCTCCACCTGGACATTGAGACACTGACTTGGATGCAGCCATGCATCCAGCTCCTAATCCATGTAAAAAATGTATCCATGAAATGCATATCTTGAAAATTTAGAGACAAGGGGATTGTGTGGGACCATGTCAAAAGCCTTGCAGAAGTCAAGAAAGATGACATCAGTTACTCTTATCCACCAATGCAGTCACTCCATTGTAGGCCACCAGCCTTCACTAAGGGCAAACTGTCCTTGAATAAGCTGTCATAGCGTGGAGTATCAGCCATATAACTGTGTCTAATCACTTTCCTGTCATCCGTATGACCTCCCAGAAGGATCTGCTCCATGGTATGCAGGCTCAGAGGTGAGGCTGACTGCCTCTCAGTGTACAAAAATGCTGCTGTCTTAAAGTGTTTTGGTTTTTTAATGCAGGATTCTTCTGACTGTGACCATAGCCACCTTTCTGTTCTTTACAGTATCTACTGTCCTTTCTCAATGATTACGTATCTCTAATTGTATTTCCATTGTAGTATGAGTATTATTTCATAGATTCGTCATTTGTTTTTAGCTTTACTTTAAGACCATTGAATTTGTTTGACAATTTGACAGGACCATCAGTTAGTTGTTTGTGTAATTAAGCCCTTTATTTAACTCAAGCCCAACAGATCTTACTGAATTTAATTGCCACTCAATTACAAAGCAAATTCTTCCTGAAATTAAAATCCTGTTCTGCAAAGACAAACAAAGCTTGAGCTGTTTCCTTAGGTTGCTTTTGTGCCTGTCCCTGCTACTTTTAAAACAAGAAAACTGGATTTTCTTCTTCATGAATCAGTGATTTTGTTGGGTTTTTTAGATAAACACCTTTTAAATTGAAGTACTCCTGTCTGGCACTAACAGATTAAATGCTATATAACAGAGAAAGCATCTCAAAGATTGCTGCTATATTTCTGAAACAGTAATATTCTGTAGCAGTAAAACAAGTGAGACAAGTACTGGTATAATGTGGGAAAGGGAAAAGGCATAAATATTTACATTTGTCCTGCTCTCTGGTTATAGTTATCAACATTACAATCAAGAAAAGAAATGGTGAGTGTACATAATTTGCATTACTTTGATTAGTACTAAAGAAATCTCATTCCTTTATCATGAGTGTTACAAGTGAAATCAACAATTCATTCACCTATAAACTTTTCAGAATTCTTCCAAGTTGGAAGTGGTTCTTTCTTTTATTTTTATTTAGATTTTTGCTATGGTGTTGGTCCCTCCTGAATAATGCAGAAGCATTTTTGTGGATGGAAGTCAATCATTCTGAAAACTGAAAAAAGTATGTTGTTAGTGAGATAGTGGGGAAAATCTAACTGTAGCTTCGTAGCCTATATCAAAACAAGGTTGCACTGATTTCAGTGGTCACACCATTCCTCATTGCCTTCAACTGAAGTTTTGCTTTGTGAGGGATTTTGTGATCAAATTCTTCATTTGGACAAAATGGGTCCATTTTTCAAATTGTCACTGTATGCTTAGGAAGGTCAAAACTGTATTTTATGTATGCTAAACTAAAGAAGACTAGGGCTGTGGGGAAGAAAGTGACAATGAGAACAAGACAGATGGCAAGACAGGAGGTAGAAAGAGTGTGCCTACTTCCTTTTCCCTTTGAGTTCCTGGGAAGATGTTGTCAGTGATTACTTGCCTTGCTTTCATACATTACTACTCCTGATACTCAGTGTTTTGGAGATGGCAGAGGAAGATAATGGCTTTATTTTACTGCTTCACCAGCTTTGGAAATTATTTTTCTATTAATGGTTAAACATTATCAT
>JAWMRA010000090.1:39474852-39485583 GCA_035584735.1 Pseudotriccus pelzelni | reverse complement strand
TCCATTTAAGCCTGAAAGTGTGGCCTAACACAGCTCCAAAATCCCTTATCTAAGAAATTTTGAAGAGTTCTTTGACACCTACCTTTTTGACAATGGTTGCCAAATCTGGAAGCCTGGCAGCATCAAGCCTGCCACAGCTCTATGCCTCTAATCCCACCAGACCAAGGAGAAAGCTGGAGAGGCTGATCATGTAGTACCAGTAGCGCATACACAAACACTCATACACAATATGCACATATGCACACAGACACAGCAGGCCACACAGATCCACAAAGGCACAAACCACAGTACTCACAGAGGCACACTAGGACTTAGAACCTCATCCTTGCCTCTGATACAGAGATCCTGGAACACATACGCACCCACATGCATAAATGTGAATCTCCTGGCAACTGGGCTTAGACATGTGGTCTCCAATGACTTTCCCTGGATCCTCCCATCTCTCTCTCACACCCATGCGGGCACACACAGACAGACACACACACCAGCCACCAGGTCTCTCCGTTGACCTGTAACTTCACAGTTCCTCCAGCACTAGGCTTGGATGACTGGTCCCTTGGGGAGCCAAACCGTCCAGGTGCCTCACCCACAGAAGCGTCCACAGTCTGGCCCTAGTCTGCTCACCCCACTCACCATCTGGTTGGACTGCACATTTGCTGGTGATCACACACAGGCACAAGCAGCTGTCCTGGCCACAGGGCTAACACATCAGCCCTGACCCACATTTTCGCTCCACAGCAACATGGGACAGGGTTCCTTACCCAGAAAACAGGAATGGAGATCAGAGAGAAGATAGGGTGGATCTAGTCAATAAGGTGTGGGGCATGGTTTGATAAGCATGCTGCTTACACCTCTCAGGCTCTTTGCATCCCCTTTCCCCTCAGTTTTCCCATGCTTGCTATTCCCTAAACTACTCTGATTCTCCTGTCTCTGGTTTATCCCCTAGACCTCCCGCAATAAGTCTTGCACTACTCCCTGCACCCCATAGGCAGTGATCCCTGCTTGTTGTAAGACCTGAAGAGCCCCCACAGCCTGACAGTCTGGATGTCCCCTAATCCTGGGGCAGAGGCTCTCTGGGATACCCTGAGGAGGAGCCAGATGGGTGCTCGAGGTGCTACCTGGGTTATTTACAACACCCCAACAGTGCCTCTAGGATCCTTCATAGGGGTAGTTATGTTATCTGACCCGTCATCGTTTCTCTCTGCTTCTCTGTGCTCCCTGTGTGGAAATAGAGGTTAAGAATGGAAAAGATCTGTTAAAAAGGAGGAGAGATACCTCTGCTGAATATTGCTTTGCATTACTTGATTTTGATCACCCACAGTGGGATCATATATGACAAGATATTCATCACATCCTTTAGGAAATTGTTTTGCTTTCTATTAATTTTACTATATCCTTTATTTTATTACTATCATTTTAACTAGTATTTTTTGTGTTTCTTTGTTTGTTCAATGTCCTTTTCTTGTACCAACCCCCAAAAAAACTAACCCTCCTAAACTCTTTTCTTTTTTAGTTCTACTTAACTGAGATTTGTTAGTTTATTCTAAGAGCAGCTGTGCACAAAATTTAATCTCTGTTACTCATGCTGTTTGTATAATAACAAAAAAATACAGTATTTCCTATGGGATTTGGGATAATTTTACTTGAAAAAAACCCTACTGAATGTATAGAATTAATCCACTCTGACTTCCTTGGAAAAAAAATTTTGTTCTGATCATATATGCTAAAGTGAGAACAACAGTGATATTAAATATTTTTCATGGATTTAAATGTAAAAATGTTGTACTTGTAAAATAGCCACTTCTTCACATCATCCTGTTTCCTCAGGAGCAGCAAATCTCTAGCTGGACTTAATTTACCAAGATTTGTTGTTTTGTGTACAGTGCCCTCTTGATAATGGGCAGCTATTCACCATGGGTCTGAGCTTTAAGGTACTTTATGTCCCTTCCCTGCACACCAAGCATGCATTTTCTATTTGCTAAATACTAATGCACCTTTCAAACCATCCACCAGATGATAAAACCCCCCTCATCAATGCACATATAAAGGCATATATCAGAAAGAGCAAATGAAGTTGAGGGCATAGTAACTCCCCACACGTGTTACATATAGACACCTCAGAATCAGTGGGTTACCACTGAACTCTTGATTTGTTGTTTTTGTTACAGTATAAATCTTTTCCAGATGCAATTTAACAACACTCACAAATAAAGCTGGAGGACCTTCCTCCATTTACCTCACTGGGGCACCACTGGCATTCTAAGGAGACCCTAGTTGAGACTCTTCCTTATTGATGACACTAAATCAGGTGGTCCTGACCTCATGATATCAGTACAGAAGATGAAGCCGCTACAGAATATTAAGCCACTTGTGGCTCTGAGTTAAGTGTCAAAGAAGGTAACCTTTCGGTGTATTTCTCTGGCATTTAATCAAGCAATTGATATTTTTAATTTTAGTAGGATGCTGCTGGAATCTAAATTTTCAAAATGTTATATGGTTTCTTAATTTTTCTCCCCAAGTTTACATACCTTTTGTGTAAATGAGAAGCAAGATGGGTGATCCTGATATGGAGAAAGCTGAGGTATTCAATGATCTCTTTGCCTCAGTCTCTACTGGCACTTATGCTTCCCACTTCTCTCAATTTTCTGATCCAATCACAAGTTCCTGATCCTCTGGGTGGGGCTTGGGTGAGTGAAGTCCCTTCCACTATAAGTGAAAAACAGGTTTAAGACTACCTGATAAAGCTGAACAGCCACAAGTCTATGGACCGTGATGAAGTGCATCTCAGAGTCCTGAGGGAGCTGGCTGACATTGTTGCCAAGCCACTCTATACCATATTTGAAAAGTCATGATAGTCAGCTAAAGTCCACAGAGCCCATAAAATTGGAACATTGCTCCCTCCCAGTTTTACAAAAGAAAAGAAAGGAAAATCTGGGTACCTGCAGATGGTAAGCTGGTAAGGCACTAGTTTTGCCCTGCAAGTTTCTTAAAAAGGCCTTGGATGTTTTTTATACCCTGAAACAGCACAAGGGGAAAATGTGACTTTTTTGTGAGGTCAAGCAACAATTTTTTACTGGTAAACTTTAGAAAATTAGGAAACTTGGTGAATTTTAAAGGCAACATCCAATCACAATAAAGAATTTCACAAAGCATTGACTTAGCAAACTCCAGCCCATCCAACTTAAAGTTACACAGATTCCAAGAAGAGAAAACTGGGAGAAAACTCTGCCAGCCATTCCAGAGCTGAGTTAGGGACTCCAGGTGTGGGGAGTGGGAGCATGCTTCCTGTGTGCCAGTGACATGGAGAGGCTTTAGGCTGTGTGGTGTGGAGAAGAACTCAGTCCCACCTTTGCAGGGCTTGATCTGTCCCCTTCTCCCACATACCTTAGCTGTTTCAAGCCAATAATATTTTTTTTCCAGTCTCTCATAGAGCCTCAGCTCTGTGACTGGGAAGATCATGGAGCAGATACTCCTGCACATAAAAGACTAGGAGGTGATTGTAGGCAGCCAGAATGGCTTCACAAGGGGCAGATCATGTCTGACCAGCTAGTGCCCTTCCTATAAAGGAGTGATGGCAGTTGCTGAAAAGGGAAGATGGACAGATGTCTTCTATCTAGACTTCTGTAAGGCCTTCAGTACTGTCCCTCCTGACATCCTTATCTTCAAATTGGAAAGACATGGACTCGATGAATGAACTATTCAGTGGATAAGAATTTGGAGAGGCTGGTGGAGGTGAAGGCTGGTGGAATCTGGTGATGAGTGGTGTCCCTCAGGGCTCTGCCTTGGGACTGGTGCTCTTTAATATCTTCATCCATGACATAGAACGTGGGATTGAGCCCACCTTCAGTAAATTTGCAGGGGACATGAAGCTGAGTGGTGCAGTTGACACCACAGGACAGGATGCCATCCAGAGGAACCTGGACATATTTGAGAGGTGGGCCCACAAGAACCTCATGAAGTTCAGCAGGACCAAGTGCAAGGTGCTGCACCTGGTTTGGGGCAATCACAGACATGAGAACAGACTGGGAAAAGAAGTTGTTGAGAGCATCCCTGTGAAGGAGGACAGGATGTATATAAGCAATTGCTTCATTTCCCACAATCTGCCACAATGGGAATATTTGTCCAGATGTATAAACTAGGACATGCTAACCAGCCTTATCTCCATCAGCTGTGGAATTAGTGCCTTCTTATTGCAAATTCCTCTCTTCTGTACTTACCTGAAGTTTCCATTGTGGTGACTTAACAGCAAGTTCCTTCTGTGGCCCTACAGTGTTTAAGGCAACTGTGATTTGTCACTTACAAGGGGCAATGGTTTTTGCCTGAAAGAGGGCAGGTTTAGATTAGATGTTAGGAGGAAATTCTTTACTCAGATGGTGGTGAGGCACTGGAACAGGTTGCCCAGAGAAGCTGTGGGCATCCAGTCCCTGGAAATGTTCAAGGTCAGGTTGGATGAGATCCTGAGAAACCTGGTCTAGTGAATGGCATCCCTGCCTATGGCATGGGTGGTTGGAACTGGATGAGCTTAAAAGTCTCTTCCAACCCAGGCTATTCTGTGATTCTATCATTCTATGATTCTATTCAAGGATATCAATGGAGGATTAGAATTTATATAGTTAAGCTTCAGTATAGCTTTCCAAATAGATGTTTTTGACACAGGTGTTAACTTTTGCCAACACTGTCCAGAAAATATGTTTGGAACTCAGTCCTGCAGGGTGTGATCATGTTGGCTCTGTTACAGTAAAAAAGAAAAATACATGCTTGAAATTAGAATGCATATAAACTCTTTTCAGAACTGCAGAATGAGAGATGGGTATTTTTCAGCATGAAGGCCTGTGTGAATATGAGACTACTTAAAAATTCATAAAATATTCTCAACTTTGTCAATATTCTTCATAGAACAATGAATTGTTTATGTTGTTTTGTGAAAGAGGGGAAGGTATTACTTTAAGGGGTGGGCAGGGCAGGTTAAGGGCATGGGAGGGCAGGGCAGGGGGAAAGGGAGTGGGAGGGGAAGCAAGAGGAGGGGTGAGAGGGGAGGAGGCATTTTTCAACATTTGAAATTCAAGCAACTCTAGGAAATTTATATTAAAAATTTTAACATTTAAATTAACAAAATAAAGTCCAGTATAATGTTTGTCAGTAGTAGTAAACAATTCTGAATTATGAAGGAAAAAGATTTAGAGACAAACATAAATATTATATTTGTTCTTAATTGCACACTAATAGATTACTAAGGTACAGGTTATTTACCAAGATCTGTTGGCAGTCGTTCCTTTCTTTTGTTTATGGGCCCAAATGTGATCAGTCTTTACTGGATTCATAGAAACTATGTTACCACACAGAGATTACAAAACTGCCATTTTACTTCACCAAGTTAAATGTCATGAAGTTAAACTGTCCTTACAATTTTGCCCTGGTAAACATAAATTACTGATAAAAAAAATGTGCCTGGTAAATTTCTAAGTAAAAAGTGTCTTTAAGAAGCATTTCTACAAGGAGAGGCTTTATGATTCTTCAGATAATTTATTACATTAATATTTTCAAGTGCTGGTTGCTTGCAAGACTGATTTTTGGATGTAAAAATAAATAGCTGACTGAGTTCAAGCATTTAAGTAATTCAGTTGCAATTACTATCAAATAGACATTTGAACATACGTAGTTTTGGGTGCAACACTGCAGCATTTCTCAACTACACAAAATCAGATCAGATATAAAATGAAAAATACATCCAAGTGGGATTTTTTCTATTTGAATTATTATTACTATTCACTGAATTATTCTCCTACTATAGTTAAAATAGTAAAAACACCGCTAGACATATTTGGAATCTAAATATTCAAGATGCATACACATACACAACACAGCCTTTATAAAATTAATATACATAAATCAGGTACATGTATAAGAATAATGTAGATAAAACTTACAGTTATAATTCAAGGCTCTAAAGAACAAATTTATTATGAACACTCTGTGACTTTGGAACCATAGTTAATTAATGCTTTCAGATCCTAACATGCAAATAGACAAAAGTTTTGTGTTTTTTTTAAAGAAACCATAAATGCACGATAAAATACGTTACATGGCTTTACAGACTACAGTTTACACAGTCCATCATATAGAAAGAGCTTGGTGTACTAGTTAAGACATTTGTCTTCTTCTAATACACTTTGCACAATTTTGGAGTTAAGTCACCAGAATGTCTCTTCACTTTATGAAATGGGACATTTACTGGGCCATGGATCTGGTACAATAAGTCTAGGTAGAGAGATGTCTTAGTTATGAGAAAGAGTGAAGTGCCAATTTTAACTTTGAATTCTTTTATTTGAACACAAATAGTATTTTCATTTAGTATAACATTTTGGAATCCAAGAGAAATTATTTCAGTGACACAGATCTTTTGCTGAAAGACCCAAGTTGTTTCATTTCTGTCAAAGCATTTATTTGAAAAAAAGAAAAATATTTAAAACTTTTACATTGCTCTGCTATTTATCTAATACTGGGAAACCATTAGCCAATGACAATATTGTATTGCATTGATATTTATCAAAGTATAAAAATATTCTTTTAAATTTTATGATAGAGTTTGTTTCATGGATACAGGGTTATACTTAAGTAAGTTGTTCCTTATGAACCCTATGAATCACTTCACCTTATGGCATGATTTCACTGTAACCTGCTGGCTATATCTTTCAATTACCTATCTGTTAGTGATGGAATAGGATATTCATTATGCTTTCATCAGATGTTCTGATTACTTACAAGCTGAAAAAAGAAATAGTCTTCAGAAGCAAGTGGTGAAGAGAATGGAAAATTGTTCTAAATGATGGTGATGTGGTAAATGAAGGGAAAAATGGAAGAAGTTGTAGCTGATTTACTATTACAGTCCTAATACATGGTTTGACTAGAGAAAAAAAAAAAGAAGTAATCGCTCAGGTTTAATCAGATTATTCAAAGAAACCAACTGCAATTATAAAGTTGCCATGTAGCCTGAAAATGAGACACTGAATTTCCTATGAAATTTACTGCAGGATGGTCAGATACAAGGAAGCCTTTCTCCATTTTTCTGCCTTTTGGAATAAAGAATCAAGATATGCTCATTTCTTTACAGTTAAAATACTTAAAAAGCATAATATTTTATGTACCTCTCTGCACAAAAAATTTGAGCAAGAAGGCTTTGATAGGAGTAGAGGGGGAAAAGTTTGGTAGCATCTGTGCACGTAGCAGAGCCACAGCCCCTGGTACTCTTTTTGGATGTCAGAGCAATTTGACTAGTATCCCAATGAATTCATGCACTTATAAAACACAGTTCTAAAACTAATATGCTAAATAATGATTACACTCTTCACATTTCTGACTTCTGTCTTTCCAGACAGAAGCAAGGATTATAGGAGCATATGCTGACTTTGAATCTCACACTGGCCCAGAATGTCTCATGGCTGTAATTTTCCACTAGGAAGAAGGACTTGACTGCCCAAGTTTACCTCGGGTTGCTTATGTCTCCATCACTGTGAGGTGGCAGTAATGGGCTCTCAAGTTTTCTCTTTTTCCATTCTCCCTTACTACTTCTCTCTCCCTCTCATTTGACACGCTGGAGAGAAATTATGTATCTGATTATAGCAACTTAATTCATGATGGTTCTTACCACCAAAAGTGTAGCTTATATAGATCATTAGTAACCACTGAAACTGTTAAGAAAGGACATTATTCTCTAATAATGTCATACAGTGAAAGTGCTGTAAAATGTAAATAATCAGAAGATCTTTGCAAATTAAATACTGTTCGTACATTTTAGAACCTGCTGTACACATCCAGGGGTCCTGACATGTACTCATTTTCTGGGGTCTGACATTTAAATTTATTACATTTCAATATATTAAAAATAGCATAATATCCGCAAAAGAACAAGCATGGGAGATAAAAGTACAGTGAGATTTTTTTAAATTAATGTTAGAATAACCTTGACAAAAGCAAGAAACGTCAGTTTTCTCTGTGGCCCACAAAGAGGAGACTGAGTTTAGTCTCCAGATGCAAAGACAAGCAATTATGATTTGTTTCTTAGGAACAGGGAAGTTTATAAAAAAAAATGGGCCTTCTTTGTTCAGCATTTGTGAAACATGAGTGTGATACTGAATTTCACTGACTCTCAAAGTAATAAAATTCCTGATCCTAAATCCGTAAAAATCAATAGTGGGATTGATTCAGGCACTACCTCTCAGTTTGAATTATTTTAAAAGTTATGTCAGTTGCCACTTCGCCAGCTAAAGAAGCATTCTAAGTTTTAAGACAAAAAAGCCACTGAATTACCACATGATAGGCTACCAATACAATTGCTTTAAGATAGTTGTTGGAACTGGCCCACATTTAACCCCCTCACTTTTCTGCTTTAATACCTAATTTTAGTGTGGCAGTTATTTTCCTTAGATGCATGCAAAGAACCTTTGACTTCATGAGTCTTCATGAGAATGTTGTTATTTAGCTAATGCTGTAGCAATTTTCATCATCTATATTTTATATTGCAGTGGCATCAGGCCTCTATTGCATTCCCAGCATAAATCAAAGGACATTCTAGTATGTAGCAGAGAAGAAGGTAACGGTAGGACAGGAATGCTTTGGTGACTTCGGTGGTCAAAAGCTGCATAGTAACGGGTAGGAAAGAGTATGCTCCTTGCTACACAGTACCTTTAATCTCACTGCTGTTCGGGTATGTCCATCACAGGTTCAGTTCTGTGCTGCTAGGGTAATAAATAGTTGTTATTCAAAAGACATTTTGAACTCATGTATTAAGGCTCTTTCTGAAATCTCTTCTTCATATCCATTTGCATCCCTGGTGTCTACTGCTGAATATAAGATCTTACAAGTACAGCTGCAGGATCACCGTCTGAAACTGAGGAACTATTCACTGATTATTAATTACAATTTCTTTGGGTTTTTTAACAATTTTCTTTCTCAACTTCTCTATAAATAATTTCTGAGACATTTAATAAAATGGTAAAACTAGGTTGCCTTTTAATCTGCAATAAAACTGCTGCTAGTCGCTAGTAACATTAATCTATGACATCCTCATATGTTACATATAATTAGTGTTAATCTTCAAGTGTTTAAGACATTATAAACTACTCAAGCAGTCTATTCATAACCAGATATTAATTTATAAAAAGTTTTGTGAGCAGGGAAATGGTTGTAATTCCAACTGGAATCTTCCAGATAGGGAAATTAAAAAAATCAGCAGACTAACCCATCATTAGAGAAGAGTCTCTCATTTATGAGAAAAAGGAAAGAATATGAAAGCTGAAATGAGATCTGACAGTCATCATGACCTGGAAAGAGTTTGAGTAAACCTAGGTAGGTTAGGTAAACAGAGTACAACCTTGACTATCCAATTCTTCTATAGAGAAGCAGATCACTAGGAATAAATTACTCCAATCACTTACACAACACAGCTATAATCACAATAGGGAGCAAGGAAGCTTTTTTTTTTTTTTTACATCTCTGTTTCATTTTACCCTATTTTAACAATAAAATACAACTCGCTACTTTCTGTTCCTCTCATCTCAGCTGACTAAGTGTGGCAAGACTGAAAAGAACTCCAGCCTGTAGTAATTTATCTATCACGCCAAATATGGTTAATTTAAATTACTGTTACAGTACTCTTCCCAGAATATAAAACAGAAGTTTCATATTCAATTTCAAAATTCTAAGCATTAAACTTGACAGAACAACTTAATTTTGTTTGTAAATCATTCAACACAATAAAAAAAGTGAAGATGTAGTGACTACAGGATATTGCCTTCATTCATCTCTTTAGAATCTGAATTCAGCCTTACCTTAATAACTACTATGTGGGACCTGGTTTGCACGACTTTTTCACAAGGACAACTCCCCTATTACCCACCAGAAATAATAGATGGGTGGTCCACCAACAGTAAGAAATGTGTTTGGGGGCCAGGAGGGGTGTTTGTGTGACAAGTTACGTGATTCCACAATAATAGTTAGTACTTTGTGGAGATATTCACACTTCTGCAATTTCTAACTTAAAAAAAATACAAATCCTTTTCTAAACAATTACATCAAATAACATGTGGATGCTTTCAGAGCATAGGCCTGCTTCTGCTAGCTGGTCCATGTTTACAAATTGACAGAGCCACTATTTTCAGCAGGCCACCTAGTAAGAAGAAAGAAAAATCAGATGATGTTTTATCATAGATTCCTAGGACAGTAATTCTGTTTACTCCTCTTTATCACGCACTAATGGACAGAATGTAAAACTTAAAAATATGTATAAAGAGTAGGTAAAATAAGAATTCCTTTGTGTCATGGGTTTTTTGGAAACCACTGAAAAAGGGTATTGCAGTACCATTAGCTCAAAATGCTTTAGTTAACTGCTTCTGGTATATAATGTGAATTATTTTGTTTTCTTACATTTTTCTTTGCTTTTGAAAATTATTAAAAAGTGCTTCCCAGAATAAACCCTAAAATTGTAACTGTTACGTGTCATTGATCTCCAGAGCATAACATACACAAGTGTATTTATATGTGTGTCATATATTTACATTTAATGTATATATACAAGTAAGAGCTTCTACCTGAAAGCCTGAAAGCCAGTGTGGTTTCAGGGCCAACAGAAGTACCACAGACATGGTATTTGTTCTTGGGCAACTGCAAGAAAAGTGTAGGGAGCAGAACAAATGGCTCTATGTACCCTTTGTTGATCTCACGAAAGCTTTTGAT
>JAWMRA010000090.1:39430342-39447963 GCA_035584735.1 Pseudotriccus pelzelni | reverse complement strand
AAACTGATCCATGCTGTGAGAACTAGCAGGAAATGAAACTCGCTTCTTTTTTTTTTGCTTTCTCTTCCCATGCACCTACCCCCATACACTTTTTTTTTTTTTTCTCAAGAAAGCAAAACCTGAATATTTCTTTTGCCCATATCTAATTGACATTTACTCTTGACCAGTAGTTTCACTATTAGCACTTTTTACATGAAAAATAGAGAGAAACTTTGAAAACCTCTTTTCTAATGGAAATCTGGATTGAAAGATAACAACTGCTGGCAACACTGCTCATCTGTTGTTCTTAAACATTCTGCTGTGAACAGTTGAAGCACTAATTCTGCTCCTAAGCTGTTGGTGCTAAACAAATAACTAAGAACTTTACTAAGAAATGAAAAAAACAGAGATGGAGAAAGTATTCTGAGTGGAAAAGAGAACTTCAAAAGTCTCAGACATCTGAAAGCAAAACATATCACAGATCTGGGAAAAATGTATGAGCAACCTATGTCCTTGTTACCTTCGCAGTAAACCCATATGGAAGAGATAAGAGGCTGTTTTCACTATAGTCCTTAAATATTTAGAGTACCTTTTTCATTGACAGTGATGATTTAATGACACAGTACGTGTATGCTACAAGTGAAAAGTGCCAAGCACTGTTTGAAATTTAGGACAAAGCCAGGTAGTGGGAGCTTATGTTCATTGTTTATAATGTAAATGGTGGATATTTAATTTACACAGCAGCCATGCAAGAAGATGTGCAGTGAGGACCATCTGGAGTAAAAGTAGTATCTGGCTGAGAGCTAGTTGCTGTTACGTGAAAGCTGGTTGCACATATTGTTGTGGCGTGCAATATAGCTCATAAAACTTATGAGCCATGCTGGATAGTCTGACCTGACTGCCATTTGTTCAGCTTCATTGAAGGGGTAATTAAAAACAACTGTGTACTTGGAAAGGTAACACTTTTAATCCAGCAGGTGGATTGAAGGCCAAACTGAATTTACTACTGGATAATGCACATTTCATGAATCTTTGACTTAAAAGAAAAACCAAACACAGCCTGAAGAGAAAAGCAGACCCCAGAGAGCATAATGAAACACTGCTGCAATTGACTGTGTCTGTGGATTTTATGCTTCTCTTTTCTCAACTATAGGCAAAGGGCCTGTGGTGGACAGGAGATTGGGTTTGTTTATTTCTCAGATTGCACTATATTCCTTTTAGGAGAAACATTCAGGTGACCCCCCCAAGGGTGTGAGGGAGGGGATTCTGGGGGCTGCAGGGGAAGAGAATGTGCCCTGAGAAATCCTGAGTGAGCAGCCATGCAAGTCAGATGTGACAGAAAGAATGTGTCGGTGACTGGAGGAGGCAGCAGTGTCACCAAAACTCTAAAGGTTATGGAAACTGATTCACATGTGTGGGACCTACCTTCTAAGACATGGTGGGAAGTGGAAAAGCTTTTTTTCTTAAATTTTTTTTTTAATTTTTTTTAAAAAGAAACCTATCCCACCTCCCTCTAATATTTTATTTTTCTCTTTCAAAAGCTAAATGTCCCAC
The DNA here is from genome assembly GCA_035584735.1 of Pseudotriccus pelzelni. Taxonomy (NCBI): domain Eukaryota; kingdom Metazoa; phylum Chordata; class Aves; order Passeriformes; family Tyrannidae; genus Pseudotriccus; species Pseudotriccus pelzelni. The sequence continues at coordinate 39,446,430 of JAWMRA010000090.1, read as the reverse complement.
TGTTTTTCAAATAAAATTTAGAGTTGTTGTTGTTGTAGTTCTTATTGTTATTATCATTACTACTATTATTGTTATCATTATTATTCTGAAAGTCTCCTATTCTCACACTGGGAGATGACCTCCTCATATTCATCTCAAACATCTGTTGAGTTTGGTTCCTGTAACATACGGAGGATTATGACCTTGCTCACTAACTCTTGAAAGAATTTTTACAGACCAGGGAGTGGCATATTCTCTTATGCTGGAGATGTACACTCACAGTTAAACTTCTCAGAGGAAGCAATGGCAAAGCAGTTTTCATTATTCAGAGAGAGCTGAAGTCCTTCACTTACCAGGATAAAACTTAGCTCCTGCAAGTATCTTAAGCAGTGAGCGATCACTTAATACTACAAAGAAGCAGATGAACCAAGAAAGGACCTGCATTCCCATCTATATTTGCAAACAACAGTCCCAGTAAAAAAAGATGATAATATCTATTCAGACCTAACCTTAACTGATGTATTTGGTTTCATATTTATATATATTAAAACCCTAACACATATATTTTATATTTTATACCTACTATATATATATATTTATAGGTTTACATTTTTCATTTAACTCCTGCAGAGAGGATGAAGAAGACAACTGTAACAAATGGGTTTTTCAGAAGTTATATGACACTTATGAGTGAGATTCTGTCGAACAGAAGGTAGAAAGAGAAGAAAATATGTAGGATTAGTGGATGAAGCTGAAGGGTTAAATAGTGCAGTTTGGAAGGAACAGGTCTGAAGTAACTACTGGATTAACTACAGTTAACCAATATAAGACAGTCATCTGTCTGAGGTCAAAGCTTACAGAAGGCCAACAGAGTTCTGACACTGAATACTCTTTTAAAAACTTCAAAATATTACTAAAAGGAAAATCTTTAGGAGCTCCTGATCATAGGAAAAAATACTAACCAAATAGAAATTCACATGTAATTGCAAACAGCAAAAATTCAGTGCCATAACTAACACATAGGAAGAAATGCAAAACCTTACATAATTTTCCAAGCACCAGGAAAGTGAACAAAAAGAACAAACGCAACACTAGTTACATAAATCTTTTTGAAGGAGAGATAGACACTATAATAGGAGTCATCATTTGAAATATCATTCCACATGAAAATTCGGTGCATTAGTTTACAGCTAGACATGGGTACATAGCAAATAGTACAACAGAAGTTTTATTAATAAAAGAAGGATAAATACCTGCATTACAGAACAGAATGTGAGGACGAGGAATACTAGCTACTTTGTTAGAGGCTGATGTCAGTTACCAAACTTGCAGTAAGACACAAGGGCCAAACCATGTAGGGTCTGTATCTGTACATGAAGTAAAAAAAAAAGCCAGAGCAAAAATATTATTATGAATCTGGTACTCCATCATGAGAAAGATTTGTTTATCTCTTTCATGAGTGAAAATAATTCCAAACGTCAATATTTTCACTTTTAGTCAGGGGAGGTTTAAACTCAGACACCTAAGCATGCAATGCCATTTCTTTCCTTTAAAACTACCCAAAGACGCCAGAGGAAGATAATAAGGGGTTCATATCTATCCTTCTGTTCAAATATATTACAGGCAGTTAAAAAAACAGACAGGAGAGATTGAAGGAACAAAGTATCAGGAAACGTCGATGAGAACAAGTGGAATTTATTCTCAGCAGCTGCAGTGTTTGTTTTAGAAAGAAACCCTCGGAGGTCCAGGTGCAAGATACCTCAGGGCTTAATCAGGCCTTCTTATGAAAGTCAGCTATTAGGTGCAGTATGAATATTTGTAATTGTGTTTTATGCTGTTGATTGAAGAATTGGGGAGTTCTTTTTTGTATTGGATAAGAACACGTTACATAGATTTTCTGTCTCCATGGGAAAAAACCTGGACATAGGGGTGTCGCTGTCAACAATAACTTTGGAGACAAAGTTATTCCTTGAAAGGACCCACAAACTGTCATCCTTGAACAGTGAAGGGGGGGGCAGTTCATTCAGTTCACTGAAGAAATTATCTGTATCAGAGACAAGAAAACCTCATGCCTTGGTACAAAACTGATTATAAGCTGGCATTAGGAAAAGACTTCTCCAATGGTTAAATCCCTGATTTTGTGCCTTGCAAGTAATTTATGCCATCCATGGAGACACCTCGAAATTGTTATAAACAGAAGATTGGCCTAGGTGGTTCATAGTTTTGTTCCACTTCTATAATTATTATATAAAATTATGGAGATTCTGTAAAGATTTGTGAAATAGCTCCGTTGAACCAGAGGTTCAAACAGCCTTCAAACAGGCTGGACAAGGATTAACACTTCAGGTGGGCAATATTCCTCTTTCCATTTCAGGGTTTGCTTTGTCAGAGAGTCTTTTGGGTGGGTATCTATGGGTCAGTTCTCAATTGCCAAAAAGGCATTGGGACAACCAGAAATATTTTAAAAATGTACCATTAGTTGTTTAACTATGCAGATAAATGTTTTAATATCCTAAAATCTAGATAAAACATAATCTTTAAGCTTTCTGTATCTCCATTTTCTGCTCACTAAAATATTTTCATATTGCGTAATTTTGTCCAATCACCCACAAACCATAAAACACCATCTCAGATACCTACAATAAAATTACCTGAAAACTGAGAAAAAGATTAATTAATCAGTCATATATGATTGCTGTCTGATTTGTATTTGTGTATATATATAATACATATTGCACTCCTAATACAATTATTATATATTGCAGAATGGAACACTATTGAGAGCACCTGACCTGATTGTCTGCTTTGTTTCATTCCAAGTGTAATCATCCTGGTGCAGGTTATTCATTGCAAAATATTTCCAATGAATTTTCAATATTTTGGGTTTTTTACTGTCAGTGGACCCAGAAAGACACATCACTAAACTACAAATGTGTGGAGAATATTCGTAATGGATTAGACTTCAAAACTATGTCAAATATGTATACTTGAGTCTCCTCTAAAAAACACAGATATTTCTCAGAGATTGGGAGTGATAAAGCTTTCTTATAAAAGGCAGCAGTTACAACATCACTTAAAGTAAAAAGAAGAACATAATCTATAGCGCAGCAGAGGTTTTTAGTACTAATATATAAAATATTGCTGCACTAACAACATTAATAGTAACAGTTCTAACAATTTCAATAAGAACATTTTAACCATGGTGGTAGTGGATCAAGAGTTGGACTTCATGATCTCGGAGGCCTTTTCCAACCCATCTGATTCTGTGATTCTATGATTTTCTTGTCCTAGAATGTATGCTGGCTGGAGTTTAAGGAGTTAAAATGGCTATGTAAAAATGTTTGATTCAGAGGTCACTGAAAGAAAGGACATACCAATTAATTAGACCACCTTCCCAATGTTACCTGCTGTCCCAAAGGTCATTAACATAAGCAGCATCTACACTTGTATTTGTTTGGGTTTTTTTCTGTGGCTAGGAAGACAGTGGCTGCTGTGTGACTTGTTCAAGTTAGTGATGAGAAGAAGAATGAGGTAAAAATCACAGAATTGTGGAATTACATACTCAGAAGAATGGTTGATATTGGAAGGGACCTCTGGAGATCACCTGCCTTGCTTAAGCAGCTCCAACTGCCCTGTTCAAGCAGCAACACCTGCAGCAGATAGTCCAGGACCATGTCCAGACAATTTTTTAATATCTCCAGTGATGGAGGTTCCAAACAGTGCTTGATCACCTCAGCAAAGAAGTGCTTCCTGGTGTTCACAGAGAACTTCCTATGTTTCAGTTTGTGCCTGTTGCCTCTGGTGCTGTCACTTAAAAGAGCTTGTTTCTGTCTTTGCATTCTCTATTTAGGTGTTTATATACTTAATAATTTCCCTGATTAGCCTCCTCTTTGGCTGAACAGTCCCCAGCCATCTCAGCCTTTACTCAAAGAAGAAAGGTAGTTCCTTTAGTACTTTTGTGGCTCTTTGCTGGACAATCTCCATGTCTCTCTTGTAATGACGAGCCCAGAAATGAACTCAGCACTCCAAGTGTGGCTTCACCAGTGCTGAGAAGTGAATCATAGAATCATTACAGTTGAAAAAGACCTCTAAGATCATCAAGCCCAACCACCAATCCAGCACCACCAGGTTTACAACTAAACCCAATCCCCAAGTACCACATCCATAGACATTTAGGGCACTTTCAGCCATGGCGATTCCACTACTTCCCTGGGCAACCTGTCCAATGCCTGATCACCCTTTCAGCAAGAAATTTCCTAATTTCCATTCTAAACCTCTCCTGGCACAGCCTGAGGCTGGTTCTTCTTGTCATGTCACTTGTTACTTGGGAGAGGTAACAAGAACCCACCTTGCCACAACCTCCTTCTAGGTAGTTCTAGAAAGTAGTAAGGTCTCCCTCCCTCCTTTTCTCCAGGCTATACTATCCCAGTTCCCTCAGTAACTTCTCATAAGGCTTGTGCCTCAGACCCTTGGCCAGCTTTGTTGCCCTTCTCTAGACACGCTCCAGCACCTGAATGTCTTTCAGGTAGTGAGGGGCCCTAAACTGAAAGGATCTGAGATGAGGCCTCCCCAGTGCTCAGTACAGAGGGAGTGAAGTATAGTGAAGAGTCTCCTCTCTCAACCTCCTGTCAGTAGTTCTCCTAATGTGAAAGAGCATTCCGTCTGCCATCTTTGTTGTAAGAGTACATTGCTGGCTCATGTCCATTTTGGGTCCCCCAGGACCCTCAGGTCCTTTTCTCCCAAGCTGCTCTCCAGCTGGGCAGTCCACAGCATACAGTAGTATATTGGCTTATTCCTCCCAAAGGGCAAGACCTTGCACTTCTCCTTGCTCAGTTTCGTGAAGATTCTGTTGCCCCATTTCTCCAGGCTATTGAGGTCGCTCTGGGTGCCAGCAGGATCAGCTACTCCTTCCAGTTTCATGTCAGCAGCAAACTTGCTGAGGATACACACTGCCTCATCAGCCAGATTATTAATGAAGATATTTCCCAGAACTGGACCCTGTATTGACCCCTGTGTTACACCACTGTTATTGGCCTCCAGCTAGTCTTAGTTCCACTGATCACCAGGCCTGGACATTCAGCCAGTTTTCAATCCACTTCACCCAGCCCAACATTAACAACTTGTTTGTGAGGATCTTAAGGGTGACGGTGTCAAAGCCTTACTGAAGTCATGTAGGCAATATCCTCTACTCTCCTATCGTCTACTAGGCCAGTCATTTCATTGTGAAAGTTTGTAAAGTTGGCCAACCATTACTTCCCTGTGGTGAACCCATGCTACTGATGATTTTCTCATCATTTTTGTCATTTTTCATGTGCTTGGAAATGGTTTCAAGGCCTAGGTGCTCCATCACCTTCCCAGGGACTAAGTTGAGACTGACTGACTTATGGGGAAAAAAAGAAGTAGATCCACAATGCTCAGATTGTATATGCAGATTGATTTGTTGGTTTCAAATGGTTTAAATATATTATGGCCCAAGCAATTTTTGGCCAAGGACTACACAGGCATCCCAATTGGAGAGTAAAGTCAGTTATAAATGAGCAGGGAAAAAAAAGAATGTAGGGTCATTCCGCTTCTTTGCTGTACAGGAGGATTCATAAACAGAACAGCACAATAGGATTCATTACATGCACTGTACCACAGCTTAGCTTTTCTAAACTCCACCTTACACAAACCTTTCCTGTCCTTCCACTCTGTAGGTTCAGGTCAAGAATGTCATCTTTAAAACCAAAGAGAAAACAACAAGCCCTGTATCTACAGTCCTTCAGGTCTGCTCAAACTGAACTTGGACTTCAGAGTTAAGCACTAGGTCAAACATTTGAGTATTTGGCCATTCCTCTTTTTTCTCCTCGGTGCAAAAATGTTAGTTTTGCTGAGGTAGTGTCATGTGCCACAGGTGGCTCTGAAGGAATCAGATAATTAACTAAGCTCCTGCTGAGAATGTAGACCTTTTCCCCTTTCTTTTCCCTTTCAGTATGTTTCTTTTTTTTCCCCTTCTCAGAACCATTATTAACTTCTCCTTAACTGTTATAAATTGCAGACAGTGGAGAACGTCAAAAATAACACATGGAAATGCAAAAGAACAAAGTGGGAGAGATTGCTCTGTTAAGAATACCCTTTAACAAATTTTCATGTTCCATAATAAAATGTTAGAACTATGTATGCGAAATCACGAATAAAGTCTGTTGTTTTATTAAAAATAAACTTTACTGAAGGCATCCATTATTATTTTCCAGAATAAATAGCAAACTTTCAAACTTTAAGGGAGTAAGAGCCCTTCAATTGGACTTTATCTGGCAGCTGTCAACAATATGACACCTTTTCTAGGTATATCTTGCAGTTTTTAGAGCCGCTTTACTGCTATTTTCTGTATATTGAGGTCCCTGCCCCAGATCCCAGCATGAAAAGAATAAATAATGGCTGCACACCCTTAGTGAAGTAACTTTTTTTACTATAAATTGTTTGCTTGCTCCTTGCATAACCACCATGTTTGCTTGTCATGAGCTTGGATGTCGGCATTTTCTCTGTCTGACCTTACCTGACTGTTCCACTGAACTTTCTTCCAGGCCTAAGCTTCCTTCTGTACTAGAAGTTGGAAAAGGCACCTTATGGCATGTCTCAAAGCCTATCTGCAGAGATAAATGAAAGGCTCCCAGATATCATGCCAGTTCCTTGTCTGGAGAGTGGAAAAAGCACCTGATCTTCATTAGCATCACTGCTATGGTTAAGGCACTGCAGGTGTGAAAGACTATAGCTGAAATCCGACAAAACATCTGTCTTTCACAGCAACGTTAGATCTGTCTAGTGAGGGACACTATCCCCCCAGGTATGGCCTTGAATGCCATAGCAAGCAGTGTCTTGTAATTGTGAAATCAGAGTTACCATTTACTGGAAAGAATTCTTTAACAAATTATACCTAATTTCCCTGAAATTACCTTTAATTAATGGTAAAAGCATGGTTAAACTCTGTTCTCTATCACCTTCCCTTTTATCTTTATGCAAATGTGATTCCACACTATCAAACAGGCACAACCAGTCATAATAAACAGCTGCAGCTAGTTCTCTGGTTAGTAAATAGGAACTGGACATGTTCCATAGATACATTTTCTGGAATGTTGCATTGAAAATTATCTAGTTCATTCCCTGTCAACACTAATTTTTTCCTGCCAGTCCAGGCAGCAGTGTTTTTATTTGAGGCGTTGGTTTAGTCTGTTATACAGAAAAGAAACAGCAGAGGAGATTGGTTCTATCCTTGAATTTCTCCAAATAGAGTGAGCATTTGGAGCAAGACATTGAGCTTTTATCTCGCTTGAACACCTCAGGGAGGCAAAACACAGCTTAGAGATCTTGCTTAACTAACTTGTTTCCGGATAAGATACAGGTTTGTAAACATATATAAATTTCCCATTTTTTTAATATTCACATTATCAACTTTAGACACGTTGTCCATTTATGTATGGTAGAAAGACAAACTGTTCAGAAGCAGATGTTAATATGGAAAAGAGAAATGCAAACTAGTTCACTATATAACTACACACAAAATATTTACTCATGAGAAACAAATTTTGTCAGATACACAAAATTCATTACCGTGTTGTAGGTTGTCCTTAGACATGATAGAATTCCTTCTGAAGTCAGGATATTATAAATTCTTGGTTTTGTTTTTTTTTCACTTCCCTTTCTTCTTCATATCTCTAGGCCATTTAGAATACAATTTTCAACCATCTTCTGGTAATACCTTTGATTAATATAAACCTAAGGCCCTACTAGCAACCACTCAAAGACCAGCAATGTGTTTAAACAGTACTCAGTAAAACAGGATCTCAATTTATGAGTAAATCTTCAGACCTTACTGAAATTGCAAATACGGATGCTTCCAGGTGTTTTTCTACATATCTGATATATTAGTTTAGCATCTGTCTTTTCATTAGGAGTTTGTATCTTCAGAAAGCTCTATCAGAAACTTGAAGGAATACAGTCACAAAGCAGATAAAACAGGGAAAAGCAGCTAAAATGAATGTCATTGGTCAGAATTTATTTAGTTTAAGAGAAAACTTTTTAGATGCCCCTTGGCAAAGGATACTGAACTCCCCTTAAGCAATTTTTAGTAGGGTTTCCTGTTTCCAGTATGAGATGCAACTGGAGGGCCATAAATCAGTTCTCAGAATTTCTTTAATGAAAACATTCACTTTTCGAATTCTTCCCATGCAGGATCATATTCTCTTCTGTGTAGCAAGAATGTTTGATTATTGAATTAAACCACACAGACTCCTAAAACACTATAATCACAACCTGTCTGAGCCCTAAATGTTTTCAGCAGTTTATTACAAATTCAAACATGTTAAAAATGTAGCCTTGTTGTGCAATGATTGTCCAGCTTTAAAGGAAATAACATTTTCAACATCTCAGTACACCTTTATGACAAACTTTATACATGCATGTCATTGACAAAAGATTTCCCTTATCTTTTTTATTAAATTTTCAGATTTCTTATTGAAATAATAAGAATTCCTTCGTTATACAGCAACAGAGCTGCAAAGCTTGTAGATGTGCTGGTTTGCAGCATTTTGATCATCTTTATTTTCAGAGTGTGCATGTGTCCTGTTTCTTTGAGCAGGTGGTAAGAAGAGAGGCAGTGAAAAGTGATCCAGTTGCATACCGGAAACAACTTTCATGAAAAGGCCTTTGTTAAGCAGTTAGACTTTGCTGGATGTAGTTCAGACTCAGTGACCCTTTTTGTACTACAATATTGAGCCTTTCAGCAGAGAAGTCTCATGTTCAAGGTTGGTATTAGAGACAGCATGGTGTATAGAGGAAAGGCTCAGTGGAAAAGAGTGTTGTAAAGGGTTCTTTACATCACTACTGTTCTGGACACAGCTATCATATAGCAATTTTTGCTCCTTTCATGGGAATTTTCACTCTGGATGTTTACATCGTAATATCCACTAATAGGCAAGACAATAACACCTTTGCCCACTGACCTGCAGTTGTGGATGGGCCAGCAGTTGTACAACCACAGCTGCTTCCTTCTTACAAATTCTCCACTGAAAAGCTAAATCGAAATACCAGTTCCCTACCAGTCCACCCTCAAACCAAAAGCTCCAAAGTACCACAGACTGGCAGCACATTTCATCTCCTCTGTTTGCACATATCTCAAACACACCCCTAAAGAAAGCTCCAGAACTACTTGACTCTGATATTCATGGTCTTTTTTTTCCTTTAGTGAAAAAGTAATTAAAGAATTATATTTTCCTCTTCTAATGCAATTATCTTACATTGCTGATAAGCAGTAGGTATTTAAAAAACATCTAATTTTTTCCTCTCACAAAAATGAAACTAGAGAACAAGCATCTGTTAACTAAAAATACACATAAAATTGAGTTGAAGAGAGCCTGAGTTTGATGCCTGTTCCAGTGGAATGGCTGTAACTCAGCTGTATGTTTTAAGAGGTCATAGCTGTTCTAGCAGCCTAGCACTAATTCCCATCCAGAGTAGTGCCCCTGCTTGCTCTCTCCGATCCAGTCAAGTAGAGATGCAGGCAGTTGGATGCAAAGAGAGTTTGAGGTACAAATAGGTTTTAGGGTGGCAACTCAGGTTATGATGGGGTGGTCATGGAAGTTGAAACCAGACTCAAATTCACTGAAAACCAGGCTTCATACATTTTTTTTCCACCTGATTATTGTTCTTTATAATTCACACTCTATCTTTACCAGCATTCTTTAATGATCCTAAATTAATCATGATTGACCTTCTCTCAAATTGTCTAAAAATAACATAATGTTGCAGTTTGCAGTCAGCCTGGAGAAGAAGACATTTAAGTGATATTAGAGCAGTTCATTTTAGCTAGAGTACAATAAATATGATTTCTGAGTGAATTCAGTGTGTATTTCTATGTGCGTATTTTATGTCAGAGCAAATTAATAAAATGGGAAAAAACTGGTAAAAACGGGCCAGTGGTAAAGTAGTAAAAGAACTTTAGGGATATTTTCTATGAGAAAGAAAAAAATTAAAAATATTTATGTCTGAACAAATTCTGAACACTGAAATATACTTTTATGCAACATTTTCAATTAAAAAACTTACCATTCTTTATAAAGTAAGTGTGAAATCATAGGAGGCTCTATTGATAAGCACACAATGGAAGTAAATGCATCACTTACACAGATCTTAAAATGCTCATTCTTAAAAGGTATTCTAAAACAGAGTGCCTTGTGACCCATTCTGAACACTAAAATTGCTCAAATAATGCAGTACCGCAGGGAACAGATACTCCTGAACTTATACAGTTCTGTTCCCCAGAATCTGCCCTTAAAACAACCAGAGCTGTTTGCCAGTCTGGAGTAGTGCTATCATTTAGTTCTGCACAGCAGCATGTCATTCTGTTCCCATTTATGGCGAAATTATACCAGTTCATTCTTAATTAAAGAGTCTAGTTTATCTTTCCTAAGACAGTTTTTGGTTTGAAAGCTCATAATAGCTTTAGAGAATACTTTAAGTGTTTTCAGTCCTTTTAACCATTTAGTTGATGTATAGGAATGTCTGCCTTCATAGGAAGAAACAGTAATTTAATCATCTTCATTTGGTTTCTATTTGCTGCTAATTGAGCAACATTATTCTTCAGCCTTTTATTTTAATGCATCATATAGGTGTAGTTACTTTCATTATACATACTTTTACACATATATCCCACCAACTGAAACAATCCACTTATGATGATACAGGGAATTCACTTGCTCCAAAACAGGCATGGGGAAGAATTGGAATGCTTGTCAAAGATCCTGCTAACTGGAAAAAAAGACAGGCTGTATGCACAATTCTCCCCAAATAGGAACTTTATCCACTTCTTCTCTTGTTTTCTCCATGCAGTGTTAGCTCATCTTTGTCATCTGTAGTGGTTTTGAGTTTAGGCCTTCCTTAGTAACCAGGCTGTAACCAAGGAACCAAGGCTATGCTCCCAGTATTCCATACGATTTTTACGTAAGCAAGTGTATAAATAAGAAGGGGGAGGAAGCTCTCGCTCTTTCTTCCGGCAGACTGGAGGCGAAGGTTCCTGCTGTCGTTCTGCCCGGATGAAGGAGTGAGGCCTGGTGGGCCTGGTTGGTCTTGAGGAGCGGAGAGTGCCGGAGGTTGGCAACGCGGGGCTCTGCTATCTTGAGGAAAATAGTAAGCTATTATTTTGATACTTCTGTGTGTTGATGGGTTTTGGGGTTTGATTGTGTGAAACTGTATTTGAGGGGGTTTTGTGTCCTTTTTCCCTTTTCCTTTCCCTTCCCTTTTCCTTTTTGGGGGTTCCCTGTAAATAACATCCTAACTGTATATAATTTCAAAATATATACATTACTTGGAATTCAGTTGGTTCGGCTCTTTTAGTTTTGTTTGGTCTTTTCAGTCTCCCCGAAGAGAGGAAGAGGGTAGTCCAGTCACTTGGCTGGGAGCCAAGTTTGACCTGAGACATTTTTTGGAGGTCCCACCGAGATACCAGTGGGCTGTTTTGGTAACAAATCCTGGGAAGGCAGCCAAGTTCTGGCTAACAGTGTCTTTGTTTGGGAACAGTGCTGGGAGAGCTGCCAAGCTCAGGTGTGTTTATATAAATCCACTTTTTGTTTGGGAACAGTGTGGACAAATATAGAAATAATAATAAATCATGGCACTCTTTTTACTTTTCAACATAATTTTAGCAGCCCTTGTACCTGTTCTGGGCTACCTGATGTGGAAAAATCAGAATCCATAGGTGTTGGATTGGAAAGACCTTTTGTACAGGTATTCCTCTTCCCTCAGTCTGGACATTAAACAATGGATAATGGAGATTCCTAAGTTGACTGTCACCTCTAATAATTATCTAAATTGTGTGGCAACAATCCTTTTGATGATGAAGGTAATGGACATATTATTTAAAGTTGGAAGGATGGTGTTGCACTGATTTCCCTGTTATAGGAAAGGCCAAACCTCAAAGGGTCTTGCTGAAGCTTTGGAAAAGGACTTGAAAAGGGCAGTTCCTGGTTGGCAGGGAGCCTGGGAGAATTTTGGCAAATGGATAGGGTGTGTGGCACCTCCTACTACTTGGGACTTCACACCAGAGCAAGTGTTGGATTCTAATGAGATAACTCAATGCTTAATGGAAGGTTGTCTCTCATATGAGGATCCAAATACCCAACTCTCTGCTCTGTGCTGGGGCTTGGCTAGTGCTTATTGAGCCACTGTAGATCACGCTCAGAAGGCTAAGGCTGAGATGGGGACACAAACTGTGCCAATCAGAATTAGGGATATTCCTATGGAGTCCACCAAGTTTGGAAACCAGACACCACCTGAAGCCAGCACAGCTTCTGCCAAACCCGCTGACATTGGAGTTCCAATTATGGACTTTATAAACATGGGAACTCACACGACAATACCTACAGCCAAGGCAACGACCGAGACTGGGGCCCACACCACAAATTCTGAAATCACTATTGCCCCTATAACAAAGCAGAAGACGTGGGTAAGGGAGGATGCAGCTCCCACAAGCCTAGCTCCACGACTGAGACGTGTAACTGAAGAAGAGGAAGAAGAAGAAGAGGGAGCAAAGGGACTAAGAATTCCCCTTCCTAGGGAATTTATCCCATCCGAGTATCGACTAAAGGAAGAAAGGATGGCTGCAACAGAGGAAGAAGTAGCCATGAGAGAAGGAGCACGTCCCAAAGAATTAGGAATGCATCCAAAAGAGAAGTGGACACATCCAAAGGAAGAATGGGCAGCAGCACAGGTGGCTGGTAAAACACAAACACCACCAAAGAAAATATTGACACCCAACAATACCCTTCTTGACTGTTCAGCAGAGGATATGGAAGACTATCTGAAATCCTCATACCAGGGTCTGGAGGATTATTTGTTACCTCCATCCGTGATAAGCCCATCCTGGAGCCGTGCTCAGTCTCCACCTCCACAACCTAGAGAACCATCCCTGCGACGTACCCAGTCTCTACCTCTACCTCCACAACATAAAAGCCCATTCCCATGACGTGCTCAGTCTCCACCTTCATATGAGAGAGGCAGAGTGGAAATAGTTCCATGTAGATATGTCAAAAGAGAAGTGGAAATGGGTAGGGGGGACCTTCATCCTGGAGCAGGAGTTGTGCGAACATCTGAAGTGTTACAATCAATGACCCCAGCGGAGCTCAGAGATTTAAGAAAAGATTTCAGTCAATGGGCTGGTGAATGGATTCTAACCTGGCTGGTGTGATGCTGGGATAATGGAGCTAGAAGCCACATGCTAGAGGGTCACGAAGCACAGCAGTTGGGATCCCTGGCTAAAGACTGTGAGATTGAACAAGAAATTGCAAGAGAGCCAAATAATCGTAGTCTGTGGCTCTGAATCCTTAGTGCTGTGAGAGAGAGATATCCCTTTAAAGAATATTTAACAAATTCTCCAGGAAAGTGGAAGACTGCAGAAGAATGCATTCAATACCTACGAGAATTGTCCATGCTTGAAGTCATCTATTGTAATCCGGACTATTACGATATCTTAGACCCTGTGAATCTCCCGTGTACAAATCCAATGCGGAGAGAAGTGATTAAAGGTGCCCCTGCACCATATGTCAACTGCATGATCTCAGTATTCCATCCAAGGATGGATGAACCAGATGCAGAAACCACATGTCAATGAATACGGAGCATAGCAGAGAATTTGGAAGATTTCTCTGATGTCTGACATCAACCCATCTGCTCTAGTGAAAGAATGGAAAGAGATTATGACTATTCCAGATATAGGACGACTACGAAGACAGAGATGACAGAGATTACCGAGACTACAGAGACAGACCAGTAAAGTGGTCTAGACCACAAGCTTGACCTCGACCTCAGTCTTGGTCCAGATCTTGGTCAAGAACTCCTCCTCTTACATGCAGGAGGGAAGGCCCTAAAAACCAGTCCTGTAATCAACTGTGGTCTTACCTGCGCAACCACAGAGAGAACATGAAAAAGTGGAACGGGCAACCCACTTCCAAACCTGAGGCCAGAGTAAGAGAGTTAAAGCAGAAGGAAGCCAATAAGAAAATTGTCTATGTGGTTGATGCAGATTTCTTGGAAAAGCAATTGCAATCTCCAAGATGCAAGAAGGCTGAAGTCTGCTTTCAGGATGACAAGAAGGCCTCTGGTGGAGCAAATAAGAAATCCAGCAGTGAATGCTCTGACCAGGACCAATAGAGGGGCCCTGCCTTCTCCAGGACAAAGAAAGGGACCAGGAAGATAATCGGGTTTACTGGGCTGTGTGGGTTCATTGGCCTGGCACATCGGATCCACAGAGATACCGAGCTTTGATAGACACCAGTGCCCAGTGTACAATGATGCCGTCTGAACATAAGACTACAGAGACTGTTTCTAGTTCTGATGTGACAGGAGGGTCACAAGAGTTGTCAGTGGTGGAGGACAATGGCAAAAGCATCCCATTGTGATGGGACCACATGCCCCTTGTATCCTTGGTATTGACTACCTCAGAAGAGGATACTTCAAGGACCCGATGGGCTTTCGGTGTAGCCACTAAAACAGTGCATAGGCAACAATACCGGACAAATCGAAATGCTGTGATCCCCACTTATAAGATGATTCGGAAATTGGAGAGTCAAGGGGTGGTCAGTAAGACTCACTCACCCTTCATTTGGCCTGTACGTAAATCTGATGGAGAATGGAGATTGACTGTGGACTATCATGGCTTGAATGAAGTCACGCCACCGTTGAGTGCTGCTGTGCCAGATATGTTGGAGCTCCAGTACGAGCTGGAGTCCAAGGCAGCGAAGTGGTACGCTACTATTGACATTGCAAATGCATTCTTCTCCATTCCCTTAGCAGCAGAGTGCAGGCCACAGTTTGCTTTCACCGGGAGGGGCATTCAATACATCTGGAATCGGCTGCCCCAAGGCTGGAAACACAGTCCCACCATCTGTCATGGACTGATCCAAGTTGTACTGGAGAAGGGTGAGGCCCCAGAACACATCCAATACGTTGACGACATCATTGTATGGGGGGACACAGCAAAGGAAGTTTTCAAGAAAGGAGAAAAGATCATCCAGATTCTGCTCAGAGCCGGTTTCACCATTAAGAAGAGTAAGGTTAAGGGACCTGCCAGAGAGATCCAGTTCCTAGGGGTGAAATGGCAAGATGGAAGACGCCAGACTCCAACCGACACCATAAATAAAATTGTAGCAATGGCTCCACCGACAAACAGAAAAGAGACCCAAGCTTTTCTGGGAGTCATAGGCTTCTGGAGGATGCATATCCCCAGGTACAGCCAAATTGTGAGCCCTCTTTACATTGTGACCCATAAAAAGAACAATTTCCAATGCGGTCCTGAACAACAGCAGGCTTTCAGGCAGATCAAGCAAGAAATTGCCCATGCCGTGGCTCTTGGACCAGTCAGGACAGGACCAGATGTAAAGAATATGCTTTACTCTGCAGCTGGAGATAAAGGTCCCTCCTGGAGCCTCTGGCAAAAGGTGCCTGGTGAAACACGAGGGCGACCACTTGGCTTCTGGAGCCAAAGCTACTGAGAATTTGAGGCCAATTACACCCCTATGGAGAAGGAAATCTTAGCAGCATATGAAGGCATACAAGCAGCCTCAGAAGTGATTGGCACTGAAGCACAGCTCTTCCTAGCACCCTGACTACCAGTTCTGAGTTGGATGTTTAAAAGGAAAGTGCCTTCTACACATCATGCCACCGATGCCACATGGAGCAAGTGGATGGCTTTGATTACGCAACGTGTCCGAATCGGGAACTCGAATCGCCCTGGAATTTTGGAGGTCATAACAAACTGGCCTGAAGGTGGGAACTTCAGTCTGGCAGATGAAGAGGAAGAAGAGCCGGTTAATCGAGCTGAAGAAGCTCCACCATATAATCAGCTGCCAGATGAAGAAAAGCGCTATGCCCTTTTCACTGATGGTTCTTGCCGAATTATAGGAGGGAACCGGAAGTGGAAAGCAGCTGTTTGGAGTCCCACCCGACGAGTGGCGGAGGCCACTGAAGGGAAAGGCGAATCGAGTCAGTTTGCAGAACTCAAAGCCGTCCAGTTGGCCCTGGACATTGCAGAGCGAGAAAGATGGCCAAGGCTCTACCTCTACACCGACTCATGGATGATAGCC
>JAWMRA010000090.1:39411575-39422108 GCA_035584735.1 Pseudotriccus pelzelni | reverse complement strand
TAGTCATCATAGACTCATTAAAGAAAATTTTGAGTAGCCCTCTGTGACTGATATAGTTGTTGATTAGAGAGCAGTAGAAGTCATTTATCTCCACTGCAACAAGGCTTTCAACATTGTTATCCTTCTCTTAACATCCTCATAGACATGTTGATGAGATCTAGGCTAGATAAGTGGACCGTGAGATAGATTAAAAAACAACTAGTCCCAGAGGATTGTGATTACAGGCGTGAAGTCCATCTGGAGGCCTGTTACAAGCTGTGTACTGGGACCAGTACTGTCTGACATCTTCAACAATGACCTAGACAATGGAACAGACTGTACCTTAGCAAGTTTTCTGATGAAAAGCCCCTAATGGACAGCAAGCTGACTATGAGGCAGAAATGTATTCCTGAAGAAAAAAATGCTCTGGAGGGTCTTTTACATGTGTAAGTAAAAGATCCCATCCCTGATGAGATCCCTGATGGGAAGAAACGAAGAAGAGGCAGCCAGAATGAGTGGGTGGAGAGAGGTGGGCAAGAAGTTGGGTGGGGTTACCGCTGGGACAGCTGACCAGAACTGGACAAGTGAATATTCTATACTTTAAATATCAAGTTTCCCATATGATGGGCTTTCTTCCCTTCTCACTTGAAAAACCTTTTAAAGTCTTTTTTTAAAAATTTCCATTTCATATTCTTCAACAACCTGCCAAACAATCACAATCAGAGAAATCATTAGCTTTTGATTGGAAGATTTCACTGGAAAAAGCTCAGAAGAGTCTAAGGCAAGCAGCTCATTTGAAGAAAATACTGCCACAGCTTGTGATGTTGGGTACTTAACTTCATTTATCTTCACCAGTTTTGTCTTTTCAGAAGGCTGGTGTTACCCAGCTAATACATTGTGTAACTAAGCATATACCCAGTGGTTGCATCCTTATTGGTGGTTTGAGTAACATCAATATGAAGAAGCCACATTGAGGAGAATTTAATCAACCCATTCCTTATTCTTCACTTAAGAAAGATCACACTCTGGACGGAGGAAGAGTCACATGTGATACAATCTCCCACCTTCTTACTTGCACAACCCTGATAATTGCTACAGGTTGAAAGGACTCCTTCATTCATCTTTTATGCTTCCTTTTCAACTGTAATGTTATTCTCTCATCTAATTGTACTAAAAATTGTACAATTTGCCGTGACTTTAGTAAAACCTTTTTTACCATTTCACAAAGCATTCTCATGAAGAAGCTGGCTTCCTGTGGTATGGACAGGTACACTCATCACTGGGTTAAAAACTGGCTGAATAGCTGAACCTGAAGAGTTGTGGTGTAGTTGCATCTAGTTGATAGTCAGTAACAAGTGATATTCCTCAAAGTTCAGTACTGGGGCCAGTATGTTTATTGGTTAATAACTTTATTAATGATCTGGATGAGGAGATCAAGTGCACCTTCAGTCAGTTCACATATGACACCAAGTTGGGCAGGAAATTTGTTCTGCTGGAGGGTAAGAGGGCTCTTCAGAGAGATCTGGACAGAGTGGATCAATGGGTTGAGGCCAACAGTATGAGGTTCAACAAGGCCAAGTGCCAGGTCCTTGCAACACTACAGGTTTGGCTGGAAAGGTGCCCAGCAGAAAAGGACCTGGGGGTGCTGATTGACAGCAGCTGAACAAGGGCCAGCAGTGTGCTCAGGTGGCCAGGAAGGCCAATGGCATATTGGATTGTATCAACAATAGTGTGGTCAACAAGACCAGGACAATGGTCCTCCCCCTGTACTCAGCACTGGTGAGGCCGCACCTCAAATCCTGTGGTCAGTTTTGGGCCCTTCATGACAAGAAGAACATTGAGCTTCTGGATTAAGTCCAGAGAAGGTCAACAAACCTGGTGAAGGGTGTGAAGCACAAGTTTTATGAGGAGAGGCTGAAGGAGCTGGGGGTGCTTTGCCCAGAGAAAAGGAGGCTGAGGAGAAAGCTTACAACTACCTGAAAGTGGTTGTGACAAGGTGGGGATTGGCATCTTCTCCCAAGTTACAAGAAACAGGATGAGAGGAAATTACCTCAAGTTACACCAGGAAAGGTTTAGACTTGGGTACTGGGAAACATTTCTTCCTGGAAAGCAGTCAGGTACTAAAAAGGGCAGCTCATGGAAGTGGCTGATTCAGTGCCCCTGGAGGTATTTGAAAGACAGGTAGAAGTGGCACTTAAGAGACATGGTTTAGTGGTGAACTTGCCATTGTCAGGTTTATGGTTGGACTTGATCATCTTACAAGTTTTTTCCAACCTAAATTGTTTTATGAAAAATTACTGGATTATATGGACCTTTGTGTTTAATGTAGATGTTAGTGGGTTTTGCAGTCAATAACATTGTAGCACTATAACAAACCAATATTTTTATGCTGCCTTTGACTTTTGAGAAAACAAGTTCTACTTGCCTCCCTCAAGTATCATCATATAAATACATGTGTGCAATTCACAGAAGTTGTGTTTAAAGTTCAGAAATTTTTCACTAAGCTTTTAGAGCCCTAGTACCACATTGCCGATTGTTTTTAACTTGTAGGAATACTGCTTTTCTATCTGTCAGTTTGGACGAAGTTGGTCTTTTTATTTTAATCCCACTTGCTCAATAAATTGAAATGCCTTGAATTACCGTTTGTCTGTCTATACTATACATCTTCAAATTACTAATTTTTCCTTCATGGCTTTGAAAATCCTGTTTTAGAATATAATTCTAAACAATGACATAAATGCCATAAAAAATTCTGGGAAGCAACCCTACACCTTCTGCAAACACTTAGCAACACTATGCATTTGTTTTATTCCTGCTGGTGTGAATCACGACCTTATCTTTAAATGCTCTGGCTTTTGTCATTCTATGTCTCAGACACTGTTATTGTCACGATAATTTTGTCAGAGAATTATCCAGACAGTGCAGAATGGGCAGGAATACTCAGCACAGCAGTGTAATCTTTCACATCATCCTAATACTGTCTGGCTTGGATGTATTAAAGTACATAGCTCTAAGACAGGCAGCAGTGAAAATGCAATTTGCAAAGAATTATTAGAAGGCAGAGAGCCCCTAACAAGATGAGTAATTTAGAAGTCGTGATACCAATCCTATTTCTCCCTATAGACTCTGGCAGTTTTCTGGTTTTTTTCTCTCTCCCCGCCCCACACCCACTGCTTTTCTGTGTTGGAGGGGTTAACAGCAGAGCAGACTGAAGTGGCATGTATTACCATGTCTTCTGCATGACTGATACTGCAATCGATCTGCAGCGGTTCATTTTCTCTCTGGAATCTTTGCCTACTGAGAACAAATACAAACACATGTGGAACCAATAGGAAGCAGACCAAGGGGTTTAAGAGCGTGTACCAACCTATGTCAGAAACTTCTCACTTAACAGATGGGGCAATTAATAAAACATTCAAGTGGTATGACTGCGTCAAGGTGCCTTTAAGTGCTAACAATCCTCTTTTGTCTTACTACTGTAGTGTACAGATGGATTCCAACTGAGAATAAGCACTGCATTGTGCCCATGTTTGCCATCATGTAGTGTCACGGTATTTATGGACTGCCAGGTGTCCAATGCCTATTATTTTAAAGACAAATAGGAAACTGGTTCCTTCCCTTCTAATTCCCGCCTGCTCTAGTATTTCAAGTGATGAAGTGATCACTAATCAGAATAGATTTAAACTTTACAAGCAAATCAGTCTTTTTATCAATTTATAAAGGAAGGATTTGCCATAAAATAAAGTTCACACAATGACTCCTCAGTTAACATGCATCTTTACTGTACTGCTCCTGGATAAAAAAGTGCTTTGTAGGATTGTGCATGCCCTGCAGTATGCCACATGACACGATATGTTGATTCTCAGAACCAGATAATTATTTTCCCTCTGGAGTATGAAATGCAAAGCTGTCTATTTCCTATTTAAGACTTCAAGGTAATTTTTACCAGGATTACTAATCTGGGTGTCCTGACCAAATTCAGCTGTACTCCTCTACGCTTATGGCCCATCTTCAATTCCCTTTTCTTCTCTTCCCTCTCTCTTTTCCATAATAATTCTCAACTTTCTGTACCACAGCTGGCACAGGATAACTCTCATCCTTGTAGAGGTCTGTTCTCAGTTAAGCACAAGAAATTTTGGTCTCCTTTGAGATGAAAATGCTTTAAAAATACTCTAAGGCTCAAAAGAAAGTAGAACAAACATTGATTTATCTTTTTTTTATATATGTCATCAAACTTTTACTTCTCAGTTCAGACAGAAAAAGAGCATTGAAGGTGAGGCTGTTTCCTCAGGATGACCGATTCATTTTTTTACTTTCTATCTTTGTTAAACCACTAAGTGGAGGAGCAGAGTCTAGCAAAAAGACATCATTGAAAGAGATCGGAGGATTCTAATTCTATTGTTGCAGGGTACAAGTATTTGATTACGTCACCTTCACATTATTGCTTTGTCATAACATACTGCGTAACTAATAATCTGCTTGTCCAGTGAGTTGTGCATTACTGATTTTATTATTGTTATTCTATTTTTTACCTCAAGCATACATCAGAAAAAAGAGAAGGCTGTTTTGTGTCTCAGAGCATCCCTTCATCAGCTTCAGAAATATTCTGTGGATGGTAAACTTGAAAAAAGGAGGCAAAAATGTGTTTAATTTGGTCTTTATTTCTCCTTTATTTTGCACATAAAAATGGTATTACCTCAAACTGTTTTTCACAGTTTGTGAGTAAGGTTTGCAGGATCAAGTCCTGCCTATTATAAATACAATGAGCCTGTCAACTCACCACAAATTGATGGAGTTGCCCCCACCCATTTGTGAAATCATTAAATTAAATGCCACTCACAGAGAAATCTCTTACTATGACTGATGAAGACTACATGCAGTTTCTCTCACTGATATTTGTTCAAATTTCAGATACTCTTTGCTGCTGGTTTTTACTTCCAATTTATTTTTTACTCAGCTTTTGCATTAGCTAATCACTTCTCCTTGAGGGGAATTTTTTTACTGTAGACAAGACTTTTAATTAAGGCTGGAGAACATTGCAGGAAAGCTGTGTTTGTTCAAAATGAAACAAAATGGCTGTAAATTCTAGGCCAGGTCTTTGCAATAAACAAATTGCAAACATTCATAAGCTTGAGTCAGGAGAAAAAAAGAAAAAGCTTCAGCCTTTAGATAGCAAGCTTGACTCGCATCTTCCAAGCTACTGTAGACTATGTGGACTAGAGTGGTTGCAATGCTCAGTAGTGGGCTGTACCTGCCCACACCTTTGTGGTGGGCTGCAGAACACGTAGACAAATCAAGACAAAATTACTGCCATGTCTGCAATATGGCATCCAAACATCCACTAGAGATTTGCAGTAAAAAGGAGTAACAACGCTAGCGGAAGGACTACCACACCAACTTTTCAGAATACGAATTACACCATCCTTTCCCCCTATGGGATCTTTACTGTGCTTATCATGACTAAGGTCTGGCAATAATGAAGCTGTAGGATCAGTTTGGTGAAGGCTGTCTGGTTTCTTTGTTTTATGCTGTGTATGAATTGTTTGTAAATTAAGACACGTGGAGGAGAAATAGCTATACTGGAGTTAGATTGGATTATCCTCATCTCCTCCAACCTATCTAGAACATCTAGTTCGTCCACCTATCATTAAGGGAATAAATGTCTCTACAGTGATCCATGGACATGTAGACACACCTCATCTGCACAGGAAATAATGGAACTGTAGATACAGCACATCAGACAATTCTTTTTAAAGTTTTACAATAATATGGCAATATATGCATGTCCAGTGGAGTGATGTGTTCCAGTGACTTCCGTAAGCTATAACTGTTGTCTCTCCTCAGCATTTTCTTCTACACATTTCAACTTACCTATGTCATTTTTGCAGCATAATAGCTCTTGTATGGCTAGCAGATCCTCAGTGGGTGGAAAGCATGTAATTCCAGAGAAATACCCAATTTTGTTATGGTTTAACCCAGCCAGCAAATAAGCACCACACAGCTGCTTACTTATTCCCCCACAGTGGGATGGGGGAGAGAACTGAAGGGCTAAAAGCAAAAAAACTCGAAGGTTGAGATAAGGACAGTTTAATAGGTATAGCAGAAGCTGCACACCCAAGCAAAGCAAAACAAGGAATCAATTCACTGCTTCCCGTGGGCAGGCAGGTGTTAAGTATTGCTCAGCAGTAACTAAAACATCCCTGCGCTATCAACACTGTTTCTGATACAAATCCAACACATGGCCCCATCCCAGCTACTGTGAAGAAAATTAGCTCTACTCCGTGTAAGACCAGCACAAATATACAACAGGAGAACTTCTGCTTTACACTAGGTCTACCACTGTGAGGCAACACAAGTGTCCTTATTTCTGACCAATGAGCAGAAACTCAACTTTTTTAATATTATTTAAGTTTGTTACCAAAAATTCCTTATGCTTGTTGCTGGAACCACCATCAGTATTAAGCTGCTGCCAATGTCACCAACACAAGGGTGACATATTTTATTTCAAGAGCCTTTCACTGTAGCATAAAACCTCTCACAATTGAACAAATTACAAATAATTTACTGATATATTTTTTCCATCCCTAAATTATTGAAAGCTTCTTTTGATTTCTGAATTTTTAGAACAACCAGATATGGAAGTCATAACTTTATGATTTCTTTATTCTACTGGCAGTCAATGAACTCAGGATGAAGTAGAAAAGAAAGCCAAATACCACAGATTTCACAGATTTTCCCTCATTCTGTGCATAGCTCCTTCAGAGGATTCGCACCTTCACCAACTCATTCTTGGTCACCATTTGTATGTTTTGGACCCCTTTTTTTAAGAGCTAGCTGCAATTTACTTTCGTTGTTTCAGAAGATGCTTCTGGGTCTCACCGATGAGTAGAAATATGCCTAACAATGCTTTCTGGAAATTTTTTTTTTTTTTTAAAAAGAAGAAGGCGGCAAATTCCACTTCCCAGTTTTGACTTCTTCAAATAGAGTCTGATTCAGCAATCCCCTCTTGACAGGCCTTACCTGCTTATCAGCTGTGTAGATGGCTAAATTACTTGCCTGGCTGCCTGCATAGATGTATAAAACTCCTAAATTGCTCCAGTCTGCTTTTCAGGAGGAAGGCATCAGAGAAAGCCACAAGATGTTCAGGTTGAAGGAGTGCAGTCTAGGGAAGAGCTCTTTCACTTTCCTTCACCATAGGAGATTTCAGGTCGCTGAACAGCACCAAGAGTTTCAGAGACTGGGAGGAGATGCTGCCCAGGCTGCTAGAGAATCTGCTTGTTCAGCACAGGCAGACTGCAGCTCTGGCCAGCTGGACTTTTATACAGTGCCACACAGAGATTAAAGATAACCTCCTGCTCAATGCAAGGGTGGCACTAGTGGGACAAACATGCCTGGTCCTCCTTACAGTTTGAGCTGTGATAGATGCAAAAAGGAGAAGGAGATCTGCATTGCCCAGTGATTGTGAAGACAGACCAAGATAATGTAGCAACTAGTCTCAGTGCAGTGTTAAGTACTGCTCAGCAGTAACTGTGGGCAGTATGGATGGGTGCTTTCAGTTCCATGAATGTTGAAGTGTGGCTGATGTACAGCCTACAAGAAAATGTGTATAATGTGTCAGTTATATTAAGCCTCAGTTATGTATTGAGCAATCACACTCTCTACCCATCCCTTCCCATCCACTTACCCCTGCAACACATTAATCTAACAGCAAATATTTTCATAAAAGGCTCCCTTGGTTTTGTATCATGCTATTGTTTCGGGAAAACAAGTTTATAGTTTTTGTAGTGTCCATCTTCCCTTTCCCCAAACATACTGTTTCCTGCCAATCATGCAGGAACACAGAGTGCCAGGCACTTTTGACAGGATGTTTGCTTGCTGCTGACGCTAGCCAAGTTGCAAGTCTCAGCACTTACACTGAATATCCAAGCATAAGAAAATGTCTTGAACAATTACTGTAACATTAACAGGGTTGTTTATACTCTAAACCAGCAACAGATTATTCCCAGGTGAGGAAAAGTTGCTGGTGAACCCGTAAGATTTAGCAGTTTTCATATTGTAATAGTTTTGCAGAGCAAATACCAGACAACTTACAGCATTCTCTTAAACAGAGCTAGATCTTTTTGGTATTGTCAGTGAAAAAACCAAAAGATACCTAAACACCCCAGACTGAGTAGTCTGAAACTTATTTAATTTTTTTTTTTTCAGAAATCAATCTAAAATAGTCACTAGTTAACATTCCATAGGCACACTTCTACTCTGATTAAAAAACATCATTATTTCAGGACATCAAATATTGATGTAACAGTGTGAGATATAGATGAAAAGCAATCAGAACAGCTTTCCAGAGTTCTCAGTAGCTCACTATGCATTTTCTATTTGCTGCTCCATTTTCTGCTGTTAACCTGCTTGTGGATGTTCCAGATAAAAAAACATCCAGGGTATGTTTGTATCCTGGCAGAAGAGGCTGTGTTACTTTACACAAAATGCTGGTAGTTGTGCCTGTTTGAACAGAAGAAAGTCAAGATTCAAGATAGATGAGATCCATCCAACTGCTTAGGCAGTAGTTTGTGCAGTATTGTTACTCTGTATTAACTATAAACCTGCACAGGAAGAAGGATTAATTCAGAATATAAAGAGTTTTAGTGGTCACAGGTTAGAAAATTATTCTATTCACAGGCTTATGTCTCTATCTATTAATCCATTCTTCAGTGTTGGAAAGTTTCTGTTTCTTTTTCTCTCAATATTTTGTGCTTTCACTCATTATCTCGGGTGTAGTGAGTATCTGCAGATTCAGGGTCTTTGTTTTCTCAAAAATGCAATATGTGACAACAACTAAGGTAACATTTGAGAAAGAACTTTTAAAAGCCACAGGTTCCTAGAGAAATATTTTAGAACATATCAGGATTCAATTTAGGGTAAGAACATGTCACATTAAGTACCACGTTTGGGAGATGTATGCAGTGAAATCATGTAGCTGCACAGCCCTGAGTGATGAAGTATCTCTGTTACCAAACTAACAGTTGATTACCTTCTAGGCATGTACATAGTTCTTGGGTTTCCAGTTTGCATCTTTTACAACCACCTGCATTTCACCACAACAGCTTTCCATGCCTGGACTTGTGAGGAACAACAGAAAAGCAGTATTTTTGAGAAGCCTTCAGAGTGGGGCTTTCTGAGTTGTTGACCTGCACATATCCAGAAGGGGCCAATAACTAAGTATGAAGCATATTGGCTCAGAAACTGAAAGCATAGTCATCCTCAATAGATGGTGTTGATTGGGTTTTTTTAGCTATTGACTAACTAGTCAAATTGACTTCCCAGAGATATAATTCTAACTGAGCAAGAATAATATTCTATGTAAACAGAAACATACTTATGTCATAGTTTATTTTGCCAGCTCCCTGGGCAGTATCTTCTTTGTCTTAATGGCTGGAGATCAGTGCTTGTTCTTTATCCATTGACTTCCCTCTCTGCACATGCAACATAAAAGCCTGACCTTTCATCCTGAAAGCCTCAGTGGACTGAAGCCAAAGTAACCTCTCAAATCCACATGATTTGCAGCTTCTCCAAATAACTACTAATCACATAGATGGAAATTGTCTATGTCTCCAATAAATTTTATAGAAATAAAGTCCTGGGTTTAAGAACCTTACAATGACTCTTACAACTTCTTTTGCCGCTAGCAGTTTCTTGTTATGTTTATTACTCTATCTTCCTGGCTGTATCTGGACTGAGTCGAGGATGGGTGCCATTACACATGCCACAATCCTATGTTCACAGCTGCCAGGGCTGGGTTTTGGCTAAAGTATTCCCTAGCTCTATTGGGCCCATATCCTTTGGCGAAAGTCCAGACCAAATAGTGCTATCCTGGTTCTGGGTCTTTACTTGAATAGAGAGCTGCAACAAGGTCATAGTATACCTGGAAAGCAGTCCGGGGCTCCCCAGACTAGAAATAGCCTTTGCCATAATTGTTCATTTGCAGACAGAGAGAAAAAGTATTTGTTTCCTTCTGCATTTAGACTTCTGAGATTTAAAAGGTGGGAGAGAGTTTTTAAGATACTGAGATGCAAGGTTTTGTTAGCAGAGGTTATGTGTTCTCATAACATGTACTTGCTGCATCTTCTGAGTGGGCACAGGCTTTCAATATATCGTAGATACAAAATGCTGAAGATGACATACATTTGCTGTGCAGCTGTGAAAAGCTTTAGTTGAGATCAGAGCATGCTGGCCATTTTCACTGCCCTGTGTAAACCCAGCCTTCCATATCAGCTGTTATCCCACAGCAAAACATGGAGAATAACAGATGCAGAGAGAGGATACGCAAAGAAAATATGATGATATGAAGAAACAAATCCAGTCTCCTTTAGGGAATAAGAGTTTGAGTTTGTTTCTATTCCATGAGGTACTTTAGTACTTAGGTACTATGGTGGCTGAATGTCTAACTGAAACAGACACTCCACCTAGATTAAACAAGCAGCTTTTTCTTTTTCTTTTTCTTTTTCTTTTTCTTTTTCTTTTTCTTTTTCTTTTTCTTTTTCTTTTTCTTTTTCTTTT
>JAWMRA010000090.1:39377555-39396426 GCA_035584735.1 Pseudotriccus pelzelni | reverse complement strand
TCTTCTTGAAGATGTAATTGGCAAAGGCGTCACCTGAACTCCTGATTGGCTTTTGTCCGGAAATTCATCCGGACAAATTATTTGCAATCCCCAAGGAGGGGGACTTTTGCAAACCCATGACACAGAAATATGGTAAAATAAGCAAAGGCTTTCACCCAGGTTCTGAATGTATAACCAAAATCGAAACAGAATCATGCTGATCATGCAAATTGTGTGAAGGACTGCCAACAATCAGGTAATTTGATAACGTTTCCTCCAGCTGAAGAATTATTTTTTGTCTATTGGTATAATCAACATCATTGAAATAGATGAAGATAAAGAAATATTTTAATACAGAAGGTAAAAAGCATAAATCGGTATAAAGTCAAAAAGATTTGTAAGTAAGCACTCAACTTTGGGAACTTAACAGATCTTGCAAGAAAACTTCGACTGTAGAGGAAGTGATTTTGATTCCCTCTTTCAAGATAGCAAGCTTCAGGTTGAAGAATTTGAGATCCATCAGAACTCTTAATGAATTAAGTGAATTTCATGCAGAGAGAATGCACTGATCACCTATCTCACTCTGACTGCAAACAATCTGTGTTAGAAACCTACAAATCTGGTTCTTCCAGAAATTTGGATTGAGTTTGTAATAATATTTTCTTACTTATATTAATGTGAACATCTAGAAATCTCAGGGAAGCCTGGCATCTTAGTTTCCCAGAAGCTAATCAAGTAGACCATAAAATGAAGCACTGCTATTGTATTTGACCATCTAGAAATGAAGACACGGGAAAGTTAAAATCTAAATATTCCCATTTTCAGTCTCCACAGACCTACATTTTGAAAATGATTGTTGGGAATCATCATTCAATAGACTGTGCTTGTGCTGAGAGTACTCACAGTTAAGCCCTTGGTGGCACATATAAAATCCTTCTAACGGTGTCATGCCATTCATTATCCGAAAATCACTATAATAGTGTAAGTGCATAGTTGTGTGTAACTTCCACTGTTACATGTCCCACTGACCAAAGACTCCCCAGAGGAGGAGGAAAATAGGAAACAAGTGGCTGATGGTGAGATGTGTGCTGGCTGCTTAAAGTCAACCATTCCACTCTTCTCAAGGAGACCCAAAGGCATGTGAGTCCTTGTGGCAGCTCAGGCACCTGCGATTTAGTGCCAAACTCATCTGATATTTTCTGCTTGCTGCCAAATTACCTGTTTCTGTACTCTCAGTTCTAAACAACATACCTGCAAAAAAATAGAATGAAGGTACGTTAGGCAAAAAAAGTTTGTGCCAGATTTAAACCCAGATCAATATGAACATAAGAACATCAGATTATTAAGTCCTAAATTTTACCTGAAAATCCAGTGGAAAGTTCAGTGTGTTGCTTTCAGAAGTTCAGCCTTGAAATGATACTGGTTTCAAGGGGTATTTTTGTTACTAGAACAACATTAAAAATTGCTAAGCCTGAGTAAACTTCATAATCTCCAGCAGCTGCTCTATACTTCTATAAGAACTATTGTTAATGTCTTTTCATTGACCCATTCCCCTCAGGCAGATATTTGTACAGCATATTTTTAATTTAGCCCATCTCTACACTGTGCAGGTGTCATCAGAGTGCCTGACTAGAGGCATGCAAGAGAATGGCAGAGCATTTAAGTTTGGAGTCATTAGACAGGGCTGGACAGAGTCAGTAGAGATTAGTCTCTTCCTCAGAGACTGCTTTCAACACTTCTGCTATTAATCTCCTATAGATTCTGAGGTACAGTATCTGGGACCTGCCACTGTGGTGCATATACCAGCAGGCACTGGTAAACCTCGTGCCAAGCACAGAGCAGAGTTTGGTTCTGAGGCAGGCTCCTGACCCCAGCTCACACTTCCAGGTTCTCTCAGCCTGGGGTCTTGACTGAAGCACAAAGGCCCTGAGGCATTGCCCAAACAAGAGAGCAGTGACTGAATCCATCCCTGAAATTGCTTTACAGTATAATTAACTTGAAACATTCCCCTTCCATACCAATCCTTCCTTCATTTCATTCCAGCTTTTTCCCGATGCACTTTTTCACTAATCACTGTTAACCACTAGATAACATTGTTCAGAATCATAATTTTGCCTTTATACTATGCTCACTCTATAGGAATTTTTCCCTTGCTGGGTATTTCCAGACAGGACTCCCACACACTGCATATGTTGTTCCAGCCATGCCTAACAAAGCCCTAAAGGTAGGTTTTGTCTACCAGTATTTATCAACTATCTTTGCAAAGGAAAAACTATCTTTCACCACAACCCTGGAGCAAAAATGTAGAAGTGAAATTGTTTCTACTTACAATCCTACAGTCATCTTGATTGTTTCTATAGAACAAAACACCCTAGACCCCAGCAATCACAGGTATGACTACCACAGACCCTCAGCTTTTGTTTAGTTATTTCATCAGTCACCATTGAAAACTGGAGTCAAGTGCAACCAAGACAGAACATATACCTTTTATTTGAAGACCCAGCCAGTCCCACCTTTTTTTGAGACGTCAGTCAACCTTAAAGTTAGGCTGGAAAGGGGGTCCTGACAATGGGGCACCCTGGTATAACCAATTCTAGCAGAAGTGGTGCCATTGAAGGTGAAAGAGAGGGCGGGCATGCCTGTCATCTCTGCATGTGCCCTTGGTGCTCCCTTCTCCCTTTGCTGCTCCCTGGAACGGGAAGGGATCCTACCAGAGTTCCTGCTCACCCATTGTGTGCCACCTCCCTCCCTGGGACAGAGTGATCCAACTCCACCACCTCTCATACTCAAGGAGGGACACAGAGGAGACATGGCACAAGGGAAGCATTACTTTTGACCTGCTTAACTCACTTTCACATCCCCCAAAAACCTTAACTGATATTCAGTCCACTATTAATATTTCTAACTTTTGCAAGCTCTGAGTCTTGGAAGCATCATGTTATTCTAGTTTATTTTGTTATTACTGACTGTATTTTATGAGTGTTGTGGTATGTGTTTTCCTGTCCTGTTCAAAACCAAAACATACTAGCATACATCAGGTATTTCAGGTATTAGATACAAAGTAAATTCTTGTATTTTAAAAGGGAGGAGTGAGAGCAGCAGGAGATCAACCTTCCCAAAAACAAACAAGCAAACAAACTAAAACAAAAAAAAAAATCAAACCTAAACCTTATCTTCATATTCTTGTTTCCATGAAACAGAAAAATATACTCAACTTCTAATGGCTTTCACAGATCCAGTTTTTCTGGTCTGTGAAACAAAATCCACTGTAAGTAACTGTGACATTTTTCAATGTACACTGAAGGAAATATTTCAATCTCAAATAATTTTGGAGAGAGGTGTTTTAAAGCCAGAATTATGTCTGAAAAGTGTTTAAGTACTAAAGCCCCCACTTATCCTTGGGTGACCTCATTGCATTCAGTGGCATTTCAGGATTGTAAGTGGGGGCACCATTTGTTTCTTGAAACATCAGCAATTATCTGATCAGTGTTTTTGAAAACTGAACAGACAGCTGTTTACAACTGATACACTGCCAGCTTTACAGTGCAGCAGAACTTGACTTGTCAGTCATGGGGCGATACCTCCTTTATCCCTGCCCCAGCCCTGTTGTGTATCAGCGTTTCTTGCTTGTCTGCCCACAGCAGTGCGTGCTGGTTTTGGCAACTGCAATGCATCTAAATATAGACAATGGAGACCATTGTTTTAGTAGCGAGTATCAGCTTAGCAAGCAGAAACAGTTCTGTTCTGCTTTGAACACCTCTGTCCACCCTAAGGCACCCACCTCAGGGGAAAAAAATGGCATGTTAAAGAAAACCCAGAAACACCTGGAAATGCATGTTCACCTAAATTAAACTGCCTTACCAGAAATATGGGCAGTTTTTAATAATCCAGGGTGCTACATATTGGTGAATGTCATAAAAGGTAAATTGAGTTCAAGACACACTTGAATCCTTGCACAGCTTTGGACAGACTTTTACAGCTCTCAGCAGCTCAGTCAATCAACTTTTGCAGGTAAAGGCCTTGATAATGGTGGCTGACCTCATGTCAATAAGGACCTTAAAGACACTGTCAGTGGATGCTCTAAAAAGGTATTTGGCAGGCAGAAGTAGGATTGCTCTTCTAATGTAGATCTTGGTGAGGTCCCGCTTACATCTGCCAAAGTTTGACAATGCCAACAAACTTCTCACAGTTGTTAAGTCTCAGTTCTGCCATTTCTGAGGGTGACCTATATACCCTATCTATAAAACAATCCTATAGTTACCTTACTAGAAAGACTATAGGCTGCTGTTCCTTTAAGTGGAGAGGTGACAAAGCACATGAGAGTCACCTTAAAGGTTGCAATGAGCCTTTCTTTCCCTCCAGCAAAAGGCACACAAAATTTGATTCAGTCTTGAGCATTCAATAACCTTCTTGTGTTCAGACATTCCTGGTTGTGACTCAGATACTGGCAGTGAAATACTTCCAAGGGTCCTGTAGCACTCAGTGCCATCACCTCCAAAAAAACAGGTGCCCCTGGGCCCAGGGTTACAGGCAAGAGGCCAAGTCTATGTTTATTTTTAGCTTTACCCAAAAAAACCCAGAAGCTGATTGAGCAACAGCTATAATATAAAAATTCAAATGAGTAAAATTAAAATAAGATTCAAAAAGAAACCCATACATGAAACAGATAACTCAAGAACTTCATTTAATGACTTAAGCAGCAAAAACCTGTGAGGTGGCACTGCACATTTCTACCTTCCTGCTTGTGCATTTGTTTGGATCTGGTGTAAAGATTGATGTCACTTTTCAATTAGAATGTTTAAGCTCATGGGAAAGTACACAAAAATAACACAGAATTAAAAAATAACAGAGCACGTACCTATTTCTTCTCAAAAATCTAGGAAATGGAAAAGCACAAAGACCTGAACCAGCTTTCCCCGCTTTTAGCTTGTCCTGATCATGAAGTTGCAAAGTCATGGTCTTTGCATTCTCTCCTTCCTGTTACTTCCATCTCAGTGTTCTTGGGCACTGTGTTGTGTATCTTGAGCATGGCATTGCAGCCCTGGCTGGGGCACTGACCATGCGAATAGATGCAGGCAGCTGCCAGTCTCTGTCCTGAACTATTTGCATCAGTGCCACTGTGTAGCTGGTTCATGGAGTGGGGCATGTACAGAATGGGGGATCAAAGTCCTGTAGGATTGCTGCAGGATTCTGGTGAGTTGTATACAGCAGCTGAAGAGTGGCTGGAGAAGTAGGGAATTTTCTTATCAGAAAGAGGAGGGAAGACTGAATTTAATTGTCTCTGGATTATGCAGGAAAGTTTTCTGGTTTGGAGCTTTAGACGTGGAACCTGAAGTCCTCAATACAGTTTTTTAATCAAATCCAAAATTCATCATTCAAGGAAACTCAAGGGCAAATTGTTTGAATTTCCTAAATTTTCATGCCTGGCATTTGTTTTGGAGAGACACATGTACAGCAAAGGGCCTTTCACAGGAAAAATAATACGTTTAATAAACAAATTGTGTAAACAAACCAGCAGGGAAAAATATCAAACCATTTTACATTTTTCTTACTGCTAGTTGAAACTGGATAAAGCTTACACTCTAGAAACTGCAGAGTATTTTTATTGAAGTAGATGGGTAGTTGTTTAGTAGATGAAGAGTTGTTTAGCTTCACTGTGGGAAAAAATTTGATGATATATAGATAATACAGTTAAAGTCTTTACATTGTGATCCCACCAGTGTTTTCTTGACTGTGCTCACTTCACTTGCTGTCTGTTGCTACTGGTTTACAGAATCCTAACAGATTTTCTGCCTAAGCAGAAAACTATCTATTTCAAGGAACATGAGCTGAATGAAACACCCCATACATACACCTAATTCACACTTATGAAAAATAATTCTTCTTTCGCAGAGTTGAATGACCTTTAGCTGAAACAAAGGTTTTTGGATTCAGACAGAATTTTGGGAAGATTGGATCTTACCATCTTTATTCAATTAAAATACTATCAT
The DNA here is from genome assembly GCA_035584735.1 of Pseudotriccus pelzelni. NCBI lineage: Eukaryota > Metazoa > Chordata > Aves > Passeriformes > Tyrannidae > Pseudotriccus > Pseudotriccus pelzelni. The sequence goes on along the minus strand of JAWMRA010000090.1, from coordinate 39,390,457 downwards.
GAAGGTAGCTAAGAAATCAAAGATTGACTGTCTCACAAATCAATGATATTAAAAGAAAACAGAAGTTTCCTGCCCTTTCGCTGTCACGCTGAATCTTACATCACAGGAGAAGCACTTCAGATCACCTGTATAATTACTAGGGTTGGTAGAATATGATGATGAGAACTAAACATAAAATTTAAATCAGACCAATTATATAATATGTCTCTCCTTTTCTTCTTGCTCTCCTCTGCTTTCAGTGTAACTGCTAAGCCAAATTGTGTGCAAAAAACAAATATGTTAAATCTAAACGTAGTATACACAGAACTCCCTAAGTTCTGCCATGCTCTCAGGGTACAAGCTTTAAGGTTAGTTTTTAAGATATTACTAATTATGACTCTTAGAGGCAGAAAAGAAAACATAAGACCAGGGTCTGTAGCATAGCTCATTTTTATTGTTTAAACAGTTTTTGCATAGGAAATATATTCGCTTCCAGTAATTGACTGCAGTATGAGCAGCTGCTAGCAGTGTAGGCTGGATATAACAGTAACAATCACAATAAGTCAAGCTTGATTTACACCAGTTTAAAACTTGTGGCAGTTGAGTTCATTTGTAACCTAAAAAAAAAAAAGTACCAAAAAGAACATTATTATCCTCCAACCAGGCACAATAAAAACCTTTGTTAACACTCAGGCTAAAAACGGTTTTGATGCCAGAGGGCCCTAATTCCAAAATTAAGTAGCTGTACTGTAATGCATCCTACTAGTGAAGGTTCATTACACAAAGACTGTGCATGCACCGTCTTTTTAATTAAAATGTAACCTTCAAGATTTATGGCCTACAGTATGGGGAAAAATGCCAAAAGTTTTAAAATGGATCAACCCTGGTATGTAGCTAGCAAGCAATAACTGACTACTTGTCACCTACAGTTGTACTAAATGTATCTAAAGAAACACACAGCCCTACAAAAGTTGTTCTCAGAGAAATATCATTGAGATGGGGTGCCTCTTCCCAGCGTACTAAAAGTTCTATATGGTATAAGCACAAATTAACAGCTCGATGAAGACATCTAATGCAGCTCTTGAGAAGCCTATGCCTGGGATTAAGGAACCCCTCACATTCTACAACGTTGTAGAGATTATTTTTGAAGAAAATGTTATCTGAAACATATTTACAGCTGAACTCAACAGAGACTGTGAAATTGAACAGGCACTGCTCATTTGTTTGAGTTTTTTGGTAAACATTTTGCTGGTTTTTGTTTCTTTCTCATTTTGCATCAACTTCTATCAGTCCATGCAACTTCAATGCCCTCAATGAAGAATGCATAATAAGCCATACTTCTTAAAAAACTTCCTTCTGCATATAGAGATACATTTGCCACATCAGTCCCTGTAGCACAGTTTTCAAAACCATTCTGTCAAAAATACAGTAATACAAAGACTGGCTTTAGTGTCACTAGCTCACACTGCTCTCCATTCATTTAGGCCACCTTTTGTTTTACTGTTACCATATCATGCAATGAAAGTATCAAAGGCTTATTCTAGTATATCATGATGCTAGTGGCACTGAAGCCCTTTTTACAAATTCAACATACATCTGAATTGCAACACACAGATATTTCTAAAGAGTACTAACTAGTGAACCCTTTTATCATAAAAAACAAACAAACAAACAAACAAACAACTACTTACAACCATTGAAGAAAAAATTGCAACAAAAAAATGTAAAAATTGACCGTCTCCAACTTGTCCCCTTTACTATTGACAACGTAACCAACAGAGCTGTGGCATGGAAACAGTACAAAGAGTTGTCATGGCAATAAGTTTGGCTGATGCAAAGGTCACTGTGCAGGGTTAAAGGGCAAAATAAGTGGTCCATGTTATCCTCCAACTGCAGTGCTCCACCACACCCACACAATTTTGAAAAATTAGAAAAAACTGGGGAACTAGCAGAAAGTGCAAATAAGAAGGAGGCAGTTTTCAGCTCCTTCAGCATAGAGTAGAACATTCAACTTTGAGCTTTTTTCCTGTTTAACTTGATTAGCTATCATATGATTTTACTCTCGTTTTTTCTTAAGCTTTCTATAGAAACCCAATAAAAAATCCAGGAGCATGCAGTTGGTTAATGTTAACAAAAGACCTTGACAGGATCACATAAACTATAGAGGATGTCATGATTGGGGCCTTACTGCCAGCAACATTAGAGAGTTTTTTCACTGAAAGTGAAAACTGTACACTGAATATGGGATAACTTTCTGCAGCCTTCATAATCTCACACAGTATATATAATTTAGATTTAGGTGCAGAACACACTCCGGTGTCACAGATGTCCTTGTGCACCCTCTTTCATTAAGTCCTTATGAAGCTACAAGTTGCAAATCCAAAATTCTGCTCCCTGAGGACACAGCTGTGTGAGACTTAAGTACTGTTTTAGCTCTCTGCCTATCCTGAATTGCTCTGTGAACCTAATCTTAAATACCATCATGTAACAATCACAAAAACTTTTGCTAAAGGCCATATATACTAATAAAAAAAGACAGTGGTGCTTCCAACATTTTGAAATGCTCTGAAAACCGACTTTTCCAATACTAAATACAACAAAATAACCTTCATAAAATATAACTTTTCTCCATTTACATTTTTAAAGGATTAGTAACCCATGCTTTTCAAGCATGGGAATCTGCGAAATAACTCCTAACATGGACAGATTTTTTTTTTTTAATACATAAATTAAGAAACTGGAGAGTTTTAACCCAAGTCCAGTTTCCAAACAAAGAATATTTTTGTTTAAAAATGGAAACGCATTTCCATTATAATTGTTAAAAAGTTAGCTTTACAAACAAGGGTATTTTAATTAAAAAAAATCCTTAACAAAACTATACAGTGTACAAATTACTGTCTACAAGGTAGGCGGTTCATTCAGAAGATCCTCCTTTCTTCTTGCTACTTGCAGCTTCACAAGCTCATTCACATATTTTTCAATGGAGCTGCCCACCTCAACATCACCCCACAACTATATTGCTATAATTAATATTTTTGCCATGTCTTTATGTACAGTCTCCTTCACTGCCTTTTTTTTTTTCCTTACTCAAGCCTCAAGCGTTCATGTCACTCCAGGGGAAACACACTTCAGTGGCACAGCCATGAGGCCAGGGCTGCAAAGCAACTTAATAAAGGCAGAACAGTGCACATAGAACGGGGTGGCTCAATTTAGTCAGAATACACTTCCTGGTGAAGGAGGAGGCCAGAGACTGGATTTGAGTTCTCAATCATCTTAATCTTTTGACTGCTGAGCTTAAAAAAGAACAAAACAAACAAACAACCAACATAGCCAACCTACAATAAAAGAGAAGTTCATTATCTTCCAAAAAGGCTTTTCTATTAGAGAGGCAGGTGTCAAAAACCCACAGTTGCTGAACAATCCAATTTATACACATGGAAGGAAAGAGTTTAGGTTTTAAAAAATAGCATCTGTAAGCTCAGCTTTTCTGCATATAGGAGGTCAGAGATTAAAAAAAATATTCTGTTAAGGACATCAATCTTTCTACAAGGGTAATCATCATTTTGGCTATTGCCGGTTTAAACCTGAATTTGTTCCAATTTTCTCTACCTTGCTGATGGTACTAATCAAGGATGTCCCCCAAGCACACCTTTCTGCTTTCTGCTCCCAAAGTGTTCTGTATCATTGACATGTGTAAAGGACAACGTATATTTTGTTTCACCAGATCAGAGTCTATGATGCACTCTGGTTGGGTCTAGCATACTTTGCCATGTGTTTAGCAAACAATTGACCTACTAAGGGGCTCAGAAAAAGAGCAACACAATTTTACTTTTTTTTTTTTTCTTCAGTTTAGCTAAATCTCAAAGATTTATTTCTCTACAAATCCTGTCTCTGTAGCCATTCAGGCCCTGCCTATGTGTCTCCTGCTGGAGAGGTTGTGCCACCACTACTGCTCATAAGCACCATGGTCTGATGGTGATAGCCTATATCCACATCTATACTCTCCTCTGCTTGCACCTTAATAAAAGTAGTATGTGCTTTAAAGAAAAATGCACCCTGTGTTAAGCCATACATTGCAAATATCCTTGGTGTATAAGAGGTCTCCAGCAACAGGCCCATTATTGGTCTGCAAAATGAGATTTTACTGGAAAAATACCTTCATTTCCATCATAGTCTAATTCCTTGCATAAATTCCTTCTCCACTACAGCCCAGAACTCTTCATCTGATCTGCCATATGAAAAGACTTTGCAAAAGCTCTGACATAGCCCAAGCTGGCTGAAAGTTGTAATTCAGATGCTGTGAATTGACAAACTTGGTGGGAGGAGTGGGATAAAAAAATTTACATAAAGTAAGAAAAAAAAATAATTTACCAGTCAAGCAGTCTAAGGGAGGCAAATTCTCTGCATGAACAGCTCCAGAGTCAACTGGAGTCAGTGGAACCATGCCAGCAAAGATTTTGGCTCTGTACTTGCATTTCCTAGACAAAGCAAGTGTCTTTGTCATTCTAAGCTGAAAGCATTTTCTAACATGCAGACTTCAGGATGCAGTATCTTTGCCAGAATGGAAAAGACTTCACCTCACTGTGGGTCTTGACCTATTTCTCTGTCTGTCTCTCTTTCTCAAGAAAAAAACCCCTCAAGTAAAACAATTTCCTCAAGTCAAGTCTGCCTCCAACAGAATTCATTATTTATTTTTTAAATCCAGAAATGATTTTAGCTTGCACCCCAGGTGGGAAGTTAAAAAGAGGGAACCGATTTGAAAGTTTGTCACAGTAGGCAGAACAGTCGCTTTGCAGCCCTTGCCTGGCTAAGGGTGCACTGCTTCACAGCTACACTGTAAAGTGTTAAAAATCCTCCCCACCCACCCCCGAATATATATATATGTATGTATAAAAAAAAAATCCCCTGTCCACCTCTCAGTACAGAAAAGGACCTCATCACACTGCAAAAATAGCAGTACCCACTTTGGTCAATTAAAACAAACAAAAAAAGCATACAGTATTCCTGTTTTTTTGTGGTTTTTTTTTTTAAATCTGTGTACTTACCTATAATAACCAATACAGCTAAAAGCACTACCTACATAGGCAAAACTTGGTATTGCATAATTCGTATAAATTTGTATCCCCTCCCCCCAATATTAATTGGAAGATGAAAAACATGAAAGGTTAATAGAAAAACACCAAAATACTGAAAATATTGCTGGTCGATTACAATTCTTAAGCGGCAACTATACACAGCCATGATATGCTTTATAAATGTGAGATAAAGGTATAACTGTTTAAAAAATCCATGATGTCACACATTTTTCGCATCTGGAATACAAAATATTTTGTCATAAAAATGGTAAAGATTTAAAATTATAATAAATGCAGCAAAACAAGTGTAGTGATGTCAATTTTTTTGTAGTTTTTTCTTTTTTTGTTTTTTTCCATTTTTTAGATTTCAAGGCAAGGCACGTAATGTGGACATTATATCTTCGTGCAAATTAGGATAACTGGAAAGAGTATTTTAAATTTTTAAAGAGACATAGAGGCAAAATGTCTGCCCATGCACATTATATTTCTGTCAATATGTGAATTGTTGAACAAGGCTAACTTCTGAAAGCACCATGCAAGTTTACAGCACCCTGTAATTAGACTTACATTAAGAGTGCATTATTTAAATACAACATATCCCCATCCTGGTATTACCAGTTTGTAAACGGTAAGCTTTGCCCTTGTGACATGGATTTGCCTATGTCTTTGTCTCTATGATGCAGATTTTACTGAAACATGTAAACCCTATGGGTTCTTGATGCAACAAGTAACTTTAAATAAATAAATCCTACCCCTCTGTGGAGGCAGCAGCTAAACCAACATAAGTGCTGTGTTTCCATTGATTTCTTTTTCTCAAGAACATGATTTGTCTTGATTTAATGCCTTTTAATGCCCTCACAAATTGAGGGGAAAAGTAAGTTTGTTCAAAGTAATTTTTATTTCTATTTTTAATCCCCTCAATTTAGAGTCCAAGGGCTGAAGGACTTATAGTGATGACCCCTTAGATATGATTTTTAAATTGCACTTGCCTCTGTAAGTGTTTCTTTAGTGGGGAAAATGTCACTTTTTTCAGTTTCTTTTTTTTTTTTACTGTTGCATGATAAGATAACACTTTTACCTATGTAGAGGCATTTCTTTCATAGAGCCTGTGTGTTCATACTGATTGAAAACTTCAAACTGCATAACACACTAGAAAAGGCTGAATTAAGGGCCAAAGTTTAATAAATCCATACTGATAACTAAAGGCTACAGAGCTTATTTTTAAAACATTTAGAAATCAGTGTTGAGAAAATGGCTGGCTCACGGCCCTTGTCCTCCTGCAGCTCTGCTGCTGCTGCCTAGCCTTTGTTTTGTGAGATAACCAGGAATAGTGATCTCATGCGTAAACAACAAGAATACTAAACCAATAGAACTAGCTTATCATGCAAATATTAAGGCATCTAGAAAGTCAGTTAAAATATATTTTCAGAGACAGAACATCTATTTCCCAGCGGACTTCATATAACAAAGGCTACTTAGCAGAGGCTGCATTCTACCCATCAGTGAAATATCATCGACCCTTTGTATCTCGTTTCAGTTTCAACCATAAGGGAATTAGTGATTGTAAGAGCTGCAATTGCTGGTCTACTTTTTCTTCTTTCTTCAGTTTCTTTTCTTATCCTGTCTTCTTCTCTTTTTTTCTTTTTTTTTTTTTTTTAAATTTGCTTTTAATTATAATAATTTTTTTCCCCTCAGTTGCTTGTTTCTGCTTGAAGGAAAGGCTCTCCAATTATGTTCAAACCATAATTTGGGACATTTGTCGGCAGGATCGGTGTCCTATTTGATACTTGAAAAGGAACCAAGCTAGCCCAGGTACCAGGACTGTTGAAAAGAGGAAAGAGACAAGGAGAGAGAGAGAGAAAAAACAAAACATAAAATTAATTTGACTCGGGGTTAAGCCAATATTCATTATTACTACAGAAAATATATTCATTCTATTGCAACTGTAATGAAATATATTTATTGTAGCTCTACTTAAAATAAAATAGGAAACCAAATTGTATTACTTGAGATTTTACTTCCCAATTTTCTTTGTGCAAGTATGATCTATTTGAAAGAAAAATAGTTTTGTTGAACTCAGTTGCAAGTTGTAACACTCCTGTGTTACCTTAAGTGGCCTGTTTATGAAAGCCCTCCCACAATTTCAGACATAAATATATAGAGCAGACACAAGTAAACCATACAAGTGACACTATATAGTACAAGAGATGTTATTTAAGAGCTAATGAAATACACTACAGTGTACAGGTTTTTCTCTTTTCAAGAATCCAGCATAAAAATTCAGTTGTTCAGCTTCCTGTGCAATCCCTACCCTATTACAACCCAGCAGTTTATCTTGCCTCCATCTTGAGTTGGGCCTCTGAGGTGTGCCAATCACCATGAGAACAGAAAATTTTTAATAGCCAAAAACCAGGAAGAGATTTTTCCCTAAAAGTGTCAGTGTCTAAGCTAACACAGGACTCAATCATGTAAACACTTGCAGCCAAGGGTAGCCATCAGTCAAGGGTAGCAGTGACTACCATAACTTCTTCAACAAACCTCTGAGAAGTAAAATATTTTCAAAGGCAATTCAGTGACTTAGGAACTTAAGTGATTGTTTCAAAAGCACTCTGTCACTAAGGAGCTGAAGTCCCAATGGCACTGACAAGTTCAATAGGCACCAATCAGTAACAGCTACTGTCCCCAACAGTGTTTGCAAGATGGATACTCAGAGACAGGCCTCAGCTGCTGCTATTGAGTACATAGCACAGACCCTGAGCAGCCTTTTCCTTAGACATGATTCTGGCAGCCCAGAAATTCAGCCCAAAGAATTATGTGCTATATGGTTCTGTGACTTTAAAGAAAGTCTTGTCACATTTAATCAGAAATAAAACAGCATCTTTATGTCAGTAATCATTGCCAAAGAATTAGCACCAGAGCTGGTTACACAGCACGCAAACACATCCTTCCTCTGCATTTTATTGTATGAAGTTTTTCTCCTCACTAGGTCTTTCCACAAACATAACTGCTTACTCGGAAATACATTTTGGGATTAGACTGATGAGTTTCATAGCAACACTTCTGAAGACTAAACCCTCTGACTGTGTTTTATGGAGGATGCATGCTGGAAGTTTTCTTCCCTCTCTTCTCTGGTCCCCGTTCTGGACTGCTCTCTCCTGGATAAGCAGATGCACCATTGTGGCCGTGGTGTAAAGAGTAAAATAGACTCATTATCTATTTTAAATGTGTACAAAATAACTATATTTCACCTGGCAGACTTTTATGATCTTTTCAGTTGCTGTTGTATGAATATTAAAGAATGCAGTCAACTTATTTTGTGAAATCCAGGAGACATATGCCTCATGCCTTTCATACTAAAAATAATACAAACAGCTTCTTTCATGTACTTCTGTTTGATATTATTTATCTCTCTAAAACTCTTAATTTACTATTTTGGTTCCTTACGATTAATTTCAGGTGTCCTGTTTTACACACACAAAAAAGTGGAAATAATTCCTGACCTGCTTGTCTCAATGACAGTCAAATTCTGAAGGGAGCAGGGCCAATTTTATTTCATCAAAGAAATAAAAGAAATATGAAGATCTTACTTTTTTCGATGTCTCAGAATATTATTCAATAGGGTATTTTGGTTTCTTTGGTTTTCAGTTGGTATATTCTTGAAAGATACCTGAAAATCTTCATAATTTTAACCTTTTCAGAAATTAAAAAAAAAATAATCTGCTGTGTTCAAAAGCTAAGATCAGCTAATACATTTAACTAAATTTTTTCTCTTTTTTTGTTGTTTTGTTTTGGTTTTTGTTTGTTTTAAGGCTATTCACTATTTTTTAAAAGTCTGTTATGGAGGAAAAAAAAGTTTTGAAATTTAAAAATCACAGTTACACCACAAATCTTGAAGCACTCACAAAGACTAAACCCCAGTTATGCACGAAAGATTTTTCCAATATGATCTGATGAAAAGATTATGTTTCAAAAGAAAAAAAATTCAATACCAGAATCTCATTTAAGAGGCTTAATTGTTTCAACTTATTCTTCATCTTCTTTCACAATTTGTTTTAAAACGCATTTTTTTTTCCTTCCTGTTTGGATTTCAGTGATGTTAAGAGGTAAATTCTGAAATAACAGACAAAAAGCAAATTGCTTCCAAGCACAGGGGTTTGTGAAAATAGGAATTAGTAATAAAACAATAAAGAACCAAGAAGATTTATTTGCTTGGGGTGTCCCTGAATATATGTTATACAGTGCACAGTTCTTTGCTGTCCTATAACACACGATTTACAGTATTTAGTGACTTCAAACAAAACAGAAGACTAAGAGAATGTAAATTTTGTTTGAGGTCAGCATGGTATTAAACAATTTCTGTAGCAAAGGGTAAACACACAGGCTCCAGGTTATCTTTCTGAAGATTTACTTTGCACTTCAGTGGTTGGACACATATACATATATGTGGCTTTTTGCTTTAAGTTGCCAACCTTCCAATGACTACATTGGGAGAAGAAAACAAGTAGGTGGTGACTAAAATCAAATTACTACTTGCAGCAGCTTTTTTATCTGTTACTTCAAATACCAGGCAGGGATTTTGATTTTTGTGGAAAGTGCTCAATAAAATAAGTGTTAAGAAGTGCCTAACAGGAGTGTTGCTATTGTATGGCTTACAAATCTAACATAGATGTTTATTTAAACCTTTCAAGCCACCCACCTTATATTATGACCATAAGAAAAATGCAGACTGCAACAAATTCATCAGCACTGTTCATGAATCCCGAGGGAGTAACAGATCTCCCACAATAACACTGTGTGTATCCCGCAGGAGTTTTGAAGTCCCTTGCCCTGCTTGTGCCAAGCCTTCTGCCAGCGATGGTGGTGCAGGCAAAACTCTTTCCCATTGCCCAGGACACAGACAAGGTGGATGTCTTTGAGGAAGTTAATGAAGTGTCCTTCTGCCCACATGGCTCCTTTTTCATATAAAAAAATCTTTGTATGTATGAGTGGAATAAAGCAGGCCTACCCCAATTTCCAGCTTACTGCTCCTGAGGAAATCTATGACACATGTGCTGACAGAGGTCATAATATAAATGCCTTTCCCTTGGAACATGGGTGAGAGCTAAAAAAGCTGCTCAAGGTTAAGTTTTGAAGAAAATTACATGAGAACACCATCAGATACTGAGATGAGATTTGGACTAGTAGCCTTTGTGATGGAGAGCACGATTTGCAGGACCATCTTCCTGAAGCATTATGCCTTTAAGTAATTTCACTTACCAGGAAGGGTTTTTGCTTCACCATAGCTAGACTATCAGGTGTGTTACATAGTCATCAGTCCCTCTCTATCCACAGGAAGAATAATGTATTTATCTGTTCAAATGTAATAAAACAGCAAAGGAAAACTCTGCAAGCAGCCTACAGGGTTAACATTCTCCATTACAGTATCTATTACAGTTTCCAGATGTTAATTCAATGAAGATTTCTACCATGATTTCCTTTTAAAGATAATAATTGCTGTTTCAAGAACCTCTCATTAAAATATTACTGGAATGGACCACAAGTAGTACTTACATTATGTGTATATACAGTCCACTTCGGAGGTTATAATAACATAAAGAGTATAATAATGTTAAACAATTAACTAAATGCAATAAAAAATAAATCTAATCTGACCTGAGTAAATCTGAAGTCTTTCAGATACTTATTTTCCACCAGTTACTACCTTCTTTCTTTTACAGTTTCAGAAGTCTATAAGAGTATTTCACCATTCAGAAAGTACATCTAACCCAGTATTTCCTTCTAGAGGCTTTATTACCATGTACATGAACCCACTACCTTACAGAAGGTAAATTAGATCCTGCCAAGTCAGTCTTCAGACAGAAAAGATAGAAATGCCTCCAATTTTGAGAGAAATTACAATAGCAAGCCACCAAGCAAGGTTCATCCACGTCTGTACTAGGTCACCACTTAGTTAAGGGACCTTTACCATTTAAAATTACTAAGATAATAAGAACTTCAGAAATTTAATCTGGCTAACCCCAGTGCTCTGGCTAAATTTCCACTTGTTAACATTCTGAACTGGTATCTGTAGGTAAACCGCTACCAAATTTCCCAAGATGAGCACTTGTTTCAAGAGATATATTAAGTATATCTCAGGTTAATTTAAAATGACTTTTATAGTTTAGCAGGCACATACCTCCCATCTAACAGGCAGAGGAGGTAAAGAGCTACTGATTTATGTCCAGAGGGAAAACGAAATTCTGCTCTAAGAATACTAGTTATTCTGTTCCCTGCCGACTCCTTCTTGTGGTAGTGCAACAAGGATAGAACAGGAAGAGGCTACAGAGCTCATCACTAACAAAGAATATCCAAAGTGCCCAGAGAAATGGTTTATGTTCCTGCTACGCCTTGGACCACGCATGTATGAGCATTTGGTGCAGGAGCAGGGCTAAAGGAAGGTTGAAAACATGCAGTTACACAGAGAAGACTATGACCAAGTGGAGCCAAATCATGGAGAATATGTGCTTGGGTTACCAGAGGCCACTGGGTTGGCTATGAAGAACTGACTCTCCCCTTTACACATCTGCACTACCATTTTTTCCCTTCAAATGCTACTATTTCTATTTTAAACCATTAGATTTTTCACCTTAGCACTTTTAAAAAATATAATTAGGAATTTATTTATTAAATTAGTGTGACTAAATAGAGACAGTCGTATCAGCACCAACTAACCAAAAAAACCAGTGCAGTTCTACTGCTTTAAAAGAAACAATTGGAGGTAAGCTGACAAAGAAGTAGAAAGCTGGAGTAACCAAGGGGTTAAAGATACAGTTTACACTTGAGAATTCTCTATAATATGCTCCTCCTTCCCTAGCAGCTGCCAAAAATCATATGACAGGAAACATAAGATTAAGTTTGTCCCACCTAAGTGAACAAAGAGTGCTCAGAACAGGCAATCAGTTCACTGCAGAGCAAGAACTTTTCTAATCCTGCTGGAATCTGCAGTGCTGCTCAGAAAATATTATTGAAATTGTTTTCTTTACTTTTACATCTTGCTTCTAGATCATCTCATTCATTTTGGTCCACACTGCAGTTCTTGTTGCTTCTCTCATAAAGGTTAACTTCAAGCTCCAAACATAATCATGTGGAAAATGGACATTATTGATTCCTATGGTCCATTGTTCCCCCATTCTAAGTCCCTGAAGTTCAAGTTCAATCTGGAATTACATCATGTCTGGTTTCTCCTGGTTACCAGACGGCTTGAGACGTGACCACAGCTACAGAAAAAACAAACAGCCTTCTTCACGGTTCGGCTCCCCTATCGATTCAAACATAAACTTTTTTTCTTTCTCTCAAGTACGCTTCAAGTATGGAGCATGGTTAATTTAGAGATTAAGTTCCAAATTAGATTATCTAATGGCATCTTAATGGATTACTGACCCATTTCCTGTGGGATGGCAGCATGCAAGTCTGGCTTGAATACAACTAATTTCTTAGGAAGTGTTTAGAACATATTTGCCTAGATGGAGAGGAAACAAAATGTTCTGCACATCTTTCTGCATTAAGGAATTGGGCAAAACTATTAGAGTCAGTAATTTAAACTTATAAAGATCAGAAATCATTAGATTTTCTCTCCATGAATATTATTATAATCAGGATACTTCAGCCTTTTTTTTCTGAAATCATAATGCCTTGATACTTCAATTCCAAAACACTACCAGGATGATCAGGGCAGGAGGAAGGGGTGAGGGGCTGCAGCCCTGCCCACTCCTGGCTGATCCTTCCTGGGGAAGGGAGGCAGAGGCTGCCCATTTTATTGATCACTGAGCTGCCCTTGGAGGCAGCCAGGGGAGATCATCATGAGCAGTG
>JAWMRA010000090.1:39364386-39377455 GCA_035584735.1 Pseudotriccus pelzelni | reverse complement strand
GCAGGAGGGAGAGGTGAGGGAGCGGCAGGGGTCAGAGCATAAGAACCACTGCTCTAACAGGTGGCTGTGTTTGACAAAAAGTGCTTGCCACAGCAATGCTGCTGTCTATGTTTCTTTACTATGCGTTTGCTCGATACCAAACACCCACAAGGTATTGTGCTGCAAAAGCAGTCTGCACTCTCACTTCCCCTCCAACCTCTTTCACAAATCAGATTATCCCATTTGATTGCTTTATCAGCACTGTTATCATAAACACAATGTGGTGCTGGTGGGGGGGAGGGGAAATGATGCTTGGAATGCTGAACACCCATACAGCCAGAGCTGAGAAGGAAATTCAGCACTCTGAGAACAGAACTCCCCTCAGCATCTCCAGGAACAAACCAGCTGTTGTATTATGATGGTGTGTGAAGATAACAGAACACAAGCAGGAAATGCTAGCCTAGTCCGTTTGCCTGGATACTGTAAAGGTAACGTTAAAGTAACAGTTAACCCACAAAACTAACACAGAATTACTTTTAAAAGAATTCATATAAATAAAAACATATTTGTCAATAGGTGAGTTAAAATGTACGCTTTGGCAATGAGAAGTTGCTTACAGTCTGTGAAAGACTTGCAAATACTCCACATGATATAAAAGAGGCCCACCATGCCAGCTTTTTTGAGTATTTATACTGGAAATACTATCAATAGTGTAATAGTGGCTTAGATTCAGGATCAAACTCATTATCAGACTCATACACACACCCACACACACACTTCTTGTCACTCTCACTCAAGTCTCAAGTGTACTTTTTGCAAACACCCTTGCCCTCATGTAGTGACAGAGACTGTGTTTTCCAAAATGAGCCTTATAGATTTTCACAGCTTCTCGCTGCCTTAACTACAGGAAAATTATTATTATCACAGAACTACAGTTACAAAAAAAAAAAAAAGAAGGGTTTGGGGGTTTTTAATGGTCCGAGTATCTTCTTTACATTTACACCCAAAATTGGCCTAAATTATCTTAAAAGTACTGACGACCTTAATTCTATGGATGTGTTTAAATATTTTTCAAAGTTCAGCAGACATAGTAAAATATATTTACAAATAAATATAAAAACACATATATACATAAGGACAAATATATAAAGGCATAATATGTACAATTAATGTTCTAAGTAAACCACAAAAACCCACACCAAAACAAAACTGTAGATGGTTAGGTTTTCAGAAGCAAAATAAAAATTTTTACTTTCAAATACCTTAACAAGTAACTGGAGGTCTTTTGGGCTTTTTTTTTTCTTTTTTCTTTGGATACTCACAGGATATTTAACATATTTCTTTTAAGGATACTAGAATGTTTAGTTCAGTTAAGCAAAGTATTAATCTATTTTTTGTTATCACTATTCCTTGCAAGTCTTCTGGTTTAGTAGAACATAGTGTATCAATGACTCAAAAGTTTCATGGCTTGGTGTTGCTTTTTTGTCTTTTATTATTCATATTCTCTTCTTTTTTTGAAAAGTTCAGTATTTGTGCACAGACCCCCACTGTCTTATACCTGAGCCTTTAAATGACTGCAGATATGTAATTTTATAGGGAAAGAAAACCCCAGAAAACACATTTTATAATCTATGTATCATATTTTGAAATCTATGCACTAGGTCTACTATCAAGGAATCACAGGCAACTATTAATAAGACAAAGAACACAGAAACAACAGAAGTTTTATCATCATTCACTGTCTCCAAGTTTTCAAGGTGAGGTTCACCAACAATGCTTCACGAAAAAGCTTTCAGTTTGACCATGTTTGCTCCCTGATCCCTTTAGTGACAGGGCAGTTAACACTGAAGAACTGACAGCTTTTTTACCTTCCTGAGGTCATTAATATTTCAGAAAAATCAGTATACTTAAAATAACTACAAAAGCCTGATGTAAGAGGTCAGATTAAGCACCATCAAAATAAGCACTGCAGATCTGAGGAAATCGCATAATCAAACATTTATCAAACCATTTGTGGTTGTGGAAACTTGTCTGGACTAAGATATATTTCTTTGCCAACATGTGACAATTCCTTTTGCAACACATTCTCTCTCTATTTTTTAGTGTTAGTTTTAGTGTTAGAAAAGCTCATTGCTTCTTAGCCTGTGCAAGTATAATTTCTCCTCTGAGATTCTCACCTCTGTGGAATTTAAAAAACGTTTTGTTCAAAAACCCAAATCCTAAAAGCAATCTGCTAAGGGAGAACGGTTTGTTTCCTTGTCCCTCAAGGCTGTGCTTAATCCAAGAGCAAGTAATATTTGGCCTAGGCCTCTAAAGAAATGCCCATGGCAGAATTTGTGCCCAAGCTCTTCTGGCAGCACTTCTGTACGTGCCTCAGGCCAAAGGGGCAGGCAGCATTCAGGGAGTGACCTGCAAAGGAGTTTTGTCTATGACACTGAGTGGATCATGGAGCATGCTCATATTCACCACCAAGGTTTTCATGGTCACTACTAGAAATGTTTTTTCCCCTGTCTTTCTTTTTTTTTACAGTTTATGCCTAGGGGTCTTGTATGACGGGTACTGAAAAACAGAATTCAGCAAAGCTAGAACAGTGCTTCAGCCAGTGTAACTGGCATTACTTTAAAGAGGGTTCAAGTGATGACTGATTAAAACCATTCAAGGGTATTCCTAGATAGGCTGTTGTGATGTAATTTCCTAACGGCTGTCAGTGTCCTGAAAAAGCAACACCCTTTGTAGTGGGAGAATAAATCAACCCCCTCTGTGCTATACTAGTTCAGTTTGGATTCATTCCTGGCAGTACATTGAAAACAATTACTGCATGATGGGGATCTATAATGTGAATCATAGCCCTTGAGGAGATGAGGTGAATCCATTAGCTAATTTTCCATTCTACTATTTAATCTGCAAAGACAGAAATGACAAAGCCTTATTTTTACACTACAGTTCTTACAGATTCAAAACATTATTACAGAGAAAATCGAAGAAAAAAAAACCTTCAGATTTTGTAAACAGCATTTTCACATTCTGTAACTGCCCTTCTAAGTTGATTCTCAAAAGCCCCAAACCTTCTCACAATCCACAGTACCATACAGTGTATCAAAAGGCACATAATACATACACACGACTACACCCACAGACATTCTTACACAAACTATTTATAAGTACATATATTTTCATGTACACATAAATTTCCAGAAAGTATTTAAAATTATTTCAAGAGTGAGTGGCTTCATCTGACAGGCTCTCAACCCCCCAGGTTTTACAGGTACAACTCCCATAAAGTGTTCAGTGCTGCAGATAATCCAGCACATGAAAAAGATGAAAACTGATGTATCAAAATTATGGTGGCTTGTTTACACACCTAATTAGACACAAACAAATCCCCACCCTCTGCTGTTACCATTATTCATTATATAGCAAAAGATAAAAAATAAAACAGTTTAATAATACAACAAAGATTAATGGGGTTTATGGTCTGGTTTATTTGTGGAGCTTTTTCCTTACAAAAATAAACTCTTTTTTAATGTAAATCATCCCTAATTACTCTGTTATTTAGTTGACAAATAAGATTGTTTATATCTTACCTTCATGAACTTGTTAGTGACCTACACCTATACCAGCCAATTACTCAGAAAAGTCTCTATGAATAATATAGTTATTCATTGCCCAAAACAACCACCACCTCAGCCATTTATTTTTATACTCATCTACACCTCTAACAGCACCATTTTCTTTGTGTTAACCACTAAGGCTCCCAAAATATGACTGTAAATGACAGTTTTAAAGCCTAAGATACTTCCTTCAATTTCAAACTCCCTTCAATTAACAAACCTTTTGCATTTGACAGCACAATATTATCATTCCAGGTTTTTAATTAAGGTAGTTTCTAAATTCATCTTTTACATGAAGAATAACCTGAATGTGTACAGGAGAAATGTTACACACATACTTTGATCAAATGCTGTCACATATACCTCTGAGGACCCACTAACACAGATATCGTAGTTCTATGCAACTTTTTTTAGAGGTGGTGTAGGGGTGGAAATAATTAAAATGTTACCTTTGCCAAGTAATTCCCAATGTATCCTCACTGGCACTGGGGTATAAATGCCTGCCGTTTTGATTCATGGTCCAGTCACAAATTCTCAGCTGTCAATTGAAATCTAGCAGTCAGATATGGATCGAGCATACTACAGTTTTTAGTATTTAAATGAATACATGCAAACCAGTACTGTACATGGCAAAAATCTTACTTTCCCAAGAGGTAACTTTAGAAAATAAAATAATACAAAGAAAAATAACTTATTTTGAGAAATAAATGCCTATAGATTTGCTTAAGATAATGCTACTTTAATATGATCCTTTATTAATAAAGCATAAAAGAGTAACTAGTGTGTAGAACATAACAATTAGCCATTAATAGATTAAAAACAGAGCTGGAATAAAAAGAAATGTTAATATTCAACAGTGAGATACTTTGAGAAAGGAAATAAAAATGCTGGGGTTTTTAAGCAATGCTCTATATAATGTGTATTGAGTAAAGGTCAAATACAATCAATATCTTCCAGCATGCATTTTGTGAACCATAGAAGACATGCAATTTATAGAAAATTTGCCCAAATTAAACAAACTGTATGGCCTTATCTTGCTATTTCAGATGAGTAAAGGTATTTTGTAATTAAAGTTTATTATTCTAGTGTTACTGAAAGTGGTATTACTTAGCAAGAAGTGATAAAATAATCTAATCCTGCTTTAGACTCAGAAAAGTAGCATTTAAAATATTTTATTGCATTTAAATACAAAGAAGAATGTACTAAACGTTAGCTGAAACAAATTCTTCCCAGATCCTCAAATGATCAGTTCTGCCTTTGCAGATTGTTCAAGCAACCCTCTAAAGCTCTGTTTATTTAACAGCTGCCTGATAGTGTTAGCAGATTTATTGAAAAGATATGCTGCTTATTTTTAAGTTTAAGAAAGTGAACTTATCAGGCTTGTGAAGAAAACATACATTTTACCCTCGGCACAGTCATGCTTATGTAAATTGATGTTCCTCTATATATGATACAGCACTTCAAATTGAAGATAATATTGTTGAGTTTAATTACATTCAATGCGTTTTAGTTTTCTCTATCCATAATCACAGTCTTTGGACAGCACAGGCTACAGCAAACAAACTACAATAAACTGTTTTCACAGGGGCACAATTAATTGCAGTCTTTTCCTGAAAAATACAAATGCTGAGGACAAGACAATATTGCAAACCTGACCCTGTCTGGTTGTTAGACTCATAAGCTTCCTGCTGTTAAGGTCTGAGAAATGGAAATGTTAGTCTTTGACGTTTTCATAGCAATTGTTTCTTGTTTGTTATCTAAAGAACTCCAAGGGACCTTCTAAAGGCCATTAAAAGCATGACTAAACCACATGAAATTAACCAGAAAAGGAAACAGGCAGTGAAAAAGTTTGCTAGAGGTAACTGTGAATATGTTTAAAGAAATGCGTAAGTAAATATTTGATTTAGTCACTATACAAAACAGTGTTCTAAACCTGATTTTCGTAGTGAAAACATAGTAAAATGTGTCATCTCAGTTACTCTATGTACACTAGATGTATTTCTGCTATATCCTTAAGAATGTTGTCATTTTCACTACCGATGTATATTTTAAAACTTTATAATTTAACTATTAAAAACTCACTTCCAGCTGAAACAGCAGATTGAAAGGTTAAACCCACCCATGCATCTTTTTTTTTTTTTGGTTTTTCACAAAATACAAAATCTATGAGTAAAAGTCAGGCATTAAAAAAATACTAAAATTACAAACTTAGTGTTATCAAATTATTTTATGTACTTAGGTCTAACTCAAACAACTGGCAGGCACTTAGCTTGCTATAAAACCTAACTACATTTGCCATTTGGGGGAAAACAGTAAGGGATTGATATATTATATTTTAGTAAATTAGCTTCTGCACTAAATCACTATATTTTTCCTGCAGTCTGTATGAAAACCTTCCACAGGTAAAGTTAATGTGCTAAATTTATCATTAAGAAAGCCCCAAAAAGCTTTTCAAACATATTTCATAAAGGTTAATAATGACATGCTTCTTATTACAGTCATATACACTTCAGTGCATGTACACCAAATACTGCAATGTAATAATAGAACATGTGCATTTTACACATACGCTGTAGACACATACATGCACATGTGAATGAAGATCCATGCTACACCAGCACCACAGTTAGTGTAAACTATAGAACTATTCACTTCATCAACGGTGCCACACTTGCAATACTGACAACACCTTGAAGAACTGCAGGTCTGCACAACTGGTTCTGTGGCAAGCCCAGGACTGCATGAATTGTTCTGAAATATACCTTCCTAACATTAAAAATTGTTGCTCCACATTCCTCAGTAGGCTCACATAACCGCCACGCTGTCTTTAGAAATTAACCTGCCTGGAAACTGTTTTGGGTTGGTGGCTTGTGTTTTTTTATCTCCCTCACATAAAATTTTCTCTCTCAATTTACTCCTGCCAAAAGATCGGGATGTCTAAGATTTAGAAATATGCTGTCAAAACGATATAGAAATATCACTTCCAAAGTCTGCATTGGCATCCCCTGAGTGTGTTGAGTGCTTTCTGAGTAAAAAGGCTGGAAAAGCTTAAAAAAATATGTAAGCCTGGGCTCCATTTGATGGAAGAAGAAATCTATTCACAGCAGCAGTGGGAACACTGCCCTTGGAGAGTGTCCAGACAGCCCAGTAGGGAAAGCCTGGAGGCACAGACCTGACATGAGCACCAAGCTTTGGAAGGATGTAGGGCACTTTATTACAGTATTATGAGTGTTATATATTGTCTGGAGTCATACTGAAAGCTTTCTGTCTAGTTAATGTCCTCAGAGCAACTTAGGTGACCTTTAAAATCATTCCATGTTGTTAGCTGGAGATGAGAAGATACATTCACTCTCAACCACTCTACGCCATCTAGAAGAGTTACTCTGCAGGACATGTAAAAAGAAGAGGCAGGAAACTACTTGAAGGCTACCTGAGAACACTCTAAATTCCTCACTAGAAGGACTTAAATAACCCTCAGGAGACATCTGACAAATGTTGAAAAAAATTTACTAATTTTCTCAGAGAAATGATACAAATGCAAAATAAATGACCTGATTTGGTATGTGTCATGGTGAAAAGTCTTTCCTAGATGCCTGTCGAACAGACTTGCCCTTCAGTTTCCAGTTTTGCCTTTTTTTAGCAAGGAAAGCCACAGGAACTTCACTTCAATAACACCTTCCACCCACGAAACATTATCAATTATTTTCTCATTTATCTCTCATCTAATCACAAAAGAACAGAAGGTGGATCTGTATTCTGAAGTGGGAATGGATGCCCAGCCATGCAGCAGATGAAGAATCATCACAAGCAGCCAGCAATTTGCTGATGCATGGCACTGCCCTCATCGCTATGACACGCCCTCCCTGCAAGACTCATGAAGCAGCAGAGGAGCACAAAGCCCGCTGCAAACACTTCTCCCAGGAGGCAGTGCAACTCCTTCATTCACTTCAGCCACCTTACAGGAAAAGGCCACAGGCCCAGACAGAAGCAGAGCAGCAGACCAAGTGCTTCTGTTCTGTAAAATGTCAGGAAATTGACTCTGTTTTGTACTTTCCAGAGCTGTGAGACTGAGGTGAAGTGCTATCCAAGAGCTAGATTTCACTACATCTGCCTTCACAGTTTAAATGGCACCTTTCAAGGACAACCATCCTGCAGAATTTTAAGTATGCAAGTCATAGATATAGTATAAGCCCATAGGCAAGAGCACAATCTTTAATCACAGTATTTTAATCATTGTATTTTTAGGGGTTAGAATTTAATCAGATTTTGTAGTCTTGTATTTAAAGAGTGGCTGTCCAAGATTGACATTCATTTCAAGCTTCTGTGATAGCTAGGCAAAATAGATATATATTTTAGAAAGTGTAATAGGAGACTTTGCTAGCTCCTCTTACTTGAGAAAAGCCCATAAAACTTATCATTTGCATATTGTCACTGTTTTGACTGAAACTTCCTTTAAATGTGTTTCCTTTCCAGCAAGCATATGTGAAAGGTGACCTCTTAGGCATTTACATACCTCCCTGCTGATCATGTGACCCAGTTTTACGTCAAACTGTCAATTATGATAAGGGACACAATAAGAACAGTCAGAGTGTTGATAACCTGTTTCCTGAGTTTACTGAGAAGTTCTCTTTAAGAGTCCACTTGTGTTCTTCTTTCAGCCTGCTGCTAAAAGCAAAAGTGACATTGACCCGAAATATTTTGCAAACAAATACTCTGTGTTCAGTGGACATTTAAGTTTGCAAGTTCCATGATGAATAGTATGAAGACAAGTGCATTTTGAACTGTGAAACTCAGTAAATAAAGGATACATCTGGTAAGAACAACTTCCTACTGAGGAGCCAGGGAAGACATTTGTAAGAAATAAGAAGCTTTCTACAGTTTCTACAGAGACCTTTTTACTATGTACATTGAAGATGTCTGACTCATAATTGTAAAAGCTGTGTGAAAATAATGAGTACAATATACCACACCCAGAAAGTCCAAGCTCTAGTGAAAACCATACCCCAGTGATTATCAGAGCAAAGACTGGAAGAGTTCAGTAGCTCTTCAGCAGTTGGGCCAGCACTAGTTAGCACCATTTACTGTGACAGGAAAGGTCTAGAGGTCATTTTCTTCACAGACCTCAATAGTTTTTTTATTTTTTTATGCTTTCTAATAAAAAATAGAATCACCCATACAATGCCCCACGATGTATAAAAATTAAGTAAACAGTAAAGAAAGAAAGCCTTTCAGTTATTTCATTCATTCTAACAGAAATCTTACAGAAATCATTAATCTGTATTAGCAATAAATACAAACGTCTTTGTATGTATCCATCCATCCATCTGTCTTTTTATACTGTTTACACAGGTAAAGTGCACAACTAATATTCTGGCAACTTTCTAGTTTTATTGCCAGAAACAATATAACCTGACTCTAGGTTTCTGTCATTTCAAGTACATAATAAAGCCATGAAGTTGAGGCTGCAGAAATACCATCACACAACTATGAGCGTTCTGATCATTAAAGACTGTGTTACTGAATTAATGATCTTGCCATTAAAGTTAATAAACCACAAGAATAGAGATACAAATAGAATCTGACAAGGAATTGTGTCCACTGGTAGAAGGCTAAATTTTACTGACTTTCCTCAATTTGTTGCTTTTTCCTCTAGTCTAGGCTTAGAAGCCACAAATCTTCAACAAATGCAAATCAGAGAAACATAGGGGAAAAAGGTACCCCCATACAACTGGAAAGATTATCCAATTCTTTATTCACAATTTATTTAAGATGTTTCAGCAAAAATTAAGAGTACTGAGCACTAGATTTGACTTCATAAAATAATTCCACCAACCACCAACAGTAAAATTAAGAAAAACTGTCACTCACATACTAGCTCTTGCCACTTCCCTTGCCCCTTTCCAAGGAAAGAAAAATGACTAATCACTAATATTTTGTAATATACAGAAGGCAGCTGACATGAACTTTTTAACACAAAATTACAAGATAGGTTTGACTATCTATATGCCTCTGAAGTAAGATATGTTTTGTAACTATTCATGCCACAGTATAAAAATACGTGGCATTTCAGGGCAGGTAATGGGAAGATCCACCAGCAATTGCATCAGAAAGTGGACTGCACAGTTATAATTCCCCAATAGAACCTGGTCTTCCTAACTATCAATGTAACGTGCTAAGTAATGCATATAACACCATATTTTCACCGTATCTATACCAGTAAAAGCTAACAAACTCTCTCATTGGTCCTATTATGCACTGTCTTTCTAAGTTTCATTCAGTGCTTCCCATCTAAATATGAGTATTCCAGGTCATCTGTGCTGTAAATTGTTTACTGGAAGTTCTAGAAAGCTATCACTTTGTCAAGGTTCTATGTACACATGTGTTGCAAAATACATGTGTAATGTTTAAATTTATTGTGGTTACTGTAGTTTAAATGGGCTCCATAACGGTTCTTTTTAACAATAAAAAGTACTCAAAGTTACATGACAATATTTCTCAGAACCAGAGAGAATAAATCTTCATAAAGACTCCTCCAATAAGGTAAAAAATGTACCGGTGACAATATTTATTCTTGAAGGGTCAATGTGCATTATAGGGTATGGTGAATATTTAAAAGACCTCTCTGGAACTAAAACCACCGGCTTTCTAATTTAGAATTTCTCTCCAGTAATACAAAATGATTGATTGCCTTTATTTCATGTACCCCTTGATTTTAGTTTTCATTCATCATGGGCTGCTTTAAACCAAATGCATTTAAAATCTGCCACAAGAAGATTGGTCTCTTTTAAATTGTTGTAAAGTAATGAAAGGACATAGTAAATCAATCCCATCTCCGCTTTACCAAAGGATAACCTTTGCTCTATTGAAGTTGTTTAGACAATCTCAGTGCTCTACCTCACTTTCTGGGTAATATATGTATATGGCACTATCATCTCCAACATGCCTTTAGAGTTGAGTGAAGGTAACTAATTAATTAGAAACTTACATATACATACTTATATATTCATATTTATTAATCTGAAAAACTTTGTTGTTAAAGTATTCTGTTCTTTCAAGTGGTTTCAGCTGTACATTCTATTCATTAATTTCCTGCATATGTATAGGCATACATACACACACACACGCACTCAGGCAAGCATAAACATGTCCATTGCTTATATTAGAAGAGAACAGACAATTAACAGCAAAGACAATAACACAATTTTCAAATTTACCGTGTGGCTCATCGGTCACCAACTGGTGCTCTTGAATTAATATAATGAGACTATTAAGCAATATATTTTATAAGGGAGAACACTGGTTTAACAAAGTGGCATTGAATGATTCACTCAGAAGTGCATGTGAGATGTAACTTAGTTTCCCCTTTCCCCTAAGCCACCTGGCCACATTTTACCATGAAGGGGAGTTTAAGATGCAGTGCATGTAAATGCCAAAGACCCTTGAGATCCTCTCACTTTTATATTCCAATGACACAGCTGAAATTTTGAAATCTATTTCTATCTGCACAAAGCCAAAAATAAATAGAAGATGCACAACATTAGCAATATATGCTTTTTATGTCACACAGTCAGCCAGGAGAAAATAAAGGGTGCTTCCACTACTTTCTGGCATGTGACAAAAGTTTGTAAGTCTTTCAGTGAACTTGGAAGAAGTTGGAATGGGCTTAGGCAGTAGCAAATTTTCAGAAAAAATGGTGTCCAAAATATGGAGTGAAAAAATAGTATTGCACATTCCCAAATTAACTGGATGTCAGAGGTGTTTCAAAGGATACTGTGTAAAACTTCTCAAAAAGTACACAAATTACATGCACTGTGCTTAAAGAGAGATACTGTGTATGTTTTAAAACACAAACATATACTGTGTATGTTTTTTAAAAAGCCATGTTACATAATTGCAAAACATTTCATACTGCAAAAATCTTGGAAACGTTAAAAAAACCCAACAAAACACTATGCCAGAAAATTTACTGAGAAATTAATGGTTGGCAAACCCACTAAATGTCATTTGGTATTTTCAGAATGTACAGATGTTTGCAGTTAGGTCTCACTAGTTAAAAAAAAAAAAGTTGGCAAAGCACCAACTACTTTAAATAAACTGTCATCTTTATGATTTTCTCTGAACTCTGCGTCTGGTGACCCTTCAAACGGACATACTGCCACCTTGCCCTCAGAGTGGGTAGAGATAGGGAGTTCCAGCTGAAGCAGAACAGGTGGGATTTACTGAAAAATTAAACAGGCATGTGTACAAACTGTTGACAGGAACACAAGTCTGACAAAAAAATACCTTACAACAAATACCAAGGACTACTTAACAGCCCCTTTCTTATTGCCCTAATCAGCTTTTTTCTTCATAAGATTTTACACTCTATGAATTTCAAAGTACTCTACTGTTAAGATCTAGGAACACAAACACACATCATAAAGTATGCTAAAATTCTAAAGGGTCTGAATTCATGTTTGTTACTAGTAATGTAGCATTTCTGTATGTTCATGGCCTTGCTACTGAGTGCAGCTAATTTATTTGTATGCCACCATTAATCTCGGCTGTATATTTTCACAGTTCGGGTAAACACTTCATTTGCATTAAATTTACAGCATTAATGAGATGTGAAATTCAAAATGCTACTTGAAACATAAATGATGTAAAAAACTAAACCAAAACCATGGTTTTATCACATTTGAAATCAGCAGACCAATTTAAGCCTATTAAAGTAGAAGTGATGATGAATTGCATTGAGAATTTGGTTTTATAACTGATCTTCTAAAACTAAAATGAAGAAATGTGTTAAATATCTGGGGGAAAAACAAAATAGTTTGAAAATAATAAATTGGATTTCTTCATCAGAAATTTTGCTTATTTGTTTAAACAGATTTTGAAATCAGTATTTGTTTCTTAAACAGCTCATTCTCCTTCCTAAAATTCTGCTAAAGATTACATGTATGAGCTCTAGAAAAATAAAGTAGTGAAAGAAATACCCTTATGAGTTCCTTAAGATAGCACAAATCTAAGAAATACAGCATAGTCTAAAAATTAGTATTTCTCAAAGGGTTCAGTTGTTTTGAATAAACTTCATCTTCACATGACAAATACTGAAACCCTTAGTATTTCAATCTAGTCCAAGATAACAGTGGAAGCACGTAGGAAGGTAATATCGCAAAGGCTTCTCTATATCATCACACCTATGTGAAACTTGCCCACCTGTTGCTGGTGTAGGAAGGATGGGTCTCTTGGGCTTAGTCCCACATATCGATTGGCTTGGGATGTGCCTGAGGCTGTGTAGGCTGATTAAGGAAGAACAAAACATATTGATAAAAATACCAACCTATCATAACTATTACCTTGTGCAGGTACAGTACAAATATGAGAGATCCAGAGTTATGATTTTGCATTATATAGGATGTGTCTGTGGTTTTCCCTTAGTTAAGAGGAAGCAAAAGAAATTTTGGACCAAATATAGGAGGGCATGTGTAAATTCCTAT
>JAWMRA010000090.1:39340795-39355529 GCA_035584735.1 Pseudotriccus pelzelni | reverse complement strand
CTTTAGAAAAAAACATGTTACTGCCAGTTCTTGGCTGACAACATCCCTTCTGTACTACTTTCTATAAGAAATCCAGGTGCTGACTTTGATCTATAAAGGTCTTAGTCTCATCCATTTGAGAAAGCCTTGATGAAATGCTTCTGAAACTTACAGCAACCACACAGTTTTGGCAATCCAGGTTCAGACATGGATACCATAAGATATTCTAGAGTCCTCCATATTGAAGCACAATTTTACTGAGCTCATAAAATCTGAGTTATTCGTCAACAGGTAGAGCACAAGGAAATACCCAGCTTTTCTTATATATTTGCCTTAACAACAGGGTAAGTCTGTGTGACAGAAGCATGGGAAAGGAAATCCCTTTGTAGATAAATGTTCAAAAGATATCTTTATGCTACATGGTATTTCATGCACTCTGGAGACTTATATCCATACATTTAGAGCAGATTACAAAAAGTAATCCTTCACAACTGCAATAAATCTTAAAATGCCTTGCTGATAGATAGCATTAAGCTAGGACTCTTTTGCTCTCTGCCTCCAAATCACAATTAAAAACTGCACGTTGTTTAATTTAATTTCCAATAATTTCTTAAAAATTACAAGTAAGGATTTGCCCAAGAAGCTGAAAACTATTAAATGTCAACAAATAAAGGTGGTAGCTATACCAAAGAAACCACAATATTGCTTTTTTTGGCTTATTCTGATACTACTTTCCCAAGAGCAAATAGGAAACCCTTTGACCAGCCCAAACAGAGACTCATAAGATTCCCTTCTCAATGCTAAATGACTGTAGTTATTGTATTGAAGAATGACAACACATCTGCCTGATGCTCTTGAAGAGTGTGCATGTCTTTCATTGAGCAGAAACTTGAATATCCCAACCAATTATGAAAGGAAAATAAGTGGATTCCAGAAGCAATTCTTCTCAAGCCCTTCAGATATTTCTGTCTTCAGACAAAGATTAAACCAACAAAAAAATAAAACTGCAAATTAGTCCACATTGCAACAAAGTATGTTTTATCAGGCCCAGGAATTTTAGTTGCCATACAGGTAGCAGTTCACTCCGACATCACATATGTAAACCATTTATTGTAAGAGAAAAAGGTTCAATATTTAACTCCTCCAAACTGGAGTCAGTTTTACCATATCACTGAAAACTGCATATGTCATCAAAAATATCACAATATTTGATCTAAGATTACATGTAAACTGTGCCCTTAAAATCCATACTCAAAGAGCTTGAAAGATTGTCTACTTCTGTTTGTTTGGTTCAGTCAGAAAAAAAAGTTCCCACTGGATAATGTCTCCAGGATATTCTCCAACAGAATTCACCTCAACTGTTTGCTTTACTATTGTTTCCTTCATCACACTTGCTGATCCTTCTTCTGTGATTCACCACACCTTAACCAGGAAATTTTTCTATTTAATTCATCAGTCCATTAAGTTTGGAGCTTTTGGTTTTGTTTTCAGCCACACAAGTGGTGTTGTGCTTCAGGTTCATGGGAAGCCTGATTTTGATACTATAAACTGGTTCATACACTCTTGAGTATTAATACATTTCAAGTGTGCACAGTGCATATTTATGTGTGTGTGTGTGCACACATGTACATAGACACAGAGGTAATATTTTCTACGATTAAAAGATTCACCCATCTGGAATCACTCAAAAAGGAAATACATGCTTGAAACTTGTGGTAGCTTTGAAAACCTCAACACACAGTAGATCGATAAACACCGCAGGTGGGTTAGACCCATATGAATAAATTAGTTTTTGCTGAAACTTACAGTAACTACTATCAGTTGAAGATACCTGCACCCCATCATAATACAGATACATACTCACACACACAGTCTTAAGCAGTAACATGAATGCATAGCTAAGAAGAAAAGCATTGAAATAAGTAGAATAAAAAAGGCTCAGATGAAATTCTTAATCAGTGGAAAATGCAGCAGTTCTCAAAATCCTGGGAACTTTTCAGACTACTAGTTGGAGACAAGTCCAGCTCTATAGCTAACAAGGTCCATTTCTGTTCAGTACATTTGTTTGTTTATTCTCCAGATTGAGAAGGGGATAAAAAGCAGATATTCATGAAACCGACAGCCACAGCTCCCTTTTGTTTAGAATCATCCATTGTTGAATCATTTTTCACTGCAGCCAAAGGGCCTGTTTGAACTTCCTGACTGTTCATCACACATAATTTGGAGTATTTAACATTATGTCAAGAAAATTGCCCACTGCTTCCCACCATGGAAACCTATGGGAGCTCTATATCTTTAAACTAATTTTACTTAAAGTATTCCACTGAATAGCATGACTGTCTCACTATAATCAGTGCAGCAGTAATGTAATTAATCTCAAAATTGCTGTGGGGATACAAGGCATCTCAGTTGCCTGTCGTAACAATCTAAATTAGCGTATTACTGAAAGATGTTGGGGAGGAACAGTTCATTTTAGGTAAATGCTGTCAGGGTATCCATCCTTTCTATTTCTACAGATGAAATTAAAATGATCATCATAGTTCTCCTTTTGAAATCCAAATGAGTATGTTTTGAGGTGGGAAAGTATAATTAAATTTGATGTGGTATTCCTACAGATGCAGTTTTGCATTTTATAATAATTAAATTTGTCTGAATAAAAATTCATGTTTTATTTAGGAAAGAAAAACTGGTTTGGCTCAAAGCATGCCATTGTATCAGAACAATTCCCTTTTGTCACTGAAACTTCACAGACGGTTGCTTCTTTTCCTAAGCATAAAATTAATCCTGCTGTTTTACTCTTTGTACAGTCAAACTTCAAGTGTTCTATTTAGGGATATTTTGACTGGGCATGCAACTACTCCAATGTACAGCAAATACCAGAGGTGAACTCTAAGGAATTCAATTTAAAAAAAGATTCCACTAATAATGGTGATTAATGAAAATAAAATGAGGTGAATAGCTGATGCAGATGCTTGAAATTGCATACTTAGTGTTATTTACCCCATTCCCTCTTCTCAGGAACTAAATCAAACATCAAATGAAATTAAAAACATTGCCCTAATATAAAGGCTAAGGAAGCTGATTAAAGAGTTAAATTTAGTCCAGTTATTCCCTACGATACCATGATACAAGTATACGAAGTGTTTTCAGATTGTTACTATCTTGAAAAAAAACAGCAGAGTAAAATTTTATCTTTTAAAGTCTAAAGATTATTCTTTCAACCAGAGGTAAGAGAAGAGAGTTGGGCAAAAAACTGAAGGCGTGACTCCTGCTCAGTTAATATACTCCCCAACCTTAAAATTGTAAGACAGCACATTTTTCAACTGTCTGAAAGATACTTCATTTAGATGTTGGGGGTTTTTTCCAGTAATGATCCACAGCAGAACATGAAACAATCCAGAGAGATTATCACCTAATCTGCTCTTTTAACATATATAAGAAATCAAAATGTAAGTAAAACAAGCACTGAATAATTAAAGAAATGCATAACAGTAAGGGCCTGATTTAATTTGCATAATTTTTCCCCTAATAGTGCCTAATTAAGACATCAGTTTAAAAAAAAAAAAATCCAACAGAACTCTGAGATTTTCTGCACTGAATTAACGCTAAGGACTTTTAATGGGTGTCTTAATTAGACTTTGTTATTCATGGAAATTTTACACAAATTAAAATCAGGTCCTGCATGCAACATTCCCAGCTGAGTCTCAGCAAAAATGCTATATGGGACTGAAAGACTTTTAATCCATGTGCAATTTGTATTCTAAAGTCGACATACTTCATGATCACTTTTTGGTTTAATTTGCATTAATATTGTAACTAACAAAAATCACATAGTTAGGATTTCTCCCTTCAAAGTAAATTTTAATTTTTGGACCCACTGGTTCTTTTGGTTTTGTTTTTGTTGTTTTTTTTTTCAATTAAACACATAGAAAGTCATACAGCTGGACCAGGGAATTAGCCCATGGGGACAATAGCCACTATGACCTTCTGCACAGCTCAGAGGGTTTGTATATGTTATTCAACATAGAAAGTTTGATTCAGTCTCAAGTTCTATTGCTGTTGTGTCCAAAATGAATGCTGAAAGGCCTGTCATTATTGATGAAAAACAAAACAAATGAAGCAAACAAACGAAGCTCAAAACAAAATGCTGTCATAGCAACCCCTTCATCCCTGATAAGACAGTCCTTCCAAAGGAAACTAACTTAGGAGCAGAAAAACCTGACCATTGTCTCTTCAGTTCACATTCCCAAGCTCTTCCAAAAAACATGCTAAAGCATTAAGCAACAGGGCTCTACAACAACCTTTCAGACAAGGCATCAAAAATAAATGACAGCCTGAGCAGCAAAGATTACATTACACTGACATTGGAAATATTCCAGGTATTGACAGACCAGGTCTCAACCGCAGTTTATCCTATAGTGCAGATCACATGCTAATGCCATGTGCTGGTGCTCTCATAGATAGTAGTTCTGTACACTTCACTCATTAAAAACATGTTAATTTTCTATATCAGACACAAGTCTGAATCGCTGCAGCTGCCAGCAACGCATCTGCTACTGCATGTTCTGTATAAAAGGAAGGAAAAAAGAATTTGTGCATCGGTGCTGGGCTCACTATGCAAAGAAACTTCAGGTGCCTATGGAACCAGGCAAGCATTACCTTGGCAGAGTTTATTTTCATTGCCAGCCTATAAAATATATCATGCCTGTGTGTGTGCTTGGACATATATATGTTTCCATGCACTCCTCGCTGCATCCTGCAGCAACTTTGCCTCTGGTGGGCCTACATGAACAGAAGCACCAAGCCTGCAGGAGGGGTGCAGGACCAGGACTGCCCTGTTACTGCTGCCAGGCCATTCCGTCAGTGAAGTATTTTTCTTACACTTGACAGAGCAAGTGGATATGATTACCCTGTACCTTTTATTCAACTGTGATTAACAGAAAAAGTTGTATCACTCATATACCATCTCTCAGATTTCTCTGAGACCAGAACTGGAGAGATATCAGTCTAGATGCCCTGGAATTCCTCATAGGATTTGACTTGGAGGGTTCACATCTTTTTACAGTACCTGGCTAGTCTGCGGGCTGGACGGGTCGTAAGAAGGTACATAATTCTTCAGAGTATCCTGAGGATTCAGGTGGGGAGGATATCTGATCGTTGGATGAGAGAAGTAGCTAGATGGGGCAGGAGGGAGAATAGCTTGTGCTGGAAATGGCAATGGTGAAGGTGGAGGTGGAGTTCTAGTTGAGATGACTGGAGAAGATAAAATAAAATTAAAATTACTTCGCATCTTGTTTCTTCTAAAATTCTTCACCTCTGTGTTACAGCAAGAAAAATAAAAAGTCAGTTATAAATCAATACACTGTACTCTTGCTTTATGGCATTTTTATAGAAAACCTTACGGTTCCTCCCCTGATTTCATCCCACAAAATGGAAAGTGCAACTGTTTCAAATTTGTAAATACTGTATCTTGTTTTGGGTTTATGAGTTATGCCATTATATTTTTTCCATTTTTTTCCTTACACTGTTATGGTTTCTTCAGCATAAAAGGCATTTCAACTACACAGTTTTACCATCTGGAGCCCAAATAAAGGAATCAAATACTTGCTCAATAAAGAAACCCCACACTTTTATTCAAAGCACTCCGACACTGAGGAAAGTAACCAAGCCCCAAGAAACAGTTCGTGATTCCTCACTGCATTGCACTCCATCTGCCTCATCTGGGGACAGGGGAAAATGTCTACTTAGCAATATTGTTATGAATATTTCCTGACCTTTACAAAAAAGCTAATGAACATGATCCAACTTCAGATCATGGATACCAATCCATCTAATAACATTATCTCTGACAAACAAAAAGGTATCTACACTTCTTTTTTTTTTGAATTCTCTTTCTTTCCATCTCCTCCAAACATACACTTCTCCAGCTATAAATTGTGTTCAATGTCTAAACAACTGGCATTGTTTTCATAGGGAAAGGAATGTACAACACGTCCTTCTGCTGCCCAGTTGTTGGTCTGGAAGTGAAGAGTTTTTCTTCTACCACACTGCACAACAACACAGTTTCCACCTTTACTACACACCAAGAGAGCAACTACTTGGCGTATTAAAAAAGAGCTATTAAGTTCAATGGAAATGGAGAAAAGACAAGATGTTTTCATTTTCATCAGTGGAAAAGTGCAAAAGTGAGTCTTTATAAGCAAGGTTTTTTTATAAACCGTTCATGGTCCTCTACTGTATCAGCACAAGGTGTTTTTCTGGACCACCTTTCACACCTCTGGGTTTTTTCATCTTAATTTTTAAAGCTGAAATAGCTATTTTTTGGGTGCTGCTCACTGACACAATAGGACAGATGACAAAAATAAAAATAAGTTTACTAGCAAGTAAATAGCTCACCTGCAAGGTAGGTTATAACTCAAGTATGTGTATTTGAAAATTATACTCTAAAGGAAATATAAAGATATACACACATATAGGATCAAAAATAATTTCTTTGGGGCAGACTTATTTTAAACACAGCCCCACCAAGTTCAGTTTAAACATAAAATGCTATTCACTGTTCTTGCACGTCACAGCAGTGCAAAACAAACACAAATGTGCAGAAATCTATACCTTCCCTTTCCCCCATCATCTCTGATGTGCTTGACTATTTATTGGTAGTGGAAACCTTACAGGGACCAGAATGAACACAGTCCCATTTTCATAAAACAAAATAAGTGGATGTTAAGGGGAAAATAGTCTTTACACATTAATTGAATGATGGGAACTAGAAATCATGGAGAAATCATAACACAGAAACTTCTCAAAGCAGAACCGCATGTGAAAGAAAAGAAGAAAGTTTTCAAATATGTTTCACTCCTCTAGTTACCCAGCTCTGCTGAAGAAATTAATCCCTTTATATTCAGTTTATAAGGAGACCTGATGAGATGCTGAGGGGACACTTCTGAGGACCATTTTCTCAACTGAAAAATCAGGGTCAGTCTCACCTCTGAAATTAAACAGACCATGATGCTGCAATTTCCCTGTAGTTACTGATAAAGCCTCAAGACAACATGCATTCTGTCATATTACAAGTATACAAGTATCTCCTTCACACTTTAAGTGAAGTTTTACTATGGATTTATTATAGATTTCAGAAAATAGGTGTTACAAAATACTTGTCAGGACTCTATGTCTTTAAACTAAGCTTTCAAAAGATGCACTGGTACTCATTTCTTTGTGTGATAGAAAGCACGTTTGTGACTTCTCCTGTGGATTAAATCCTAGCTATTCGGTATTTATAGACAACATAGTCATAGCAGCAATAATAAAAAAGGGATTTAAGTGAATGAAGAAATACAGAAAGAGTTTTTCCTCTGTCAGTTTCTTCATGCACTATACAGTTTATTTTATTCAGTGGTTAATCCTAAATCCTTTTCAGTGACTTCCAGCAGTCAGATGACCTGAACGGTTTAATGAACACTTCTGCAAGGATATCACAACCTTTTCTGATTTTACTCTCAATCAGTGTTATAAATGGGATTAGGTCTCTAAGAAAAGTCTGAAAAAATGCATCACAATCTAATCAGGAAAGAAGAACAGGGAGGTTTTTTCCTCCTCCTCCATAACCCTCACCACTGTGTGCAACTCCTGGGATTCCTGGGTGGTGATGCTGGGGAAAAGTGCTCAGTCTTGGTGAAGAATCCTGGGGAGAAGTAGGACTAAACAAAGGCTTTTCAGGTTTCTTCATTGTAGGAGAAGACATATCTGTAGCAGAAAAACAACAGAAAGGTGACATTAGCTTAGAAGCCTTTCTCAGGGAACATAATTTCGTAGACTGGAGGTATTTCTTTTTACTGTTCATGCATAAATACTGTTTGGTGACCCAAATCCCCTATGACCAATAAACTAATTTTAAACTATTGTTTTCAAACTTGAGAATTAGTAATAATCCCATAACCGGTTTTTGCCCTGAAAAACAGAAAATACATTTCTTTCATACCAGACAAGTCAAACAGTAAAGAAACTTTGCTAGACACTTCTTAGCTCCCCAGAACATCACCAAATCATCGGTTCCTTCAACAGACACTTAATTTTATTGCATTTTTAATGGAACACCTACAGTCAGGTGTGCAGGATAACTGCCATGCACATGCCAGTTTATGGTATTCATTATTGTGTTATTTCAAAACTTATCCCTTACCCTTCCCAAAACCATAGTGAAATAATGTAACCTCCATAAGAACAAAGGATACTTTTAACTTCTCTATCTCATATTTTCCGTATCTGAAGAAGATCCTTCCCACTTCTTCCTTCCAGTTTCCCAATCAACAAAAATATCTCTTTGGAGCTTACTACGTGAAGATAACACACCAGCAGAGACAAATATATGATTTCTACCATGCAAGCTCACTGATACTTCCTAGAGCAAAATTGCTGTACTCTTTCTGAAATTTTAAATTAATCAAACAACATCTGTTGGAGTTTGCACCAAATTATTTAAAAGTTAGTTACAATAATTTTATAGGACACAGATCAGTGTTGTATTTGGGTTCAAATCAATGGTACTAATTCATGTTTAAAGCAAAGGTCTGTTCTTAAGCACTTCAGTGGACAGGAGCCACAATGCAGTTGACTTGCCTACATGGACCATGTTAGCTTTAAATGGATTTTTGACAATTTTAATATTGGTACCCCATATTTTACTATTCTGGGATACATGTAATCATCTCAGAAGTCATAGACAGGCCTGCAAAATGTGAATGTCTTATTGAAACCAAATTGGATCAATACTTTCTGAACTGGCTAAAGATTAAGAGTGGGTTTTCACCCTGAAATTAATACTTAGAGCAGGACTCATGAAACTGAGACTCCACTTCTCTGCTCTGTCCCATCCTGCTGCCAAGTCTTGTGTAGGCACTGGCACCAGACCCCAAGCAGACTCTGGCTGTAAAACTCCACCAATCCACCTGCAACTCCTGCACTCCTCTTTGGACCTGACGACTAAGTCTCGTGATTGCCTGTATACCCTGCAAAGTTCACACCTTCAAGAATGCTGTTCAAAAAGGATTTACTTCAGCAAAACCTTCAGTAAGAACAAAGAACTGCTTATGACAGAGCAATTCGGCAATCGTTCTGTTTTAACAGATGCCAAAGGGTGTTGTTATGATTTTATTATACTGATCAGCTGCAATCTAATGTTATCACAACCACTCAGTGCTGGCAGAGGCACCTCTAGTTGTCTTTAAAAATTTCGTAAATTAGTTTTGTTGAGGACGAAAATGGAGGAATATTTTGTTTCTTTGATTGGCTCAGCAGGCAAAAAAAGAAAAACTTGTCAAATTTGTACAGCTTTCTTGGATATATTCTGCAAAGCTAAGAAACATTTTTTTTTTAAATTGCAACACTGAATTTTTTTTAAGTTAATCTTTGCAAACCATGATAAGAATTAATCCTGGAATAATTTTCAAACATTTCACTATGTTTTACTTTCTGTTGTAATGATAGCCCTAGCTTCTTCATATTAAGGCCCTAGACCCATCAGAGCAAGAAAATTCCCACACTTCCCCAACAGATGTGGACTTTTATTAAAGTCCAGGACAAAATTAACCTCGGTACTGTGGCTCCAGGCATGCACAATCTGTCTCTGCAGAAATGTTGCATTATAATCTGAGAAAAAAGATGAGTGTCTAATAGCTTATAAACACCACCTCTGACTACAACACTGTGGCCATCAGAAACTGACATAGAACTTATCAGTGACCAAATATTTTGGTGACTGCACCACATAAAGTCTATCGCAAAAGGGAGAACGTACAAACAGTTTATTTCAAATTAAAACTACTGCAGTTAAATCTCCCTAATGGGGACAAAAAAAACCAACGAAACAAAGCAAACAAGCATGTACTGGAACTGGAAAATCTTTTCCTTTTGTAAAGCTTATATTCAAGAAAACAACACATGAAAGAAAGAGCTGCTTATCTCCTGAAGGTCTGCATATGTTAGCAGCTCTGATCTCTGGAATTCAA
Organism: Pseudotriccus pelzelni; assembly: GCA_035584735.1. NCBI lineage: Eukaryota > Metazoa > Chordata > Aves > Passeriformes > Tyrannidae > Pseudotriccus > Pseudotriccus pelzelni. The sequence continues at coordinate 39,345,543 of JAWMRA010000090.1, read as the reverse complement.
CAGAGATTTAGTTTGGTTGGTAACTGTTACTTCATTCAACACACAAAAGTTGTTGTGTTTTTCAAAATCAAAATATTGTAGGTCCTCAAAGCAAGTATACTTTATGAAGTGCAATCTAATCATAGTATCCACTAATCTCTCAGTGGAATCACTATTTTGAGAATATACTCAGAAGATGATTCTAGCATTCACTTTAAAAATGTGTCATTTGTTCTTGCCCCTACTTTATAGAAATAAGAACTGCAGCTAGCACACAGAAATTACAAATCAAACTCAGTGAACTTCTCATACAGCTAACTGCTTTCTTATCATAGTAATGTAAGCCTGGAAAATAAAATTCAGTACTGCCATAAAAATACTTGTTACCCACCAAAACAGCAGCTCGTATGCTTGCTCAGCACACCACCATGGCATACCTTCAGATAGCAAAGGCAACTGCAAAGAATAACTGCTGAAGTGCAGGCAGCAGCTTCTTTGTTAAAACAATGCCCTTTGCATTGAGAAGTAATTCAGATAGTCTCTTTTCTCGAGAACCCTCACAGCTTTCCCCATGTGCCTGGCCATCATGATGGAGTATTCATGCTCCTGCCCCTGCTGAGTAATACATGAATACAAAAACAAAATACAGTAATACCTGAATACAAAAACAAAAAGTGAGGGAAAAAAAATTAAAAATGCAAAGCAGTTTTTCAATGCCTTTTATTTTGCATAAGAAACGGTGCCTTTGAATACAGCATTTTAAATCACAAAATCACAGAACTTGCCCAGTTGGAAGGGATGCACTGTCCCCAAGAGTCATACCAAGGATCCTTAAACAAAAGTAGAGTGAAAGTGACAGTGAGACTTTGCATGATTTTACTAGTAGTTTCTATGTAATAGAAAATACATACTTTTCTGATTTTAAAACATCTTATTTTTTCCATATCATGTAATAAATTCTAATAGCTACAGAGAACTTAGCTATATACTGATAATTACATAATGAATGACATAGTTAAAAAAATAAGCCATTTGCTCTTATGACTGTGTTAAGGTTTCAGGAATGGGATTCCAATCCTCATTACTTTGAAAATTAAAATAAAACAGACTTTTTGAAAAGTACAGATGAAAAGCAGAAAGAAGCCAAAAACACTTGCACAAAGCTATTGAAAGGTCAACACTAATCAGACCCCATGTCCCATCCTGCCTAGAATTTTCTTCAAATGTGAAATTCTCAGTGCTGTTCCAAATCGCTATTGCCTGTATTCTCATATTACTTTGGAAATGCAGCATGCATGCACCCAAATGGGTGGCCGGTTATGAATTTTTAAGCACCACATCAAAGTAAAAAGAGCCTATGCAAATAAAAATAGCTAAATCATCTCATCTCCCAACAAGGTAAATCTGCCTATACAGGAAGGCAGAAGAGCTGCAGTGAAACATAGCATATGTAGCCTGTTCATCAGCAGCTTGCACAAATGGTGCTCCAGATGTATAGCTGTTCAAGACAGCCCAAGGCAACAATTTTGAATAATTCTAATGTGATAAAATGCTGCAGGGAAAGTACAGAAATGTGTTTACATCAGCCTTGAATTAAACTGTTGTTCGTTTCTAAAGAACCTTAGGAAACACTAATGAGACATGAGTTTTGGCAATTTCCTCATCAAAGCAAAGACCTTCTTCCTCAGTCTGAAGCAGCGTGCCATCCAGGCAATTCCTGGATGAATGTCACCCTGGCACACCACTTGGCAAGGCCTGTTAGAAAAAGTCAGCTGGAATTGAGCAGTGATGCAGAGCAAGTTTAAACATCCACCTGCCTGTTTCTGGACACATGACCTGCTTTCTAGCTCACCACCACAACATAGGAGCTTCTCTTTTCTGCTGATGACACATGCTTATGAGCAGAGTTAGAAGAATCCATAAAGACATTTTAATTATCTTTTAATCCAGTTAATTCTTGAACTCTTCTTATTAATTTATTTTCTACTGCTTAGTTTCACAAGTCTTTCTTTACAAGGTACACTCTTGCAAACAACCACCTGTAAAGATTTATATACAACTTATTGGTGTTGCATTATCTCCAGAGAAAGCAAAGTAAAACCACATTCAATTTTACTGTATGTATCACCACAGTGAAAGGGGAAAACTATGGAGCCTGTAGCACCTCTGTCAAGCTATAAGAGGCATCCTGTCATGCCACCGTTTTAAATGAATCAATTCTTTCCCAGAGGCAATAATTAGGAAAATTTCTGGTGTCAGGACACACCACATACATCACATCCAGCTGGGCCTCACTCTCCACTGCCCCCATGGCATCTGGTAGGTATGTATGAAGCACATGTGAAAACTGCGGCAAAATGTTAAATTCACATTGTATAGCTCTGTGATGATGAAGAATCATGACAATTCCCACTGTGCTCAGGAGAATCTGATTTGCTTTACACTTGTGCATGTGAAGAAGGAGCAGAGACACTCTGAACAGACAGAGTCAACATCATCGGTTTTCAGATAAGCTCAATCTGATTTCCTTTAGCACTGTAAGCATTATGTATTTCTCAACTGTGGGTCTTAATAAAGGACCTAACAATGAATACTGACAGCTGAGTGACTTTAAAGCACAACCATCACTCACTTATTGGAAAAAGGCTTTCTTATATCTGTCCTAAAGACCTTGCACCAGGGCTGAATGGAAAGCACAAATCCTGAAAACTAAAACATTTTAATTAATTTATCTTTTCAACAAAAAGAATAAAAAAAAGGGGGACATATTTTTGTGAGTAAATAGAAGCAAAAATTAGATGTGCCTGAAAAGCTGGGTGTCTGAGATACTTGACATCTATAGCAGAGAACGACTGGCAAGAGTTCTTATTCTGTATCAGACAGAGATTAGTCTTTGCAACTAGCTCTTCCCTTTTAGAAATCTGTGCCCTAATCTGTGCCTTTCTGGTGTATCATTGCCCTTCACTCTAAGTTTTGTCTTGGACTAGAGAGAAGCCCTCTGAGTTCTGGTAAACTATGATTTCCTGCATGAAAAAAAATTAGCAAAATAAAAGCAACAAAAAAATCATGATCAACTCTTTTCTGTTTCTTTCTGAGACGCGTTTAGCAATTCTCAGGGTGAAGGCCTTTGTACTCACTTCTGAGTGAAACAGTGAGGTCTCACATGAGGGTGCATGATGCTTCTTAGCTGCTCAGAGGGTTCTGAACTTAAGGAGCAGCCTGTGTTAATGTTTAGAGAGAGCTGCTCGCTTCACATTTAAAATCTGATCTCCATTTTATTTTTGCTCCTATTTCAAGTACAGAAAAGCATTTTACATATGAAAATTTTATACTAGATCAGAATATTTCAGTGTGCGAAGATTTGATAACCTCCCATCTTCAAATCAGCCTGCTTAACGCCAATGTTATTTTCACAGACATACCTCCTTTATTATACAATCCAGTCTACAGACTGTGACACCTGTTTTCCCATCAGGAACCATGCCCAAGGCTAATTAAACACTCTGTCATGCTATTATGCCATTTCATAACAGATAAGCCATTTCAATCTATTATCTTTTGTGATTTGTATTGAAAAACTAGGAAGAGGAACTAGACTAGAATTTCTACCAATATAATTTTCAGTATTGTAAGCTGTCAAACAAAACAATAAAACAATATTTCAATTCAGAAAAGCTGCAGCAAGATGACTAAATTACTTGCAGTACCAACTGAATTATGTCTTTGTTCATTAGTCTTCTAATAAATTGCACTATTTTATTTTGTATTCCTCAATAAGTATTAATATATACAAGGGAAGAAAGTGATGCAAGAACTTCCAGACAAATGAAACACAAAAGCTGAAAATCCTTTAAATGGTGAGGACATGTCATTCTTCTCATCCTTACCCACATGAACTTGCAAAATACTGTACTCTATTGCTGACTGCCACATTCTGTGGGCTGTGTTGATGATTTTCTTGATGATTTTTATGATGAAATATTGATGATTTTCTTTTCCTCAACAGAAAGGGGTTTGGAAAACAGACAAAAGGGTTGAACCTGCCTGCCCTTATATCTCCCAGCATATCTGGGGAGGGGATGGATGGGGAGGCATGCTGGAAACCCAGATGAATTTCTCTACAAACAAATGTAGTATGCTTTTTGTTGGTATTTGTGATTAACGGTATATAGTTGGACAACTGAAATTCTCCATTCCATTACTGATCATCCTACTTTTTAGGGGCACAAAACAAAACAACTCAGCATAACTCCTGTTAAAATTATATGCACAAGCTTTTGAAAAGTGTTATTCTAGCGCATGGTTGCTAAAGTTAGGGTAATTGGGAAACCTTCATACATGTTTCCTAAAATTAACTTTTTAAAATTTTTTTCAGTTTTAACAAAAGGCTGTTTATAAAACAGGAGATGAGGAAAGCTATGATGGTCAAATTAAAGCATTAATATTGAATATGTGTGCATCAAAACCATCCACATCCCAAAGCAATTTCAAAAAACGTTCAACAGTAGGATGGCACATAAAGACCTAATCCAATAACAGCGGTTTGACCGCATCATATGACACGTAAGCAATTAACTACCATAATGAAGAGATTATTCCTATTTAAATTTATATCTATTCCCACTAATATTAGGCTGAAACTGTGGCATGCTGTTCTGCAAGAACTTTGGGCAGCAATTCTTAGTTGCCATCCTTCAAACCCATCTTGTTTTAAGCTTCATAATGTAAAATATTAGCAGAACTAAAAGTATAAACCACGATGCGTTTGG
>JAWMRA010000090.1:39324366-39340706 GCA_035584735.1 Pseudotriccus pelzelni | reverse complement strand
CGCCCAAGATGTTGGTGCCACCATGGAGATCACAGGGATCTGGGGTGTTGCTGATGGAAAAAGATGAGAACATCTCCACCACCTTCACAGAGACCCACAGCGACCAGCCACAGAGTGCCAGACCACCTCTGCAGCTTCTCCTGTCTCATGTCTTCCTACCAGTTCAGATTCAGTTTACCCAACCACCTCTGGACCAGCATGGCCCATCAGATGTCATATGGGAAGTATTCAGGAGTAATACAGAGCTCAGTGGGGTGGCCACCTGTTAAACACTGCAAGTAATTACGAGGCTGATTTTGGAAATACAGGTAAAAAGCATCAGACCAAAAATACAGCACTGCTGTAATGAATATATATACCATCAGTAACAAAGCCACAGGAACTCTGCACTGCCATAAAAACCTTTAAGCAATTACAGTGTACTTTAGGTACTTGACTACTTTTTTATTTAACTTTACACTTCAGAAACAGACTGAGCCATTTTATCATCTATGATTCATTATTAAGAGATTTGATTCCAGCAGATAGCTGTGACAGAAGAGCATTCTGGGAGACTGAGAAAATCTTATTAAAAAAACAAACAAATTATAAAGACTTTGGTGTACATTTCAGTCATTTATTAAATTATCCTACAGAAAGTCATCCAGACTTCAAGGAAAAATGTACAGCTATAACGTCTCATTAATGCTGAGGCTCCAAGGACCTTAGCTAGAAAATAAAATCAACATTGTAGCCATAAGTGCAAAAGTCAGAAAAGTATTCCCAGTTTCTAATGCAATAGGATTAAAGGCGCATTTGAGATAAAATCATGTAAAGGAATGGTCTTGAATGGAGATAAAATCATTAACTCACACTTAAATATACAGATACAGATTGTACGAAAGCAGTAAAAAAGGGGACCTTTTCAAATATATCTATGTATACAGCACGGAAACAAAGAATTTATGAATGAAGTCAAAGAAAGGAGAGGTGCCCAAAAGAGTTCCAATGTGTGGGCTAAATTAACTTCTTTCACCTCATGCATGTAACACAACTGAAAAAAAAGTCAGTGATTCAGTAGATACTAGACACTAAGTTCTTCTCGTAAGTGAAGATATTCTGCACCGCATCAGGGATAATGCATACCCTACAAGTTCTACTACAAGTTTATCAGCTCCAAAAATACTAATGAAATCTCTTATTCAGCAACATTGGGATAAGAAAATTGCACATAATAGTTCCTGGGCCAAGTCTTGCATTAAGACATGCATTTTGTCACTAATTTCAATTAAAGGACATCTAGAGTCATCACCAGGGTAATAGAATGTTTCCACAGTATAAAGTTCATCACAGAATAAGTGCTATGTATAGAAGAAAACTATGCTTTGGCACTTACATCTTTCGCTGATCTATATGGGAGATCTTGAGTGTATTTGACTCATTAATCATGCATAGAAAACATTACTAGGCCTTTCCACAATATATTTGTCAGAACAAAAGACAAACACCTGTAATGAGAGGGTTTTTTTACAGTGACTTTATTCAGCAAATAACAGCCAGGAATGCAAAACAAAAGCAAAGCTTTTTTTTTTTTTTATGGTCTCTACTGTATCTCCTACTCCTGTGTTTGCCTTTCTGTCTTCATTTCTAAACATTTTGTTACTCCTCATTCATTCAGAAACTGAAATGTTCATGGGCTGAAGGAAAAGTCAGGTTCCTGCTCAGTCTAGAATAAAAAATTCCTCATCTGCTACTCTGAATATTTGAAGATACCAATGAACAAGTTGCAAATTGGTCTAAAGCTATTCTAAAAACAGAAAAAAAGTATAATCTCTGTTGCTTTATTTTTTGGAGAGAGTGTAAACTTAACATAATTCCACTCAGTAATGGAGGATGTCAATTTTCTTGACATACAAGCACCTTCACTCATTCTGAGATAACATTTTTGCTATCCTGATCATGGATTATTGTTTTCTCTTTCTCTGTATTTTTATTAAATAAGCATTTGAAAGCTCCTTCATCCATTTTTCTGTACTTAGTGCCTTTCAAAATTTAAAAATTTTTCATCTTCATAAAAATAATATTTTACTTATTTTGTACCAGAGGCTGTTCTTGCAAAATTTCATCTATGGAAACAAAAAGCAAAGCAATTTCCTACTGGTTTTAAATCTGTTTTAACTATCACAGCAGAAATATTGATTTTTAACTAAAGTAGGCACCATGTTCATTCAATGAAAACTACCAGTGTCTTGTTCTGCAACCAGGAAGAGAGAAAACCCAAATTGTCACCTCCCAAGAGAGACTTCCTTGCTAAAGCTGTTTGTTACTGTGATGTCAATTGCAGCATCATAACAGGCAACAAGCTAAGAGAAGCCATGGCTAAGAATTTTCTCTGGAAATACACACTGAGAAGTTACTCTTGGTGGAAAGTACATCTCACTTTATGGACATAAAGTTATAAAAATATCAACTGGCAGCATTTTACTACTGTGCTTACTAGTTAAAAACTCTGGTTCAATGTGTTTATACTACCAGTTACATTACACTAGTTAAAAACATAGAAAATTATATCTATTGAGATAGCTAGATATAAAATGTGTGTATATGTGTGTGTATACATTTCTTAAAGAGTATTTTGAAATAATAAAAACCACAAAGGCAGAAGTAACAAGTTACTAACAAGACATAAATTGCTTTCAAACAAGCTTTGACATACAAGGATTTTGAGAACTCAGACTGAGTCACAGACACAGAACTGCATTTAACAGACATTCATCCAAGTAAACCTTTGCAAGATGGATTAATCTGTTAGATGAAGCCTATGTTTCTAAAGCATTAATCTTTAGACATAGCACCAGGAGCTGGAAAAAATCCCGAGCCCTGTCTAACGCAGGACACCAAAAAGCCAAGGTGATCTGTTACTGTTCTCAATTCCTGGACCACATTACTGACTTTCCCTTTTAGTTCCCTCACTTTGGAAATAAGAACATCTATCCTTGACGGTAGATGAGCAGAAGCACTAAGAACGAAAAAGCCATTGGGAAGGACCCCAATGGAGAAGGAGTGTCCAGGGGATGGGGAGAAAGGAAACGGGGACAAGTGTCCAGAAGAGGGCTATCCAACACTGGGGGTTGGGAGCTGAGAAGTGGAGGGTCCAACAAGCTGCTGCCAAACAATCAGTAAGGGTGGTCCAGCTGTTTCAGTTTCAATGGTATGCTGGCACTTTGGTTTTGACTGCTGGCAGCGGTGGGTGAGGTATAGGAGAATTAACATGATGAAGAAACTGTAAAATTAAAATTCACTTCATTGTATATTGACATTTCTAGATATCTGAATACTATGGAAATCCATATTAATATCTCCACTTTTGTAACAGCATGCATAGTTGATAACCCCTCTTTTATTTATTTCCAATGTACACATTGTTGTAACAGTAGAACATTCAAACAGATCTCAAGGACAAATTCTGAAATTGTCTGCAATTATGTTAATGAACTTTGTCAAGATAGCTTTCAGAAAGGAAGTCATATATGCATACACTCTGCTCCCCTCTTCTCATATTCCTGTTCCCTTAAGGAAACAGGCAAGAAAAAGTGTCTGGTTTACTTACAAGTTAGTCAATCAAGATGTCCACCAACAGTTCTTAGGCTATTAGATCCTAAGTGCTCTTCATCTGCCCACTAGTGCACTAGTCACTAGTTTTTTGTGTATTTTTAATAACTTCCTCTTCCAAATTGTGAGATGGATTGTTTTTTTAACTGCACAAAATTTCTAAATTTATAAAGGAGCCAGCAATTTTAGTCATGCAGATACTTATATCTATTTCACAAAGTCTTACTATTGCAGGAACTCAAAATTTTGTTTAATATGGAAACATGTAAAGAATTGAGTAACAGCAACCTGGAAAAAGAAAGACCAGAAGAGATCTACAGCAAGTTATTTTTTAGATATAAAATATATTTTCTACTGATTGAAGTGTTAAGACATGATTCAGACATTTTTGAAGTTATTAAGACATCCAGTTGGAAGAAACAAAGCACAAAGGAGAATAAATAACTTGCACAACATCTGACAGAAGACACAGCATTAGAGCTCCTAATTGTCATGTTAGGGCTCTACTTTTAAGTTATGCACCATTCTCAGAGATGACTTTTCACTTTCTGGGACTTTGTGAGATTTTTGAAAAATGTTCATGACTTGGAAGGCTAATGGAAAAGGGAAGGTTTCAGAGAAATTTTTGCAGTTGTAAACCTGCCTCTTTGCTATAACAGAAGACCCCAAAACTGTCTCAAAAAATCATGTAAATTGAGCAACGTTTATAAATATTTTAATGTAGCAAAACTAATGGCCTGAACTACATACTCTTCCCACAATAACTGTGTGGCTGTACAGTAAAATAAACAAAACACTGCAATTCTATAGGGTTTTTTTCATTTGTTTTTGAAACTGTTACATATACTCTTGTAGTTGAATATATTTTTAAAATAGTCACAAACTTTTTTGCAAGCCAGTGAAGTAAACCTCTGAGACAGTATCATGGCATCATAAGATCTTTTCTTCCCTAAGGATTTATAACCTGACTTAGATAAATATAAATAAAAATTTATTTTTAATGTTAATTTTGGTTAATTAGAGGAGGTTTTATATTGTTATATCAGATCAGTAATGTAATTCTTTGTGGATTGTATTTAACCAAGTTTATGCCATCTCTAAAGTTACTATTTTTCAAGTATGCTTACTTATTTCTTCCTAGAATTACATACTCAAACAGCCAGCTCCCTGAAATAGACTATAAAGTACAACATCTGGAAATCTTATCAAACTATTTTTGGCAGAAGTATAACAGGAAGACAGTTAACAGCAAAAGGACAAAATCTGGAGTTTTGCAACTGAAAGCAGAGTCTGGTAGGAGCAAGATTTTGCTGTAACTGGGGTATATTTATTTTTCTTAGTTTCACAAATGCCACATCCTGGCTACACCACAAACACTCCTGTAGTCATTTTCCTACCCCTTGCACAGAGAAGCTATAGAAGCTATGAAGCTATAGAAGCTATGGAGATTACAGCAGAATCACTCCTCTCCTAATGTCTACTCACCTACTAAACTACATGGTATTTGTTTTTGAAAACTTTGAAAGGTTGATCTAACTTGTCTCACCCCACTGCACATTTTCATTGGTCCTCTTTTTAATCTCAGTATATTTTTGTTGTACCCATTAATTTTTCTCCCACTTTCTCTATAAAAATTGTAAGATACACCTTACGCACCTATGTAACTCCTATCTTATTCCAATATGTTTCAGCTGGCATTGTTTTATTGTCTCTATTTCCAGTTCCAAACTACCATTGTCAAGACATTTAATAGAGCTAAAGATATGAAAAGCCTGCATAATAAAAGAGCCCTTCAAAGCTATGTAATTGCAAGTTCTATGAAAATACATTACACTTGAAGAAACTATATCTAAATTCAGAAGTTAGACTTCTCTCTCTCAGATTCAAAACTTAGACAATGAAATTAAAATCAGTAACACTGTATCTTAGTATCAATTCCATTCCTCATTTTATTTCTGTTAGAAAAGTTAAAATTGCATCAGCGTGAAAGACAAGCTATCTACCCATAAAAATGATATCTCTACATAGTCTTCTTTGTGGGTACTGTGGAAATATTCACATTTCTGATCCTGATGACCTTTGGACACTGCCTGAAGATGCAGTACCTGTTGTGACTATATGAGTGTTCCCTGTTGACACTGGATGATCACAAATGTGAGCTCAAATGGCTTGTTTCTTTTTCATTTACCCCATACTTCATATGTCATGTGGATATCTATAGGAGAGATGGAAGTAATACCAGTGAGATCTCTGGCATAGAAACCACCTCCAAACTTTTATTGCTATTATCTTTGTGTTTGCAGTCATAAGGAAACAGAAAAACAGGTTTTCATAAACACCGTATCATGGTAAGACCTCTGTGTCCAAAGGGGTCTTTATACAGATATATGCTAATATGAATCACAGAATCATCATAGAACGTCCTCATCTGGAAAGGACTCACAAGGATCATCTAAGTCCGGCTCCTGGCCCTGCCCAGAACAGCCCCAAGAAGCACACCATGTGCATTGTCCAAACACTTCCTAAACTCTTAGTTAGACTTGGTGTCATGACCACTTCTCTGTGGTACTGTTCCAGTACCCAATCACTCTCAAGGTGAAAAACCTTTTCCTAGTGTCTAACCTAAATCTCTCCTGTCACAGCTTCATGCCATTCCGGTCCTACCGCTGGTCACTGGAGAGAAGAAATCAGTGCCATGAAGACAAAAGCAAGCATGTTACAAACTAGCAGCAGAACAAATATGCCAGGAGCTGCCCCATAGCCCTTCCCAATGAGGCCAGCAAGACAGGCATTGCAGTTACTACCTTACAGAGTTTTTGCAACAGCAGAATAACCTCGGAAAGTGATTGGAGACAAACATAACCATTTAGGGGCAAAAGGCTTATGTTTCCCTTGTACAGTGGGTTTCACACTGGACAGTGATATATCTGTGCCTTTGCAGGAATAGAAGAACATCTTCAGCACAGAAAAAACCCAAAATTATTTATAGTATCTCAAAGACAGCCTCTCTGCCAAGGATCCAGTAAAATTTCACTAGGTGCAGTAGTTCTGGAAGACACAGTATTCAGGGAGAGATGTAAACTCCAGGAAGCCAAAGTAAAATATATTGATTTAAGCCTACCTCCTTTATTCTCTCTTCCTCATATTGGAGTTTCCTGGTTTATAAAACATACAAAGTTAAAGGCTGTTTCAATTCAGAAGTCTAGCTACCCTATGGCACAGAAATTAAGGAAAGATTCCTTGTAATATACTCAAGCAGTCTGAATTATAACGTTATTCACCACTGATAACTGCAACATGAAGAAAGCTGGTAAAACTGAACAAATCCAGGGTTCATGGAACATGGTTCTTTGCAAGCAGAATGATTCAAGCCTTAAAATGTAATTGAGATACTTGAGAACTATAGAGATCATTTGCAAAAGGCTCTGTCAGCAGGACTTGTGCTCTACACTTGTGCTCAGCAGGACTATGGCTCTACACTTGTCAGAAACCCCTACAGCTCACTCAGCAGCACAAAAGGACTTAATTTGAAAACTGGAACCAGTTTAGAGAGAAACAATGGGCTGTTTTCACAGCTACAAAAATAATTTATCTAAAAAATACAAAATTTATTTGAGGTACAATCTGATCTTTCAGGAAAAATTTACTTAAGTTTCCTGGAAAAACAAGTAGGAAAATATTTTGCATAAAGGGGAAGATTCTGGCTGTCAGAAGTCTTATTTTATGTTCTCAAGTTTGGTTAGCCAAAGCCACATCTAAGATATTTTGTAAAGATTCAAAAGTGAACCCTGCAAACCTCTAAAGATAAGACAATACTTGAGTCTTCATGAGAAATAGCAAATACAGAAGAAATTATGAAGAAAAAGACTAGAAAACGTGAGAGGAACTAATAATGAAAACACAGATCAGAGGGTAAGCAAAAGCAGATTCAAAGGAGACCAACTACAATGGAAAAGTGAAAATAGAAGGCAGCTAAATTAAATACCAATCACATGCTACCTTGCATATGGAGATGAAAGAGAAAACTTTGCAGGAAATAAAAAAAATAATAAAGCGAAAGAAAATGGAAAGAAAAGAGCCTTAAAACAATATATAAATTATATCAGACCAAAGGGTCAGTTAGTTATTGAAGAATGGAGAGCAATGGTGAACAGTGGACATGGAAAAGAAGGGCAGCAAAGGAAGCAATGTCTTCTTCTCTATTTCACTTTTACATTCTGTATTGCACATTTCACAGACTCTTCAGACAGCTGCAGCACCATGGATCAGCCACAGGATCCATTAACAAACACTGTCCAAATATAAGAGTTTAAATACATTTTCACATCACAAAAAGAGAGGGAAAAGACTACAGTGGCATCAAGATAACATGAGGGAATTTGTGACAAATAATTTCATTGTTTTGATAGACATAACTTTCTTCTCCACACAAACATGTTTGTTATTTTGGATAACCCACAACACCCTTTAGCATATGGATATAGTCCCATGGAGCTATATGTGAGCTCTTCAGAAGTAACCTATTGGACCTATTCGGAGTCACATGGTGTGGACTAAATCCACATATAGGAGTCTGTTATGGTTTAATCTGCAAAATCTAGTGTTGACTAAACCACAGTACCTAGACGTTTTGGTTTTTCCTTGAAAGCATTGTACTCAAAATTCTGCTGGGATGATCACAGCATATCAAGCATCAATTCTGCTGGGATGATACAAGCATATCACAGTATCAAGTAACTCACTCTCCACACATCTTTTCAAATAGTAAGTCTATCACCAGATGGAAAATTATTTTGCAGTTATTTACATAATATACTGTTGACTGTTAGTTTTAACTACATTTGCAAAACCAGCAAATACATACTGCAGAGAGAAATAAAATCATATTATTCTGAAAAGCCATCATTTTATTGCAGGGATGGAAAGGTGGACGCAACAACTCATTGTATATTTGAATATACTTCAAGATAAAATAATCCTGTGTTACTCACCTTGATCTCTTTCATGCCATGTCCGACTCCCCGCAGCTGGTGAATTTGGAGAAGGATAGAAGTCTCCTGTTGGGCTTGGCTCCATATTTTCATCTATGGAGATAGTTTTGGGTCTTTTGCTGTTGAAGAATTGTGAAATTTGGCAGTGAATATAATATTTAGCTAGTAGTGGTATATAAACTGCTTGGATTTCAACAAATATTTCAATAGAGAATAATTCAGTCTTGCAAAGGGAAAAAAAGTGGATATTGTGCTTTAACTTGCACAGGTGATATCACTTAGTAATATGTAACGCAAGTATGTGCTTGCATTTTTCACCTGATTTAATATTTCAGAGATGGCAAGAGTGTGTAACATAAAACTCTACCAGCATTTCACTGAACAACTAAGAAACCAGCTGCTGTAGCCTACCAACAAAAGATTGTGCCATGAGAGTATTAAATATTATGTAGAAACCATGAAAGCAAAACAAATCGCTGGAAAGTATTACTAACAAAGACAAGGTAGAACAGGAACTTCTGTGAATGTGTTAATGAGAAAAAAATGTAGTTTACTGTATTTCATCAGGTCAAACTCCTAAGCTTTTCAAAGAGGTCTAGCCTGAAACAAGCACTTTTCACTTCTGACTAGTTTAGTCAAAAAAACCAAAAGGCCCATATTTCAAGTTACACTACATAAAATGAGGCAGAACTTCAATACAGTGGAGGAAAGTCAAGGTTCATCACAGCAATATATACAGAGCTGTTATATTGACTGCCAAAGAAAACTGGGATGAAGGTTTTAACGATGTGTCGTTATTGTTGTTACTACTATAACTACTACAACACTGTGATAATTAATCCATCTATTCTAAATAATCCATATATTCTAATTAATCCATCTGCTTGTAAAATGTACATGGCATATAGCTAAACTTAAAATATGATGGAATGAAATAGGGCAACATGAGCAAAATAACTCAGAACCACCAGGTGCCGGTGAAACAATACCTCAGCCCCCTGACAGTCCTGTTTAAGCCCGTCCTACTGTGCAGACACTTCCTGACTCACTGGATTGCAGAAACGTGGGGCAATGACAGGTCCTATAGTGCTTATGATTTCATGGTATATCAAACAATTTAATGAAACCAAGGGGTCCTAGGGGCCTGACAGACAGTACGTTATCTGGAAGCGGGAAGGAAAGCACCAGGGGTCCCCTCTCTCTGTGGGACCACCAGCCTCTCCTGAGGGAGGAAATGGAGTCTTTCTCAGAGACAGGAGAAGGCAACATGTTGAAACAAGGAAGAAGTGGGTCCCTCAGATTAAATTGCCCTGGAGCCTGTAACTATCTCACATGTTCCTCCCTGTTCCCACTCTGTTCGGAAATGCTCCCTGAAAGAGCGAGGCTGGACGCACTTTCATGAGCTGGGCTGATGTTATGGATAAAGTCACCTTGTCTTTACACACCTGACTTAATGCCTTTTCAATGAGAAACAGTAGCTGTCCTAACATATCTCTCAAGACAGAGGTCCAAGAGCAAGCTCCCAAAGACAGCCTTTTTGTCTGCAACCACCCTGAGCCCTGCCAGCATGTTCCCAACTGCTAAACCTTCCTCCAACTCAGCAGCATTTTTGGGATGTGTAGCTGTTCTCTTGGTAGATGATTTAGCAAACAAGTCAAAGTCTGACAAAAGTTACCACCATCTTCAATATCATAAGAAATGAAGGGCAGTAAATACAACACTGCAAATTACAAGACTTATAACTTACATATTCGTACATAGATTAGGGTAACATACACAAGTAGCTAACCTCACAAAATCAGAAGAAATTCATAAAGTTCATAAAAATTCATAAAATTAATAAAGGCTGTTGACAGTATTTGCAAATTGCTTGTTCTACACTATTAAACATGGTTCACATTAGCACTAATTTCAAGTTTTTACCTGCTTGGTGGAGAGGACAAGGACCTTTGTAGATTTACACCCGAGTTCATATCATGGTAATATGGCTGGCTCGGAAGCTCTCCAATTGGGAAGTTCACTCCAGTTCCCTGGGTTATGGGTGCTAAAAAACACATCGTAACACGTCAAAGATAATCTTCTATCTTTTCAGCCATCTTTTCATTTTTTACACTTGGACAAATATCAAGATGTTAGTACATGTATCTAATTTTCTCCCTCCTGCAGAAACCAAGTACAGACAAGTTCTATCAATGATAATGTATCTAAAAAAGTGAATTATCTTCCTCAGTACCTAAAAATCCCTTAACAGTTATGCAGACATAATACATTTGTTTTATAAGTGATAACATGGAATCACAAATATGAAAAAGATAACACAAACATCAAGCACTATAATGAATGATGCAGAGTTTATGAGGACAGCTAACATTACTTACCAAAGAACTGAAAAATAAAAGGGAAATAAAAAACCCAAGGATACAAAAAATCCTTTTTCCTTAATGGTAACTCTTCTTTATTAACAATAGCCCTCTGTGCTGAGAGCATGTTTAGCAGCTTTCTTTTTCTTTCACCCAATGCCACGGGTTCTGCTTTGCATATGTACACCTACACACAAACACATACACTCTGCACTATCTTCACCTCCTGTGTACCATACCGACTGGCAACTCAAGAAAAAATTATATGTTACATATTGTGGTGTATTTACCTTTGTTCGTTGTCCATGCATTGTGCATTTTAACTACCTTTGGAACTTAAAAGAATAATTGCATGTTGTGTAACGTATCTGTAGGTTTGTATTTTTCCTGACAGTTAAAGTACAACTCTGTTGCGGCTTGAGGTTAAACAAATGCATGGTAAGAAATCCCACAGAAACCACATGCTTTAAAGCTTATTATTAGAAGTATATCATATATAACAGCTGCATAAGGCACGATTTCATAGTATAATTACAATATTGTTTCTCTTTTAATCTCAATAGCCTGCTACTTTAAAATGCACTTAACCACCTGACAAAAGAAAGCCGTAATTCACACATCTTCAGCCTCCTAAAACAACAAAACTGTATCTTCAGCAAGCACAAAAAAAGAGTATGCCTTTAAACTGATGAATGGCAATGCTCACTCTTTTGCTAAGGGACTTCAGATAATTTTAATTGTTGAATATTAATTTCTGACCACAGCAAATGAAATAACACATGCGTTTGAAGTCCCAGTAAGTTAAATAAATTCCTCAAACATCCTGATCAGGCATGAATTAAAACCTGTGCAAAATCCAGACAAATAGTTTTGGAAACTTGTGCCTCATTGGTTTTTCTTCACCTCTCCAGAAAAGAGATTATTCTGGACCATTTAGTTTTTATAATGCTGAAATCATCACTGCTAACTATAACTTTCAACTATACTTCTTAATGAAGTCTTAGGAGAAATACTTTAATAGTAAAGGGTGAAAAGAAACAACCAGAAAGCAATGTGAAATGAAAATGTGCATGGGTTTTATGCCATACTATTATAGCAAATTCTTAAATGTCAGCAAAGCAGATTTAATATTCTTTTTTTGTTTTCTTTTTCTGTAATAGAAGCTTCACCTGTCCTTTTATATTTGTATTTTATGGGGGGGGGGAAGGGGGTGTTGTACATTCTTGTGTGTAATATTTCTGATGACAAAACAAGACAATGTAATTAGAAAATCAATTACAGACAGTGCTATGACTAAAAGAAACACAAGCATTTAATACGTTAATTATCTTTTATATCCATGCTGTGATTTTTCTTTTAAGAGCTACAAATTAAAAACAAACTGAAAGAATAATCAGACAATTTGCCAAAATCCGAGGATGTGTAGGGCAACCTTTAAAAGCTGAAAGTCTAACAAACAGAAGTATTGCTACAGATGGTAATTTTATTGATATATCAGACCATTAAGGTGTGCAGAGGAAGATATAAAAAACTGATTCAATCTTTAAATATTGAATAGACAAAATACCTTATTTGTTTTATTACAACTACATGCAAGATGAACATCAATACTGTGGACAAATATATCAAAACTGTGCCTGGTTATAGGCATTTTCTATGCAACTTACATCTTGAGGAGAAAAAACTTCAAGGAAAAAACCTTCACTTGATTACAGCAGGCTTAAGAAATGATTAAACACAAATGATAACTTACTTCTTGACACCCTCACAAGTTCTGACACGTTGAATACACCGGATTTCACAAAGCTGTCCTCAAGGTACACTGAAAAAGATCACAGTACCATAATCAGTATAATGAAAAGATTAATAAATAACTATAGACAGGTTTATACGCCAGATAACGATGGTATCAACAGAGTCCCAGAACTACAATACACAGATCAAAGTACACAGAAAGCTGATCACAGAATCTAATAAGAGCTGAAATGCTGGCAAAGGTAACTTTTAAAATATATAAAGCAATTTTTAAAATTTATACAAAAATTCACAAGAAATGCACTGAGTCCCTAATTAACCATCAAAAAATGTCTGAAAACTAGTTTCTTTTATACTTATCTTCAAATTTTAAGTTAGCATAAGACCTGTATCAGCTGGACTAAGAAATTTCACCATAGAGCAGTCCTGTTCCTGCATGTGTTTCTGCTAAATAGATTTTTACTTAACTCTTACCCTGCTGATGGTGACTTTATATTACATCTTCCATTACCAAATACCATCTCTGAAGCAGATCAAATGCTTACTATTATTTCGAGTAAAAAAAGAACTGGACAAAATAGCTGAACTATTCAGTGGGATTTTTACATACATGCTATGTATTTAGAAACCTATGTTTAAGAAAACATATATTATTGATTCACCTTATGATTACTTCTTATAAGACAAATGCATATGATACACTTTGCTTTCTGTGAAATTAAGGCTCAACGTGAAGTACTGCAGTGAAACAGCAGATGATAATCAAGACTTATCTCAGTACTGTAATTAGATAACCTTATGAAAAGAGAGCTAAGAAACAGTTTTCTGTGGAAGTCTCACATCAATAACCCTTGCAAAAACTGTATTACTGAATTTGAGATTACATGGCATCACAGCCTTTAGAGGTAGTAATAACAACCATTTACCAATAAAAATATTTAGATCTATATTTGGTGCATGTTGCTGCTCCAACAGTGTTTTTATTTGCTTTCATGAGACAGTGCACTAAGAATTTCTCACTGTGGTTTCTCTAGTCTCTTCTCTGAATTAACACAGTTTTCTTTCTTTTGGAAATAAACTGCCAATTTTCTGTTCCAAATGTTTGAATAAGTAAAAACATTCTGAGTATCTTAGCTAACAAAATAAACAAACAAATGAAAATTGCACCTACTGGAATATTTACTGATTTGGAAAAGAATGGTTCAGTACTCTTTTCTTTGGGTTTCTTTTGGCAATTACTGCTTTCATCTTCAAGTAATTTAGGAACATGGTCACTATAATCATAAAAGTGACTGTAAAAGCAGTACACTTTACCTGAGAGGTCTGTCATTGGCATATCTGGATAAACCTCTACTTACTTTCACTATCAAATAAAGAGGGCAGAGGCAAAAAGAGTGGTTTTCACTGCTTACTTGCAGTCAGTCAAGTCCCACAGAACTGCCTACTCTGTCGCCTCTGGTATATTTACCAGTGCAGGTATAAACAGTGCACCTGACATCATAAGCTGAAAGAATTTGAATGAATTCGACCAAGCACATTTCCTGACATCATTGTTATACTGTCAGACCTATAACAGATTGTCAGTCTTTCCCAGCTGAAAACCATCCCAGAATCAAGCGCTGTGGGTGTGCAGAGCATTGTAGGCCTGTGGGATCATCCTGAACAATGTTCTGCCAATGCCATCATCTTCTCACCTTCCAGTCAATGTCACTTTGCACACTACACCTGCACGTCTTTATTTCAACTAGTAGCTCTGCAGGTTCCTCTCTCTTTTTAATTCACTTCCTTTCACATTTTTCTCTCATTTTGAACAGCTTCTCTCCATCTCCACTACTTTTTCCTCTCTCATTGTCCTTCACCTGGATGTTGCAGGCCTCTGCAACCTTATACGTCTCCCAGTAAGAGCTTTTCTGTCTCACCTTCTGCATTCTCTTACACTCTTTCTCCAGGTTTTTTGTGTGGATAAAAACATGGCATGGCTTCTCAAATATTTGACAGAACTTGTCATGCCCATATCATAAAAAAATATGAAGAGCAAATTTTTATTTTTCCTTTTCTTCTCAGTTTTTGGTTTTTTAACCTAAGAACATGCAAGCTGGATGAACGCTAGCAATTCCTCGAACAATGGCAATCTTTCCCTACTCTGCTTATTTCCTCTAGCAGGAACATCTGAAGTACTACATGGAAGGGAGATTTCCAAAGAAAAATTTGGTTCCTTGATTTTAGATGCCACATAAGTAAAGTGGCTTAAAGCCAGCATATAGCCATGCAGCCAGCTCTAAAGCTGGTAATGAGACATGGCTGAACTTCTCTGCTGCTTTTTCAAACCCCATTGCTTTGGAACAAAATGTCTTTCATTAAAGTCAGACTAACTTGAGAGGAGCTTTTCCCAGATGTAGATTAATCAAACTATCATTATAATGAGAACAAGGCCCAAGGCTCCTGTTAAATGAAGAAAAAGCCTCAGATTTTATACAGAGATGTGTACATGTGTATGCACATACAGACTCAGACACACATGTTTAATCTTCAGTCTTCTCTCCTGAATTCTTAGGTTTTTTTCTCACTGGCACTATTGAGAATACCCATATAACATGAAGAGCAATACAGCATTTCTCTCCTGGTGATAACAAAATGGGAGCAGGGAAAAATGTTGACACCAAGTGATACCACTATTTATCATCCCTTCACAAAAGGATGAACTGTTAACTGATGGATCACATCTTTCACTCAGGTTTCACTCTGCTTTGGATGGGCCAAAAATAATGACACCCACAGATATATGCAAATGCTTTGCCTGGCATAAGGAAAGAAAGGGATCAATCTCCATCAACTAAAAAACCAACTTGACTATTTTCTCCATGCTACGTGACAAAATATTATTTAAAATATTGATGCAACAATAAACACTCTATATCACAGGCACTGAGCAACTTCATCTTGTGTCTTATATTCCAACAGGAAAGGTGAACTCCAGTGGTGCCTCTGGGTGCAGACTAATAAACACAGTATGTTCAATTACCAGTAAATGTCAAGTTCCACCTAGTTATGAAGAAATCTATGGCGGGTATGTTACAGAACTATTCTTGGTTCTCAGCTGTGGAATAGGAAAATGTTCTTGCCTTTAAACAGCTGTTATTTGTTGCAGGAAAATGCACTCTCTATAAGATAAAGATTAAACAACAAGACAGTATGCAGAAGGTCAAGAGTACAGGATATTTTCACTTTACAGTGTGAGACAGTGTCTTTTACCTTGTGAAACTGATCACCCTATTGAATAAGGGTTAACATTCATATTCTCATTATTACACTGCATGCAATAGCAAAATATGTGTTGATACTTTATATGGTATAGGTTTTACTGGTTTCTTTGATTAAGCTTTCCCTAATGCATTGTTTGCATTAACATGCTAAAAAGCCTTAAATTAGCATTCTTGTTGTGTGTTTATGATCTGTTCAGTACAGACACTAACACATTTGATAATAGTCTATTGTTGTATTCCTCAGTATGATCAGGTAACCCGCCTGGTGGATGAGGCTGTGGATGTGGTCTACCTGGATTTCAGCAAAGCCTTTGACACTGTCTCCCATACTATACTCCTGGAAAAGCTGCAGCCCATGGCTTGGACAGGGGCACTCTGTG
>JAWMRA010000090.1:39313656-39324266 GCA_035584735.1 Pseudotriccus pelzelni | reverse complement strand
TTAAACAGAGATTGGACATGGCCCTTAGTGCCATGATATAGTAACTGGAGTTGGATCAGGGGTTGGACTCGATGATCTTGGAGGTCTTTTCCTACCCAATCTATTCTATGATTCTATGATTGATTCTATGATTCTCATAGAAGATTTACTGTATCTTTTGATAATTGTGATAACACTTTGCTGTCTTTATCATTCAAACCTAATTAAAGCATTGAGTATCGTTATTTACTAAAATTCATCTTGACTGAGAGATGGCACTGCCTGAAATGCATTTTACTAATTGTCATTATTCTTAAAAATCTGAACATCTTAAAAAAAGAACATTTCTGACAGAACCACCATAGTGCAAGTCTATATAAAGTATCAGTAACTTCCAAACCCAATATATAACAGTGGATTTTTTTTTCCTTCTAGCTTTTGTACTGAGTGAGTATAAAATCTGTCTCCTCTGCTTACCTTTTTTACAGAACACTCATCTCTGAAAAATGTATTTTCCAAACAATTCCAAAATGGCCAGGACCAGTGCCATCAAGTACGAAAGATAAAGAGGTTAAGTCAAGAAGCAGTTCTGATCAAGCTTGCATACACAATGGTAATGGGAGAAACCTTCAATAATGCCTCCAACTGCTATAGAAGTCATTCTGTCTTAGGCCTTCTACTCTATTCCTGTACTACGCCTTATACTGCGCCTTCAAGAAATGAGCTACAAGTACAGCTTTTAACCATTTTAACTATGCAGAGACTTAAAATGAGGGGGGAAAAATAAAACTGTTTAAGCCTACTGAATGATAAATTCAGTTTGCACTAACAATTATCTAATGGACTTGTTCTCACATTACATAAAAGCTTACTAGTGACGTTTAGCTTTACAAATCTTTAACCAGTCCTTTTATGTCTTCTGATTCAATTGTACTTTTATGAACAGAGTCCCTGTTTATGCTCTGTTGCATATTGACTAGGGTCAAACCGTAAAACTGTCTCCTGGTATCATTTTGTATTTAGCTTTTTCACTGGTACTGCCCTGGTTTTGAGCAACTTTTAAAACAGGGGTATGGATCCAAACAATGCTGGAACAAATTTGTATTAGTGCACTTTTATTTATGGATTTTTAAAAAGAGCAAGTACACAGCAGTAGACACTGTAGTGTGATACTACTATAATACTAGAATTCTGCTGTATAGTAGAATGATGTTGTACCTGTGTTACTGCTAGTATAATTCTACTAGACAGTAATTCCATACAGTAGAATTATACTAGCAGTAAGACAGGCACAACACCAGGATCCATCGTGAGAAGAAAGGCTGGAAGCTTCAGCCTGGTGTATAGCAGAGAGTTGCATGTAAACTTCAAGTTATGAAATGTAATGTTCTAGATGCTGTTATAATTTTGTACAGCTATGTACAGTCCGAACTGGTAGTGAAAAATTAGTCTCATTTTCACAGTCATTGTTCTTTGTAAGTCAAAATATAGTCAACAGACACAGAGTTTGCTTTCTTACTTCAAGCATTTTGAAACCAGTATCTCAAAAAGGGTACCAGAAACAGGTTGCCGCCAAAACAGAGTATCTTAAAGGCAGTTATGGGTGTATAGTATTAGCCAAGGAGCGACAAAGAAGATTCCAGTGACGACATCATTTGAAACACTTGAACTGTCTGTCCAGAGAATAAGGTTATACTCTTTATCGTGCAACTATCTCCAGCCATGTGACATAGTCACAGCTTGTTTTGGTTTGTTTCTCCCTAAAGTTGCAATAATGTTTTAACTGGGGCAAGAAACAAAGAGGTCGCAAAAAGATGCCCTGACTCCATTGAACCTTTCAGCACAATGAGGAAATAAAACCCCAAATATGTAATTTTTACAAACAAATGAGATTTTCAATACTCTCAAGATTATAGCCAGAACTACAATATTCTTCATTGTTGCAGTAATTTGAAGAAGTAAACACCAGTTTTAACGGACTCTGGAATCCATGTACTAGAATCCAAGAAACGAGTTGCCCTGAAATCTAGCAAGAAACAGGAAGAGTAACTAACACAAATGCAGATTTGCCTTCCACTCCAGAAGGTCTCAAGTTATACAGAAACTACAGCCAAAATTTGGTAAGAATTGGGGGGACTGCTTCCTAACAGCTATAGTATTAGCAGGTACAAAAAAGGAATTTTCTGATGCCAAAACAGGTTTCAGGAATTCTAACTGGCAACATAAGATTTTTTAGTAAATTCTTGGTCTGTGCATACTGTGAAGTAAAAACCATTGCAGCCAACATTGAACACCACAGCAGGTTAAGTGAACACAACATAAGAATTATCACAGCATCATTTATTCACACATATTCATAAAGAAGATCAGCCAATGCAAACAAGAATTCAAAAGTAATCCTAAGCCAGTAGACAGTAGTAATCATCCAAACCAAATTTCAAACCACCATGCAAGGCCAAAAGGTTTCTGTTTAGGAAAAAGGGGCTGTACAACCTGTGCAGGTTTATGACTGTCAAAATAGTACAGCTGGGCTCTGCCCCCAGAATGTCCCACCTGGCTCAGTGTTGGGAAGCTGATGAGGAAGAATACCACCTCTCAATCATTGACATTATTAATTCATAAGGCATTTGGAAAAGGAAGAACTTCACAGAAAATCAAGCCCTGACCAAATCCAACCCTGTTATATTTGAAGATCACTATCTGAGATGGCACAGCTGCAGACATATGGGAAACAGAAACCATTTCAGAATATCCACTCCCATGCTGAAAAACAGTGCTGAATATGTGTTTGTTTACATACAATTCAGTCTGAATCCCCAAACTGGTACTATGGCATCATTGCTTAAGAAAAGCTGCTTACAAAGATGAGGCCATATCTCTTCTATTCCTATTAATTAAAGGCCTAACTCTCCATCCACAAGAGGGTAACTTGCAATACAGTAAAATCATGAAACCATCTGCGGTCTGAGTCACTCAAAACTCAGTGACATTTGCTTATTGCATTTCCAAGAGTGCAGAGGTTGTGACTACACCGCTCTTCAGAGGCTGTTTCTGAAACTATGCATTCTAAAACTTAAAACTGAAATACTTCTACCTGAAACAGTCATATATAGGCAAATTTATTGCACACTTCTTAGGGCAGGATCCAAAAAGAATGTTCTCCCTATGGCTGCTATCCCATATGAAAGCGCAAAAAAACCCTTTGGGGCTCTACAGCTGCAAGACAGATTTGCATATTGAGAGATAGGTGAGGCTTATTGCAGGCTTTTCGGCAACACCTTCTTTAACTAAAAAACAAAACTAAACTAATCTTCAGAGATGGTTATTTCACTCACGTTTTCTTTGGAAGTGGTTCCGAGAACAAAATATCTGGTGAAAAGAGAAGGGGAAAACCAATTTCAGAGCAATGAGGCTAGGGCTGGGAATTTACCTACCTATGTTTTACTCAGATTAAGGATTTTATCTCTAGGTAAATTCCCTGACAATGTATCATGAGCTACTTTGGAGGAAAGAAGGCAAGCAATGAGAAGGAATGAAAGCCAAAGAGCCAATTTCTCAATCTCTTTGTCTAAAAGTGTCACTCCATATAAATAATTTAATATTCATCGGCACACAGGCTCAAACCTAAGTCCTCTGCATTTCTTGTTCAGTCTGACTGATCCTATAGAATCTGCAAAATTCGTATGTAAATATTCCTTAAACCAGCTAAAGTGGAATAAGTTTTATCGGGGCAAAAAAACAGCTAACCAACCAACCAACCAAAAAACTTACCATGTCTTACTTGCTAGAAAACATATAACCTAACAACTTAATAACCTCTGAACTCAACCGCTTGAATAACAGGAAAAATCTCAACACACTTGTCTTCCCTCACTAGCAAGGCTTATAACCCTCTGTTGCAGGATGGCAACATTTCCTTTGCACCTTTTTTTTGTATGCCCCAGTGTTGGACAAGGATAGCTCCAAACTCTTGAAGGCATCTGTACAAAAAAAGTCTGGTTGCAAGCTTTTTGGCAACACCTTCTTTAATTGAGTCTCTTTATGTTCTTATCAAGATAGCATTGTACTCCATCAGTATTGCTATTTCATACTCTTATTTTAGTAGCTTAAAAACATTGTTCAAAGATTTGAGCAACAAGGTAACAACTGGACACAGCCATTTTCACACTGGTTTATAATAAACAAATCAAGTCTGCCAAGCAGCAATCTCAAACCAATGGCAAACCGTAAGAATCTTATTAATAACAACCAGTTGTGGCCAGCAGGCAGTAAGGAAAAGAATATTAAAGCAAAACACAATTCAGAAAATCCTCAACTAGAAGAACTAGCTGTATCTCTGGAGACCAAATTGTTATGGAAAGTGTCAATATCATTGGCTTACTTGTAGTTCTAAATATTTTTCTCTTTTTACTCATCGTCATAATTTTCTTATGCCCAACAGGTGAACTTACTGAAAGACCACATATTCTGTCTTCAGGACATATCCTGCCACACCACTGCAGGTATTTCAAGACACATATATGAAGACTCTTTTTAGATTTTTTTTAAGCCACATAAAAGACCTATGAGACTTGCAGGAGCAAATAATAATGCAGCTTTACACTGAAACTGCCACTGCAGTTTTCCATATTCAAGCAGCATGCTTCAGCTGCCCAGCAGAACTTTAAGAAACAAGGCAGGCTTAAATTACTTGGGTTGCTTTTGGGTTTTTGCTGTTGTTTGCTTCTATTGATAGTTTGCAAAGCCGTAAGTATTTTCAATTTTAAAACTTCTTAATCCAGGTGTCTCTCTATCTGTTCAGTTACCCTCGATGGATCCATGGTCATGTTTATTCTCTCTTTTAGATCATGTAAACTTTAAATAGTTAGAACTGTGATAGCATAATACAAACTTCTAGATATCATGAACTTAATGGCCAGTGCAACAGTAGTGTTCAGATTCTTCTCCTTTCTCAGTTCAAATCAGCTCATTTGTCTGTCTGGAATTTACTTGATAATCTCTGCAGAGAGGCAATCTTTACAACATAGGTCTCAGAAAAGCAAGATTCATTCTTTAAAAATACACCAGATGAAAGTTATTGAAAAATAAAACTAAGGGGATTAGCTACAAAAGCTACATGCCACTTTCACCACAAGCTACACCATCTCAATAATGTATTGGGCTACCAATGTATCAGTATATTTTTAGGAATATATTGTAAACAATTCCAACAAGTGCTCTTAATATTCTTTTGTTTGGCAAGTGACATTACTCTCTCTCTGTGGTTAGGACAGCAAATTACCAGACACCCTAAAGAATGTAAAAGTCTAGCCAAACCTAGAAAAAAACCCACTTTTAACACCAGCAGCTTTGCCAAGTACAATTCAGTTTCCAACATCCTCTTCCGTGGCACTATCTTTTTGAAGGTGGTGGCATCCAAACACTAACAGTACATATCCCTTGCCAGCACTCTGGTTCCATGAC
Organism: Pseudotriccus pelzelni; assembly: GCA_035584735.1. Lineage (NCBI taxonomy): Eukaryota > Metazoa > Chordata > Aves > Passeriformes > Tyrannidae > Pseudotriccus > Pseudotriccus pelzelni. The sequence continues at coordinate 39,318,824 of JAWMRA010000090.1, read as the reverse complement.
ATACAGGCACTACAACAAAACATGACAGAAGAACAAACCCTCGCGGCACTACCAGTCCACATGCTCCTGGCCTGGGACCCAAAACAAACTTCAGAGTGGATATCCTCTGGGGCTGTGACAGAAGTGACTGTCTGGCTCTAATAGTAAGATTCATGTGAAGTTTAGTAAGGAAGAACAGGACAGTAGTCCTTTTCTGAGACCAACTGAATGGAGTGAAACTCCCTCTCCTTCTCCTGCACAGCCTGAGAAATCCTGTATTCCGCTGTCTCAGAAATCTCAACACTAAACTAATCTTGCCAGTAAAACTCCAAGACAGTATCACACAGGCAAGATGAACAAGGCTAAAAGGTCATGTATGCTCTGGGAGATGACATTTAGTTATACCTCTGTCTCTGCTTTAATGAAGGGTTTCGAGAGAAGCAAGGCACAGCTTTCATTTCCTGTCCCCACTTGGCAGTAGATAAAGGAATAATAGTGGCAGCAGTAAATCCAAATCATGACAAAGTGTTATGCTCTTACTTTTAAGCAGGACATTTCGTGATGCAATCAGCAATATATTTCTCTCCTTTCTATGTCCCTCCATCTTCTGAGACACTAGAGTTTGTCAAACATTATGTATTGACCCCCAAGTCTGCCTAAGAAAGCCTATACAGCTTGTCTGTTGCCCTCCCCAGGCCTCTGTTGCTGGCTGTAAGATTACTCTTCACCAGACTTAAGACTGAAGGCTAGAGAGACAGGACTCCCTACAGGATGTGATCCTCACTAGTAAAATACATACTTCTGTCTTCCAGTCCAAATGTTAAATGGTACTTTAAAAACAGAATTTTAAAATATATTGAAGGTAAGTTTCCAAACCCTGCCTTCACCTTCCAGAATGCAGCAGCTACAAGGGATCCTTTGAAATGACACGGGTTAGGGTAATGCATTTGGCTTTTCTTGCACTCACAGAGATACTCTAAAACAAAATTAAATGCTCTACAACTAAATGCTCCAAGTTTCAAAAAACTGTAATTATCCATGAGGAAATTTTTCAGACTTGTTTTAGGTGTAAATTTGCTGCATTGGGTTTTTAAACCACTATTCTACATAATTTATGGCATGCACTTAACAGAAAAATAAAAGTCTATTCTTAACATCTCACAATTTGAACAGAAGCAGCATCCAAGTCTCCAAGCAAAAATGATATCAAGTCTACATCATTTCTTGAAGAAAAAAAAATTACTTGAAAACGAGCTTGTAATTATGTTATTTGACTTGGTTTGCCCTCTGCAATCTTAAAGTGTATGTATCTGGGGTTTATATTACAGGAATATTCCTTTTTGTATAATGATCTATGATGGCTCTCCCACTTTTGGGTATTCACATGCAACACACATGATATATTTCACAGGTAGAGTATACTTTGATTGTACACATAGTATAAAATTGTACAGCCACGAGGAAGGCTGTTTTCCATAATGTTTGAACAGAACCAGAAAATATCCCTGTATAGGTAACAGCCCAGCATCACACAATTACTTCCTGGTCAGACTATAGTTCATTCTGCATTTAGAAAAACAGCAAACACAGTTAGTTGCAGCTTATTTCAGATACACACATAAGAGAGCTAAAACGAGAAGATATAGTGTGATGGTGGTGGCAGGCATCACTCCTTTCCCATTAAGAAGTGATAGTGTGTCTGTCACATGTGTTTTTCTTACCCTGATAAAATTTATAACACAGCAAAGATTTACAAGATTTACTAGCACAACCCAATTGATGAGTAGGATAATTTCATGAAAATACTAAGAAACTTTTGTCTAAACAAACTGGAATGATGAAATCTGGGTTTGATTTTCTCTTGAATTTTTATTTTAAGAGAATCATTGAAAGGACCATTTACTAAGACATCTCTCTCAAAGAAAGTCCAGCTGTCACTAGTGTGACCCATTAAAATGTTCAAAAACTGCTCTGAACTGATACAAAAAATATTTTTAAATTAACATATTTACATTCTATAAAGCACATGTAAAAAGTTTAAAAAAATGGTAGATCACATCACAGACTTTAGAAGTAGGTCAATTGCATTTTGTCTAAGATATAAGAAAAACTGAATCATTTGAAGACTTTCCTAAAATTAAAGTTATTTGGGATCTTGTCTCCTTACTCCTCTACCCACCCCACTTGGAAAATTCTAAAAACCATGAAATTAAAGAAAAATTCCTTACATTAAATGAATGTTGATGAAACTGCAATTGAGGCACTGCCAGTTTAAAAGAACCAAAATAATTACAGCTTGTCTTGATTATAAATACTTACCAGTGCAAAATAGGTTGCTGCCTGATTATGCTCTCTATAGCTATTAACAATAGTATCTTTGTTCTCAAACAGTCTTAGATGCACATGTTCTGAAACTTATATTTACCTGGTGGATTCTTGGCAGGATCATTGTGGCTTGGACTTCCCGGTTGTCCAGAATCTATAAAGAAATTAAAGAAATCTTTTAGTAATTTGTTTTGCAAGTATCTCAAAATCTTTTAATGCTCTCCTTCATTATTCAACTAATACTTTACTTTATTCTGTAAAGGTCACTTCCCTGACTTTCTATGTGAAGCATTATTGAACAAACACACCATATATAACCTGTTTTATGCGAAACAGAAACATTGTGAAAGATGTAATGATCCTAATAAGAGGAACTCATAGATCACTGAATAAGGACAAGAGAGTCGTTGAGGTAAATGCTCAAGTTGTAAACACATTTACAAGGGTACCTTTTCATTCTCTTTCCCTCCATGCCCTAAATATAATATTGCATAATCAGCAAAGGAGGGGTAGCTTATTCTCAGGCAATGACCAGAAAGGTGTAATGGATCACACAACTGTTACTTGCAGTGATAAGTCCTGTTTCTTCAGCCTTTCCTTAAAGCCAAAGGCCTATGCTGCTTCCACAGACTTATGACTGCACTGAGGATATGACAGTATGCTTAAATACAATATAAGCTTTGTGTTCCTAGCCTGTGAGAACTGCTGTTGTAAAATTAAATTATGTAACGTAAAAACTAATAAGACTGAAACCCTGTTGACCTCAAAGAGTGTTTTTTTTTCATAACGTATGCACGGACTGAATCAAGAGGAGAACGCAATTTCATGTTAATACACTAAATGATAAGTGATATCCTCACCCATGAAAGCAATTGCTTTCAAAACCATCTACTTTTCGCCGTATTCTCATATTAACAATATAACAAGAATTGCTCCACTGAAAGAAATTCTTAACAAAGACATGACAAACAAAATATGTAAAGTGGTAAGAAACCAAATGAAGCACCACCATTTTTTCCATATATATATAGGTATCTCATTTTACAGACTAAATAAAAAATATTAATTTTTTTAAATGCAGCAGTGCTATTAGTAGCATACAAGCATAGGCCCACCAAAAGATTACATCATAGCACCATAGAAATTGCTCCCACCAAATGGACTCCAGACAGAAGTTGTTGAACACACTGCTGCCTGCAATGCTCAAATTAAAGAATAAAAAAAGATAGAAAAGAAGAAAATAACATAGTAACAAATACTCATCCTTAAATTCCTATCACTTCTTAAAGCCACACAACCTAGAATGAGAGATTCCCTCTGCCTGCTACATGGGGTTCCTTGAAATCTGTGCCACCTGTTATATAGCTTAATAACCATGTCTTGACTCATATGTGTCTCTTTTACACAACAAAATAACACTGAATAGTGAATTTCACATGAAATTTCATCTATCTTCAATCTCAGACAGGAAGCCTGAAGGACAAGTCTTTGGGTCAGATTCTGCATTTCCCGTGGTTTGGGCACTCCTAGGAGTGCAATTGTACAGCACAGTATGTAGCCACCCAGTATGTCTATTTCTTCTCATCATAAGATACAGCACAACCCTTTAAAATACCAAGTCAGTTTGTAAACTTAATCAGCTACAAGAAATGACAAAAATATATTTCTCTGCATATGGACTTTTCTATAGACAGCTGGTATTGCAATGGGAATGTCCACCCTGCAGGGGGGTGAACTGTAATGTTCTTCTAACAGGCATTCTCTGCTTCTGCAAACCATACATACTTTAATTCAGATCATCAGAGAGAATTATTTTACACAGCAATGGTCTGAGTGTAAAACTACTACAGTTTGGTACTGTCAGTTTGGTAGTAGATGCACCCATGGTTTTCATATTATAATAAGAAACTTAGCAAAGAATTTTCCAGTATAGGGATAAGTAGTTGGCTAGTTATTACAATTTTCCAGTCAGACTTAACTTTGGTTTATGTTAAGTCATTTTATCATGCTTTTTACAGATTGATTCTTAATCTGTGTTTGAGCAGTAGATGTTACTAACACATTCACCAGTGAAGTCTCAATGATTTTGAGAAAGAAAAGAATTACTGCAGATGAATATGAGAAGCAACTTCTTCAATCCTTCACTTAGCACGGTTGAAAAAGCAAAAAATTTTATTCTGAATGGGAGTATCAACCAGTGTAACTCTGCACATAGAAGAGAAGCCTCTGATCCTCAAGATGAGAGACAGCACCTGAGATGGCCTGTGATGATCCAATTCTCTTACCAGTGTCAGTCATTATAAAGCACTCCTCTGTTTTGATTGGATGCAAACAGCTTTGCAAAGGACGTGAGAACCATGATCAGCATAAGATTAAATTATATTAATAACTTAATTGATAAGCAGAACTCTGAACGAACAGAGAGACATTGGAGCAATGCTCTTCTAAAAGTGGGACTAAGAGGCATTTTTGGAAAGTCACAGAAATTAAGGAACTAAAAACCAGATTAAGAAACTTCAAATCTTTCTTTGTCCTCATCTGTACAATATCATTAATGAACAACATGAACCCTTTCTTCCAGAGTGATGGAGAAAGACATAAGCCAGGCTCATCGTCCATCTAGCTCACTTTGCATTCAATTGTCCCAGCAAATAACTCTGTGAAAACTCAACAACACAGCAAAAAATACACCTCCAAAAAAAAACTGAAAGCCAAACCACTTCCTAAGCTAGAAGTTGTAAGAAAAGATACACAACAAGAAGCAAGTAAAATCCCACCACGTTTATGTAGTGAAACTTTTCAACATTTTCATTTAAGTAGCTCCTGGCTGTAAGTTCCCTTAGTTTTGTTGTTGTTATTACAGA
>JAWMRA010000090.1:39294441-39313556 GCA_035584735.1 Pseudotriccus pelzelni | reverse complement strand
ATTACAGAGCAAAAACTTAGCTACACATACCATTTCCACTAAATGCACTTCACAACTACAGTAATCATATCTTCTGCTCTGCTCTTCTTGATGCTGACTCATTCAACAGTCAGAGACTGATGCCTTGATAGTTTGTTGCCCCATGAATGAACAGTTTATATGAAATAGGTTCAAGCCAGACTTTACTCTTACATAGTCATGTAACCTGGTACACTTTAAGTATAATTTATCATGAATTAGCAGGGCGATTACCAAAAAATTCAAACTCTATCTCAAATTATTCTTGCTTCTAGGAGACTGTACGAAAGGATGAGTAAAGAAGCTGATACATTTTATACTTGTTTTCCCATGTTTTCATTTCTAGGCATCAAACCCAATGAGCATCTGTGAGTGCAGACAACTCTCAGCGCAGCCAGAGTTAAGTAAAAATGACTGCTGAGCCCTGCTGGAAGTGAGAAGATAAGTACCCATATCCCCTGCAGTACACTAGGCAGGGTGCTACCATGAGACATCACTCCTGGCTTCATGATGTAGAGCGGAAAAAAAAAAAGCAAATTGTTTGCCATCCAGGGAGGGACAAGACCTTCTCTCACATTGCACCACCTTGTCTTTGACAAGCAGAAAGGACACCCACCCCAGCAAAGCCAAGAAAGTCACATTGTTTTTCACCAGCTTCCTGAGGGATTTTCAGTATTCTTCACCCCAGTAGTCTAATCTTCCACTTTTCAGGTGATAAAAGATACTCTCTTTAAAAACTAAGCTAAGCTATGCCTTCCTTATGCCTCATACTGTGCGTGAGTTTTTGCTTTTAAGGCCCTGTGTAACGACACAACATTGAGGGCCTTGAAAGCAAGTAGCATCAGAATCTGTAAAAAGAAGAAATACTTTGTTGAGCCATGTTTCAGAGAAATAAAAATAAACTGTCCCCAGGTGTCACACTTATCAAGTAAACTTCCTCAGTAGTTTCAATTAACATATTTCTCTTTTCTATTTGCCACGGGCTATGAGACAGCCTTTGTACTCCAGTTCATTTCAGTTGACAAACGCTAATTTAATCATTCACCAACACGAAAGTACACTCCTGCTTTTTGATAGTCCTTGATTTTGGTATGGGGAATAAAGGACCATAGGGATGTGACACCATGTAAGTATAGTTTTGATGCTGTTTAAGCCTTCACATACCTATACAGCACTTGATTTTACAGCTGAGTCACAATCATGAACGAGAATCACAACTACCTTTCAAACCGTCACCCTTAAGGATTATTTTGCCATCTGACATAAAAAGCTTAAGGCAAATGGTTGTACCCCAGAAAATCAAAGGATCACAGGCTACCATAGTGTGCTAGGTACCTGGGAATGTCTCCAGTCCCAGCCCCTGCCCTGAGAAGGCTTAAGCACAGGATTAAACTCAGGTGTTCAAGGTTTTACACCTGTAAAGAGTCAAGGCATGAAAGCCCTCAGGGGTGGAGACAGCCCAACCTCCTCAGGGAAAAGACTTTCCTAATCAACTTTTGATATTTCAAAGACTTTCAGTAATTTGTCAGGGTAGGAAAGCATCCATAGCAAAAAAATAGTAAGGTATTTTCCTCTCCTCCAAGGCAAATATGAAAAACAAAAGCTTATACAACAAATAAATAAATAATCTCATCTATGTACTTTAAATCATTACCTTTAATAATTATTGTCCTAATTTTACTACATACTTGCCTTCTACTACCTACTTTTTTTATCTTGACAAAGCAACTGATTGGATTGACAAGCTTCCCAAAAACTTTTACTGATTTCATTTTGCAAAGCTGTGTCTTTTACTGTATAGTGTTTCTCCATCTGACAATCCTGAATTATTGTACAATTTTATGACCATTATTCACACCAACTCTAGTGATACAACACTTAATTTATGGTGTAAACAAGCTCTAAGTGTTTTATTGCATTACATATCCACTGAAATGCTCGGTGAAATGCTATAAACGTGGAAATGGAATGGGTTCAAGTGTCAGACTTGTTTTCATAAATATGTTAATTAGAGGAGGGTTTACTTTTCACATTTTCATAGACCACTGAATTCACTGAAACACTTCCCAAAAAAATTTTGGCTATTTGATAAAATTCTCACCCTCACCACTTTCTTTGGTAGACCACAGGTCTTATGAGGATAGGCTGTAGGAACTGGTGTTATTTAGCTTGGAGAAAAGGAGTCTGAGGCAGGGCCTTATTGCTCTTTACAGCTACCTGATTGGAGGTTGTAGCCAGTTGGGGATCAGTCTCCTCTCCCAAGTACCAAGTGATAGAAAGAGAGGAAATAGTCTCAAGTTTCGTTGAAGAAGGTTTAGATTTGATATTAAGAAAAAAATTCTTCAACAAAAGGGTGACTAAACATTGGAATGAGCTGCCCAAGGCAGTTGTGAAGGCATCTCCCCTGAAGGTATTTCATAGGCCTGTAGATAGGGTGCTTAGGGACAAAGTTTAGTGGAGGACTTGACAATTTGGGTTTACAGTTGGACCAAATGATTTTAAAGGTCTTTTCCAACCTAAATGATTCCAAGATTGTACATCCCTGATGACATATGGTATAAAGCACAGTTCATACAAGGAGAAGCAGCACCTTAAAATACAAGTAGGGCTTCACTGTGAGAAAGACGTTTGCTAGACTAAGCCTCACATCTTTTCCCAACAGCATATACTCTGTTAGCAATATGCATTCCTGACATCCACACTGAAAACCTCCATAAGACTGAAGCAGTGACTTATTTCAAATATGGTGTTCTGCTACCCTTATTCTGCCAGGAGTTCCTCTGTGCTTACCAAGATTGCTTGGCTGTTGCATTGGGTACATACGTGAAGCTCTAGTCCTACAAGTTTTTCATTCAAGCAAGGATTGGGTGTTGTTCAGTGTGCAAAGCCTCCGTGGCATCCTCCAGTTATGAAATCATTAGATTTCATCAATTTGCAGATCTGGTTTCACAAATTTAAGTAAGCATACCTAAGAAAACTATGCACAAAGACTTTTAAGCTGACAGAGAAATAAAAGTTCTGGTTCCTGTTCAAAGAAGCTGTATTCATATCTCAGGCAAGCCCCAGTTCCTCGGTGCAGACTCCACTTAGGCAAGTAATCCCCAAGAATTTTTTCTCATTTCAGTACTTTGTGCCCAGGAGGCATGGGAGGAAACTCTGAGGATATCCATGCAACAGCAGGAGCTACCCTTCAGGCCATACGTACTGATCCTATGTGAACAGGCTTCATCAGCACCCTAGTCTCACACAAGAGCCATAACAGTGACCTATGCTCTTTACCTCAAAAGGGTGCTGCAGTCTAACCTTCACCTACCTGAAATAGGCAGCAAGGAACAGAGCTGACTGCTCATCCCAGAGAGCTAAGGTATCTGTTGATGTTGGTACCTAGCAGGCATATCATTTCACAAAGCCTTCAAGACTCATGGCATGGAGGTGCTTCTGTTGGGAGTTTGCCAGCCCAGTCAGCAGAAGCTGGGCTCTGTTTTCATTTTGGTATAAAACTGTTTGCTTTGGTGTGGGGACACAGCAAAACTAAGCCATCAGCTGACACATAACCCCACATGCCCCCGTGCCCTCCCACCACAGACAAGCTCACCTGTGGCTGGCATGACTGAGTGAAACCCTGTGCCTTTGCCACAGTGGGAGCATCTCCACACTCGGACTGATCAGGGCAACCCCAGCATCATGTAGGCTGACATCAAGGTGGCATGTGATGAGCTGGGGTGTCAGAGCCAGACAGGTCATAGCAGGCTCCCTGTTTCACCTTCCCTTTTATCAGCAGCTCAGGTCTGCCGCTGCCAAGTCACCCAGTCAGCCATTGTCGAGACTGTTAACTTTCCTTCAGAGTGTTTTAATTAGGTAAATAAAAAATGGTAATTAAATCAACATTACGTAATGTGTTTCTGATTTGTAATCTCATTTAAATTAATTAACTGACTCAGTCCTTGTTTAGTTTTTAAACTGCCCTAGTTAAGAAGTGGAGCTCTGGGAGTAAATCCAGTTTTTATATAGTTGAAAGAAATTCAAGGACCTAGAAGCACTTAATAGAACCAAAATAGCAATAAGCAAAGTAAGTTTTCAGCTTTATATCCCATGCACAGATTTATCTTTTTAATTTAAATTCCTTTATTTGTTTATGTAAAATAAGTCACAACACTTATTTATTCAAAATATTTCTTATATGATTTATAAAGACCATATGTTTCTCATTTTAAAAACCAAACAACTTTCCCCAGCTGTGTTATAAGTAGTGCAAGGAATAAGTACATATCTATGTATGCACACACATACATATTTTTAAGTTAAGAAAAGGGTTACATTTTTACATAGCCTGAAACAAATGTTTCCCATACCTCTTAATATTAGTTGAGCTCTTTTTTGACATATACATTAAGAAGAGATTTACATATGTATCATGCCACATGTGGATGAGTGTGAAAGAATGAAGATTCTTTCCAAAACTTGTTGGATTCAGTAGGAAAAGATGAGATATGAATGCTTAATTTTATCCATCTGGAAGATACTGTGGATACTAGCCATTGTCAGAAATATTCAGAAGTCGTTTTCAGAAACCAAGAAACATTAAGCTATGTTTCATAAAGGTCTTGTATTACAGATTCTTCAGAAAATGAAAAGCAAAATGTAGAACATAATGAAAGACTTATTTGGATGTTTAGAGAAGAAAGAAATTATGTGATACACTATATTAATTTAAAAGTTAATATTTGTAAGCAAATAATAGGACCTTCCTTGCATATACCTTCAGCTAATTAATAAACTGACCATTCCATTCTGTTTTGCAAGACAAAGGTTGACCCTGATCTTCACGCAATGTGTACTACCAAGATCTTCACAGAATCACAGAATCAATTAGGTTGGAAAAGACTCCTGAGACCACTGAATCTGACCTATGACCAAACCCCACCCTGTCAACCAGACCATGGCACTGAGTGCCACATCCAGTCTTCTCTTAAACACCTCCAGGGACAGTGACTCCACCACCTCTCTGAACATCCCATTCCAACATCTAATCACCCTTTCCATGCAAAATTCCTCCTAATGTCCAACCTAAATCTTCTGCATGGATTCTGGTTTCATGGAAGCCAACAACGATTTTACAACTGACTCCCTTGCAATCAAGATTTCATTTTCTGTTGAATTTTAGAGCAGTAAAGCAAAAAAGAGTTCAGGGAGATAAAATTCACAGAAGACAATATTTTTAGGCAAGGGATAGTGATGACAGGACTAAGAAAAAAAAAATCAGCTTTATCAACATGACTCACAGACAAAGGTTGGTAAAATCAATGGAAAGTTGCTCCAGCAAGTTTTGGATGAGGCACTTCATGGTAAATTACAGTTTAAAAGTACCAAAAAAAAGCACAGTTCAACAAATACTGTAGGACAGATCTGCATATTTTCTTCCAAGTGCATTACATTCCCCACTAAATCATGCAGTAATAAAATCCAGATTATTCAGTCTTTCAGAAAGTTAGTATCATATGCTACGTCATGAGTCTTAAACATCATCTGACAAAGAACTCACAAATACTAACAGAGGCTCACAAGGCCTCTCAATCATTCCATAGACAGAGGTCACCTAAAATGCCTAGTATTCCACCACGCTATACACTAATTGGGGGAAATTAACAACTATTAAACTAAAATGTTAGGGCTTTCCATATCAAGGAAAAGGAATGAGTTAGGAAGCCCTAACTCACTGGAGTTTCCAATACTAGAATTGAGCACTGCAGTGTTCAGTATTTCTTCAAGCCAGATAAGAATAGCATGAGGTAAGACCGCTGCCAGCATGTATAACTGTGTTTAGGGAAATCCTTAATAAATAACATTTTCTCTGACATAGGAGGGGAAAGGTTTAATGAGTTGACAACCTGAGCATCATTGCAGTGTTTCTAAATACTATAATGTTTACCAAGGGAACTCCTATTTTGACCTATGATCTGCAATTCTACCACAACTATGCTTTATTTTCAATTAATTTCAATTTTATGACTGGTGATAAAATACAATCTTTAGCATAAAGAATATGGAACACATCAAGAAAAGACCCCAGAGGAGCAATGGTTTGTTTGGGTTTGATTGGTTTGTTTGCTTTTTTTTGCAGCTGCTGTCTACACTATACTGAGTATTTCTTGCCTTGAGATTGCTAGTTAAACTATGTGAAATTTTTATGTCCTGGGATGTTAATTTACATCTGACAGAGATGTGGCAAAGGAATGCCATAGTTCTGGGGATCCTTAAGTAACACATTTGTTATCATAGATCATGTTTATGAAAACAATGCCTCAAATGGCAATACATACACATAATTTATATATTATAATACTGTGTTCTTTATAAAGTTGATTTAATTTTGCCTGCTACAATCTAAAAATTCACAGACAAAATATACACCACTTTTCTTGTCCATATTCACACACACTATTGAAACAAACTAACCATGACAAAAAAAGGAAAAAGAAAAAATATTGAATGTATCGGTGGGTACTAAGTAGGTAATGTACAAGAATTGGCTGAGAAAAATCACTCTACCTTTTCATACCAGTGCTTCATAAATTTGACTGTAATTGCATGTGTGCTCACAGGCACCATGTTTATATGCAAGATCATAATAAATAATGAGAAGATATAGTATACAGAATACTGAAGCAGTAGTGATAAAAAAATTATGATCAATGCATTGATTTTCTGTCTACTTTGACTTTTTGAAGTAGACAAAAATTAGAAGTACCTAATCACATGAAGTGCCACAGGAGAACTTAAAATGTAGAACTGACAAACCCGTACAAATGTATGACCAAATCAGTTTTGGGTTTGGGAGGATGTCCTGCAAAAAAAATGCAAGGAAATATTTTTAACACATGACACCAAAAAAAAGTATCCTGGTTTAAATCTTGACTTTCAAGTTTAAAGCAAAATAATTTTAAAGAACATTTTTTCCCACCGACTCCCCATCTTCATCTCCCTGTCAGCAATAGTACTGCCATTGCAGTCATATTGGTCAAAAGCTATCAAAAATATACTAAATCCTATCTGATCATGTTCATTTTTGCCTTTCCAACAGAATTGTGTCATTTTGCGGCTAAAATCACATGGGAGAACCTGTTTTGTAATTCTGTAACTTTCACTATATATTACATGTTAGCATATTCTTAATTCCCTAATTTCTAATTTCCTTAACTTTCTAATCATCTACATAGGTGAAGTCCCCTGATGTAAATACAATACCAGCTGCAGTTTTGCAGGATTTTAAAATATGCTTGCTAGTTCAGTATACAGCAGAGGCTGCTTTTGCTCTTTCAATTTCGTTTATTTACAAAACTTGGCACACTTAACTTGCAGTACCTAAGGGTATTATATACTTGAAAAAAATATATTACTTTTTATCTAAAAAACCAGATGTACGGATTCAAATTCCAAGGCTTTCATTTTTATTGCTTACTACCTTTTTTTGTTTGCATGAGTAAAAATTAAGTGCTAATTGGGGGGGAAAAGGAGGCAAAAAGCCTTACTCAAAATTCTTGCTGCACCTGGTAATTTGCCAGTGCCTTGAACATTATTTAACCATTGAGTGTTTCTAAGGCTTATTTTCTTACCATTGCTCCAACACAGCAGGACCTTGAGAAAACTATCAGGACTGATTTTTTCTGCAGCTATTAAAAAAATATAGTCTTTGGAGTTAAAAAACATTGGGCAAGTTTACTGAAAATACAGTAGAAACTCAAGTTTCAGTTTGTGGTATAAAGCAAAACGAGTTGTACCACCCAACAGCTTGAAGACATGGAATCAGAAGGAGTAAACTTAGACATTCAACATCTGTACTGTAACTGCAGATTTACATTCTTATTAAAGGCCCTTTAATACTTAAAAAAATAACTTTCTGCTAGCTAAAGATATAAGATAAAATTTAATCCAAACTGATCTTTTAATTTTAATAACTTTGCATATTTATGTATCTGTGCATATGTATGCCTGTGTATGTGTGTGTTGAAATGGATATAGTTAAACACATATAGCTTCAGGGTTATCTTATAACATCTGGGGCTTTGTAAAGGGGAAAGTCGAATGGGCTAAACATGTTAACTCTCTGGTGCACTACTGCAAGAACAGGCATAAATGTGAACATCAGCACCTTCACAACAGCATTCCTTATGGAAATATTTCATGTTTTTCTCAAAACTTCATAGCAAAAAATAGCAACTTAATACCTGCACTTCCCTTCTTCTGTGAACAAAGCTAATTATTTCCCCCCTTGTGCACCCACATAGCAGGTTAAAGATTTAGTTTAACACCTTATGTGTATTCAAGCCCTTTGGCAGCTCTGCACTGTATTTTTCCTAGATGAATAGGTTAAACCCACTTGACCTGAAGGAGTTAGATGAGACACAATGCACTGAACAAGGATTCAGTTGTATGCACTGCAATTACAGCAGGCCCTTTTATGACCGATTTCAAGCAGGTGACAATACTGTAATGGAAACCTGGGAACTCAGATTTTGCCTCCCTTCTGCCTGTCACTCCCTGCCCTCCACAAATACACAACACACCTTGTGTGATTCTGTAAAGAAAACATTCTTACAGCTCCCTTTTAAGCTCAGCCTTCTTCCGGTGGGGTTGCTGTCCCAAAATGCTTTTATGCTTTCAAGCAGTTTTCCAGTAGGTGTTGTACCTCTGAATAACAACTGTGTCCCTTTAATGCCAACTTAAAAGTGAAACATGAACAATAGAGCCTTTTCAGGTCAGCGGTATGATATCAGTAACGGCAAGAACATGAAAAATTGCAATTCACTCATGAAATTCACCTTGGCCTAGGGCTGTATTTCTCCACCCAGTGGGTGTGACTGACGGGCAAGCATTGCAGAGGGGCCACTAGTCAATCACACGTCACATTTATAAAAAACAAACCAAGAAAACAAACAACAACAAAAAAAAGGGCATTGATCCCAGGATGCAGCAAAGTTCAGAAGACTGCTCAGCAGCACGCCTCCCAGATCCCCTCCAACTTGAAGCTGCCTCATAGCAATACGCTCTTCTGTTCACTGGCCCCCAGGCACTTACACATGTGGGGGCAGAACAAAGGTGTGTGGCCTGCCTGCAGTAGAGCAAGGCGACATCAGGGCTGGCAACAGAAGCACTCCAACAGCCGCGAAACAACCTTCACAAACTAAGCACACACAAGTACATTGTTTGGCCAGTTTTTCCAAAGTAATTCTGGCATTAGTCATCCTACACACACAATTGTTAAAACTAAATCTCTGTAACAATGTTAAAACACATTTCATATCAAGCCAGTTTGTCTCCTGTAAGTCTAAAGCCCTATGTTCCCCCAGGAAAAACTAGCAATACTGTATGTACCCTTTCTTCTATTTTAATCAAATGAACAACGAAATCACTTCCATACACATAGGTATTTATAACAGCATGATGTAAGTGTTCAGGAGACGGAAACAGAACATGAAGACAGATCGCCATGACAATAAGAATAAAACTCAAGTTTTATACCAGGTTTAGTCTAGAGGTTACCACAGTTTGTTAGACAGTATGTGATTCTATATAGGAGACAGAGTAGAAAAGATCAATCTAGGAAGACTGTTAAGCTTGCAGGCCTACGCTATTTTTCATATGCCACTTGGCTCAATCCCAGCAAGCATGGGTGTCTTTGCACAGCTCTCACCTATACCATTTCAAATAACGTGCCACAGCCTAACATTAAATTCATGTAAAATACAGGCAATCACATGAGGATCTCTCAGCAAAGACAAATGTCAACACCAAAATGATATTTGTCTTCTTAAATTTATTAAGTCCATTTTAATTAGCAGCAGATGAAAAAAATTTAATCAGTATGTAGCAGCATTTTTAAAAAAATAAGACTAGACTAAACATACTTAAAAAAATTAATGTGTTAAGATATAACATTTATGAAGTTATAAAGCATGAAAAAGAAATGTAGTGATAATGAGACAGAACAAGGCATATTCTCTGGACCACACCTTTCCATGAGATTAGTAGGGAAGAGCAGTAGAAAACTGACACATCTTTGCATATGTATGGCTGTCCACAAGCAGTATTTGACCCTAGAAAGTGCATTGTCATCCCATTAAAGACATTGGCAGCCCTTTTAACCCAAGCTCCAGGTATGCAATTACCTTTAGTAATATTGTTTACAAAATTGTTAAAGATTTACTACAGGATAACTTACAACCAACTGTATGAATGAACAAAACAATCAACAACACATTCCTTTCCCTACCTTCTCTGCATTCTCTCTCTACCTTCCTCCCACCACCACCATGCACCTAGGAATATTCTTCAACCCTGCAATTTTCGCAGGGAGCAGGAAAACATTCTTAGTAAAGCAAAGTAAAACCACTAAGAACAGTACAGGTTTCTTGCTCTTCTGAGTAACAGACAACCAAATGCTGCTTGTTATGAAAGGTCTATTGCTAAATGCATCTTTCTGCATTTTTTTTTTCTTCCTGCTGTTACTTTAAAGAAGAACCTTCTCTTTAAAGGTGTGTAAGGTAGGTGAAAGGATGAGAGTATGACGAATAAAGTGAATATTTTCTTTTGAAGACTGACTGAAGTAGTAAGCTGTGCTTTGCAACCTGGGCTTTGATCTGAACAGAAGGTTTAACCTACAACTATACAGTTTTATAACTCATTGCCAACAGTCATGCTACATTTATGGTTGCAATATCAGCCTTACTGTTTGGTCTAAAACTTAGAGATTAAAGCAATGGGTGAATATCACTATCATGACAGGAAACATTACAGAAATAGAAGTGGTAGATATATTTTTCTGCTTCAGTTTCACAAGGTGGAGAGAAGCTGAACCAAAGTCAGAAAAATAAATTTTATTCTGGGAAAAATGTATAGAACCATACAGTTGAAGAGTTTTCATATTTATGTTGGTAAAGTTTAGGTTCTGAACAGTTATATACTTATTATTAGAACTTCCCAATTATAAATATTACTGAAAACTTAATTTCTTTAGTAGTTACAACAGGGCCACAGATATAAACGTAGCTGCAGATTCAAGTACAGGGATCTGTAGTACTAAGTTCTACAGGGACTTGACTCCTAAATAGAGTAAAACAGCAGGAGTAAGCAAAAACAAATCCAGTGTGGGACTGGAGAGGGATAAATTCACAAAACTGAAAGGTTATTTTTTTAGCACTTGGAATTCCTCTTAAAATGTTCAGTGTTCACTGCCCCTGCAAGCAGTTTGCAGAACTGTAATCTATACTCTCTTTTGCAAAAATTTCTCTGTATTCCGGTCTCAGCTATCTGGTGTGTACTTTCCATTTAGCCAAATACAGAAGAATAGAAGGAAAATACGAATGTTGGCATAGGTGATTTCAAGCCTTAGTTGTATGACCTTTTTGTATAAGCTTTTGGCATCCGTGACTTGGCAAGTAGAATACAGACCAAGCCAGAACAAAGAGGAAGACAGGAAGCAGAAAGCTGGCCATGTCTCCTTGGCAGTCAGCGTTGCAACAGGGTGAAAAACCACGTTGTTGCCAAACCAGAAACAGTGGGGGAAGCCCAGATAGTTGGCAAGTTACATACAGTTGTATTGTACATCCTAAACACTAAATGCTTGATAAACTTAAGCGCTATGCCAGAGTCTAATCTATTTAAACTGTCGTCTGCTGTACAGGAGAATACTTCATTTGTCCTTCTTCATGTCTTTCCTAAAGAACTGACACAGCATTTTTACTACCATTTATGGGCTGGCAACTTGAAATTTGCTGCTACTGTGTGAGCATGAGGTTTCAGCACCTTTCTAAAGAATTCTCTAAGATAGTGCTAGAGCATGGGATCTCCTCTACACACCTTCATTTTTTGCTCTCAACCCCTATTCCTGATAATCCAAACTTCCCAGGATAGGCAGTGCATGGGCAATTGTGTCCAACTGCATTTACCACTTTGAAAATACTTTTTTAATTCTTGCCACATTGGCTGAGCAGTACTACTTGACTTCCAGTGTTTGAGCAAACATTAGGTAAACATCCAGCTTCAAACCTGTGATCTGGGATGAGAGAAGGGCTTTGGGTAAAGGTGGCTGTTGGCCACCTCTCCTTCCTCGCAAACACCTGAAGAAAGGGAGACTGTTTCAGGCTTTTCTGTGGGTACAGTTGTAATCCTGAGTGCAGAACTGGGTAGGTCACTTCCAGCACTGTGCTCTGAAGATTGCTGCAGGCTACTGCTACCTGGAGCAGTGCAGCAGTGGTGCTCATGGCCACAAAGAGGTGGGAAAACCTGGAACACTGCCAGTGTGTGCAGAAGGAGGACAACTATAGATGTTTCCTCCACCAGTTAGTCAAGGCTTCTGTCACTTACAGCAAACCACAAATTCCAAAGGGAACATGGCAGACTATGGCACATGTTGCTCTGCTGCCCAGGAAGGTCTGCCTCCCTTGTGGACCTGGAGACTGGCTTAAATATTGGAAACCCCCAGCAGGCATCCTTCACAGGGATTCTGGTCTCCCAGCATGTTACAAAACCACCTTGTGCCAAACCCAGCTGTTTTTCTCTATTCATAGAGACAAAATACAAGCACTATTTCCTTCTCAAATATTACCCATGGTTCTTTAAAGCCTTGAGAAAGGAGGGGGGGATTGCATTTTATACAGATCTTTATTTACTATTTATCTATTAAATTATTGTTGTTAAAGGTACCTGATAATCAATCTCCTTAGAGGCGCACAATGCATTTCTCACTTCTGCCTTTCAGATCTTTCATTCCTGCAGCCAGGCTTTTACTATATTAACACCACATGTTATTTTAATGCCAATGAATTACAAAGCATCCTTTTCTAAAATGCTGATTCTGCCTATGGGCCCCAATTAGCATTCTCACAGACTTCTTTGGCCAAATAAAGGCAATAATAAGTATCTCACTTACAAGGTCCTTCACCACCAAAAACCAAACTGAATTTTTATTGTTCATGAAAAGACTGTAGTCTATTAAAAAGTCTTATACTACTCCTAAAAGCACTCAGTTCTGTACTGTACTTGTACATCACAGCAACAATGCTGAATAACTGTGTTCCTAATTAAGGGGACAGCACTAGAGAAAAACAGCTAGATAATTCCAATTTATCAGCAAGATTGATTAATTAGTAGAAAGAATAAGAAAATTATCAATTTAGAGTAATGATCACTTCCTAGAACAGGATTCTAAGAAAATATCTTGTGATCACAAGGGAGAAAAAGTTATTCTGTATTCCTGCAATAATGGGATCCCCTCCATAAACTATATTCCTTTCTGGACACCTAATTTTTATAACCTTGTTACAGAGACAGAATTATCCTTACAACTAGACCCTACCTTATGCTGTTAATGCTTTAATATCTGCTTTAGCTGACTTTCTTCAGTTAGTTTTTTAATATGTCTATGTTGTTAGGTTTTAGTACTTACTAACCCAATCACATTTATTTGGTGTCTACTACAGACAAGTAAATATACTTTTTTAAAAACAGCATTTACAACTAACTCACTGCAATGAACATTGGGAAAGTGCAAATCGATTGGAAGAAGCTCTTGTTTTTCTGACAGCCTTGCACTAATCAAACTTTCTGTAATCCATTGAAATTAGTCCAAAAAAAAATTAAGCAGTTCATTTCATTCACTTGCTTTTGGGCCATAACATACCTACTTAAAAACTTCCTGGTAAACTATGCCCTTGGCACTGTCACTTGTATCTATTTCCATATCTCTCCTTCCCTCATTCAAAGTTTAAAGTAAAAATGCTTCAACTGGTCCCCAACAAGTTTCTGCATGTCAGCTGAAAAAATATGCAAAGGAACCTTGGTGCCTTTTACGAATCATCATCTCGCCTCACACTACCACCTCCTGGCCCCACACACACGCAAACCAAAGCTGAACACTCTGTGGGGAAGAGACCATCATCCAGACTGCTGTGGGATAACCAACAGCCTTCATTCTGCTGCTGCTACTGCATAATTATCAACAATGAGTGGTTTGGCCTGGAATTAGAAATGCCAAAATTAAAACAGACAAGATAGCAGTTTCTTGGATACTATTCCAAGTTTCCTGACTAAAGTCTCAACGTACTTTCAAGAAAAGAAAAACCAACAATCTTTCCTACTCCTCAGCTTGTCCAAACTGAGCTGATCTTTTGAATCCTGAAGTCTGGCATCCCTAGACAACATGCTAATCTATTCTGTGATTGTGCTTACTCTGTATCGCCTAGCTCATATATAGAGAGCCTTTGAAACTAAGGACAGCCCCCCTGAGATGATGTGATCCCTCATGGAATTGGAGAGCTCTTGAGCAGTTCCTTGTGAGGAAGGGCTCCACATTTTGGCCTTTCAAAGTCACACGGAAGCTTTTCATTCCCACAAAATGGAAATGTTGTTAGAGAGAGTTATTTTAATTGATTTGAGTAAAAACATATTATATGTCTTCTCATATTATAAAAGATTAACCAGTTTCACAAAGCAAATTAACTCATCTCATTATAAAATACCGTAACCTCCAGCATTTTGAAGTTTTAAGGAAAGGAACATTGGCTGCTTTTGCCATCTAAGGCTGAATAATGCTTGTGATTGGAAATTATTTTTCTTTTACTCTATAAGAACAATTATTGCAGCTATCACAGAATTATTGCAATTACAGTCATAAGAACTGCTGTTTAGAGCTATTCTCTGTAGCATCATTCTGCAATGCCAGGAACACTTGTCTTTTCTAATGATCACCACCAGCACAAATGTCCTTTTGTAGGTGTTTAAGTGATTTCATTTCTTGCTATTAATATCCTGTTACTCATTTTGGGAAAAAGCAAAGGAGACAGGCCTCAATTAATATATACTTTTAAAGCAAAGGCTTTTAGTGAAGCCAGAGCTAAGGCATTTTAAAACAGGAATTGACACTTCCCTTTACGACAGCCTAACATTTTCAATGTGCCTCACTAAATGGATGGAAAGCCCCCAAAATACTTCAAATCTGTGTTTCATAAACTGTACTCTAAGAGAAGCAGCAATAAAGTTTATTGCAGACCTAAAGTATCTGCATAAACCCGTTTAATTGAAAAGTGGGTGGAGAAGGCTGCCAAATTAAATGTTTACATTAGCACAGCTGTATTGTAAAAACATTCTGCCCCCTGTGCTTTGTAATTATAAGATATTTCTGGACTGTGTATCTCTGCAAAGTTTATCTCTACTGCCAAGAGTGTTTTGGCACAGAGTGTCTGCAATTTTTGGCAGCCAGAGAGATCTCAGCACAGGCAGTATCTAAAATGGCTGCCAAACAGTTATCCTGAAATGTCGTCGATCTTGTGTCGTCCTGCGTGAAGGGCATAAGCCAAAGCTGGTTCTAAAACCATCAGATTGTTTTAAATGAGGCAGGGAGCTGGGTTTCCAGACAAGCGCAGGACCTGGCACTGCAGGTTTGTCACACCAAGCTCACTGTGCATGGCACAGTGGGTGAGAAGGCATGCTGACTGCTCCAAGTGTCCCATCACTGGATAAAAAAGGGAGTAGGTGTTTCCTGAAGAGAAGCTTATTTTATTGTTTTAAATTATGCACAAATCATCATACACTTCCCCTGTGCTGGAAGCACATGCACTGGGACCTTTGCAAAGCACAGCCACCCTGTGCTCAGGCACAGGCATGAGCAAATCCCCAGGTGCCTGATACCTCCTTCACACAGATTGCATTTCTCAGCTTTTAAAGAAAATGCCTCTCTTTTTCAAGTAATCAGCAAAACATACAAAACCCTTCCAAACATTTCAAGCCTCTGTCTGCTGTGTCTCTCTATTTTATTTGAGATAGATGTCTTCATCAAGCTAACTCACCCTTGGCCAGAACTAGGAAACCTTAGCTATTCTGTCCTGAGCCTGTATAATAAAGACAGTAGAGTGTTCTGTTGCTGTGTCCAATGTCAATTTAAACATAAATTGAGAGATATCTTAGGTCTGTTACTCTAATCATAACTGTCCACAACTGAAGCAGAGGCATTTCAAGTCTTTGCTGAGACCACTGCCTTTCTACCGCTCATCAAGCAGTTTTGTGAGATTCCCAGGTAGATCTCCCGGTTTAGATAATGACAGCTGACACTTGAGTGCATCATAACATTTTCACTGAATTTCCATTAAAAAATATAACTCTGAAGGTATTTTATCATCACTCGGAATTAAACAAGAAAATAGGAAGTGTCCACACCATAAAAAAAATATTCCATTAGTAGAAGAATCACAACCTTACAGACACTAACTGAACACCAAGCTTATCTTGTGGCTGCTGCCCTTGTCCATTTACTGTCCAAAGCCTCCCTATCAACTATCATTATATACTAACATCTGAACAGGAGCTTTCTGAGAAAATGTGAGTTGACTGATCCATGAACTGCTTATTGTCCACGGCTACATTATTGTATCAGAATATTTCAGATCAAGCCCAGACAACTATTTATATAACTTTATTTCATTTCTAATCTTTTCTACTCTATTGAGCAAATTTTTCGTCTCTAAATAGAGAGGACTGTGATAGTTACATCCACTCAACTTCTGAATTAACTTTCATCTCTGTTTAATTAGTAATCAGGTTCAAAGTCACACAGGTATGCAATGCTGACGTCCTTGCAAGGTTCCAGTGAGCTAGGGTTAAGGTTCCAAAGAGCATGGGGATTGCACTGGCATGAGGTTCCAATTGGTCTGTCTTCTATTAATATTTAATAAGTGTAACTCTAAACTGCTCTGCACCAAACTAAAAAAAAAGGGGGTCAAAATTAGCAAGGGACTATATTCAAAATATTTTACCAGTCAAATATGCACAAAAGCATCTTTATCACCTCTAGTATCCAAAGAATCTGCCATGGGTAATCTTCTGTATGTAAAACATCCACAAAATCATGTCATTTTCTCTATTGTATCTTCTTCTTACAGCCTCTAGAGATGAAGCTTCATTCTGTGAATATCATACCACTCTCTTTCTTTCAAATGCACGTGTATATTTTAAAACCAAATATCTACATGTTCCTCATTTCTCATCCTCGCTGGATTAATATAGCACTTTTATTTAAGACACTAAACAAATACAGGCCATTTTCCCCTATGGAAGCACCTAGTACTTAGGTTACTGGGAATCCATCCCAAAACTTTCCCTTTTTACCTATCTGGATTGAAAGAAATAATTAAAGTGCTCAAGAAAATAATTCTGTTTATTTACGAAAGACAAAACACAGGTGTACGAGAACAGCTTTGTCAAACTCAAATTTCAGGGTCTCACTTTATCTGACCAGTCTAATACCGTGCCAGTGACTTGGGATAAAGACTAGTATATATTTGCAGGTAACTCAGCCCTTTAATACTATAAGCATTAAGAAAATCAGATCACATCCAAGACCCTGGGTTTTGCATGGTACTGCCAATAGGCTTACTAAATCCAAAGTTGACAAATTTTACCTATTTCAGCTTTCAAATGACTGTGAAATTCCTTTTACTGTATTAAAATAACCTGTGATACTCATGTTCTAATTTTAATGCTATAGGAAACATCCTTGTATCTTATCAGTTCCACATTTGTATTTATGAAGACCCCTACCTTCACATTTTCACTGAGTTTCTGAAGTATTCAAAGTAAAGAAGGAAGAAGATGTATTTTCTTTTTATCTACAGTTACTCATATGTTCTCTTCCTTTTGTGGACAATTTTTAAGTCAGGAAAACTCAAAGTATTTCTTCTATCAAGAGTGTCACCACAGATGTTTCAGTTTTACAGAAGTGTTGTGAGTAAGACCTCCCCTTTCCTTGCATTCCTTAGCTAATGACTGGCTCTAAATTCCATAAAAATTTGTTAGAAAAGAACACTGAAATGTGTACTTGACTAAAAAATTAGGAAACAAAAGTTTTCATAAGTTAATTCTGGTTCTTGCATCAACTTTCATTTATTCTGCACATTCAGAGATCTCTAATGCATCTTGCCTAAAGTATACAAAAACTGTTTTCAAGAAAAAAAGATGCATAGATAGATGTTCAAAAGGTGTCACAATCAGTGTTGGAAATACTGATTTTTTTCTTAGCTCTCTGAGCCACATGGAATGTAACTTTTTGTTATCCTTTGTTCAAATTCTGCATCAAGTGAACTAATGTCTTAGATATTCATGCATTAAAAGTTTTATATAAACTTAGAAGCCAAATTCATGTTGTATTGATACTTATGCAGCACCTGTGCACATATGTATATGTAAAATAAAACAAAAACTCTTATTTTGGAAATAGAGTCTCTATTTGCGAAAAGGTGCTTCCGTTTTATTCGGAAAATACATTCCTGAGTCCGAATCTTTAATTTGACTACTAAATGATGCACCTCCTTGGGAGCTTGTGGACATCTTTAGCATTGACACTGGACTGTTCCTGTATCAAAGATTCAAGGGAGGAGGAATCTAAGCTGAACAACACCTGGGATTCTGAAGCTCTATTGCTTCAAAAGTACTGTGCACATCACCACCAAACCTAAACTACCACTCTTCAGTAAGGGTCCCCAGCAAACAGCTTTTTGATCTCAAGGTATTTTTCACAGGAAAATAATGCAAATGAAAGTCACAAGATCATTCTATCTTGATACCAAGCAGGACTGTACTTTATGAGTCTCCTTATACATGCAAACCATTGTCATCTTTTTTGCTGAAATTACATGCAAAGCATTACTGCTTTCTAAGGCCTGAAAGCAGAATGGAAACTTTTAAGTAAGCTTAACTGTTGTCAACATGTGCTAATATAGTAAACTATTTAAACAGACTATGGCATTTTTATTTAAACTTTCCAGTTTGCTACTAACTCTTCATTCCGTCCCCTACTGAATTTCACTTCCCCATTTCTTTCGGTATTTCCTATTGTTATCTTCATTAAAGCTATGATTTTTTTTTTCTTTGATAGTATTTATCAGCTTTAGAAAAAGCTTCCAGGGACTGAAAATTATGATCCTTCTCAGTGAACAAGGACTCCAAGTGATCAGTTTTATTTTTTAATGATTGAAGGAAAAGTAATAAAACTACTTTCTTTTTAAAAAACATTCACATATCTTTATGCAATGAACAATCTCTGTTCTTGT
>JAWMRA010000090.1:39256761-39279504 GCA_035584735.1 Pseudotriccus pelzelni | reverse complement strand
CTGATTTTGCATCTAATATTTCTGCTTTTGCCTCTAATATTTCTGCTTTTGCCTCTGTGATCTGTGAGAGAAATCCTTTTAAAATTCACTTTGAAGGACACATTTGTAACATTTAATGACTGAGACAAGAGTTAGAAGTGATCATTTGCTCCCTGAAAGGTACTTACCTTCCTCATTAACATAAAACCATGAGATACACAAAATGCACCAGTCCACAGGACTTGCAGAGGGAGCATGATATAAAATGATCTATGTTCATCTCTGTAAGTCACAGGATAAGTGCTTTTCTTCAAAACATCATTCATGTTATGTTATTATTTTTTCATATGTTGGAGAGTCTATATGATACACATTTCTCTGTTACTGCTAAATCCCACAAAAATTTTTGGACTCTGTTTAATGAATGAGGATGTATTTTCATATAGTCTCATTGTTTTACTACTTCCCATGTTTATTTGGACAGATTCATAGCACTGGGTAGGAAATGTATTAGTTGGCAACTTTAGTTTTGGAAGAGAAAGTAAACACATGGTGATTAGCAAACAGTGAACTCTACTGTGTTTAATTTTGGCTTAACAAAAACTAAAAACACACACAGACAAACACACGAACCAGAGACCCTTTTCTATTTTGTTCCAAGCAAGAGCATTTGTCCGTACATTATTTCCTAACCCTTCTTTGGAGAGTTTCCAGTATTATACTTTTTTGCTTTTTCTTCAAAAGTGTTCACTAACACTGACTGCAGATGTCAATAAGGCACTACATAAGCAAAGAATGGTAGGTCACCAATAAACAAATTACCTCTGAGATGTAATTGAAATCACCAGTTGAGAAACCATACAGATTAAACACAGTTTAAAAAAAATAAAATTTAGAAATCATGTCAAGTGTTGTTAAATGAAAGGTCAGAAGAGCCAGTTACAGAAGCACCCAGAAAAAAATTATAGGAAAGAGTCTCAATGAATTTCAAGGCTAAAGATAAATACACAACAACCACTTAAGTTTTCGATTGTCATTGCTTTTCTTTTAGTACTCCCATTGTTCCTTTTAATTCTTCATTGTGCTACCTACTCTGAGAGGTGGGGGTTTTTAAGGCATTCATTCTCACTACATGCAAATAAGCTGTCTTTTCTGAGATTATGAAATGCAAATTTAAGTGGAGTTAAGTGGTCAGAGCAGAAAAATAGGAGCATGAAGTCATGCAACCTATTTTCAGTGCAGTCATTAAGAATCCTTAGCATCGTTTCGGGCAAGAAAATACTTTTTTTCCTTAGTTTAGTTTTGTCTTGGTATTACAATTTTTCTCAGATTCAAAGAGGATAATATTTTGGAAATATTTTGATAATATATTTTGATAATTTTTTTGATAATATTTTACTTACACCTGTAAAATAGTCTCAGAAAGTTATGGTGCAGGTAGACAGTGCTCTTACAATTCATTATCTCATCTCCCTTGCCACACTGTTCTAACCACTTGGCAAGTATTTTTCCTGGAGTCAACAACCTCGGAGCCACAGGTGACTATGAGGTATATAGCAACACACAGCAAAGTCTTTTACAAGCTTGCCACATGCAATGCACAAAGTAATTGCTGAGCAACATTCTGTACTCCATAAAGATGGAAAGCATTTCCTTCCACCAAGCCTCGCAGCCGAGGGCCGCATCCGCCAGAGCCACTCGGCTGATTTCAAACAAAGGTAGGAAATGGCTGTATCCTTATGCTTCATTGTGGTCCCATGAGTCAGTGCTTTGGAACTCATACCTATTCTTCACTCTTTTACCAGAAGAAGTTAAAAAAAAAAAACCACCAAAAAAAACAAACAAACAAACAAACAAAATAACAACAACAAACACAACAACACAGAAAACCAGCAGATAAACACAAACATGCCAGGCTGTTCAAATAAATGCTTTGCTCAAGAGAGATCTCCTGGTCCTTAGCTTTTCATTTCCTAATCTCCAGCTCTGCAATAACATTTACTCACAAGCAGGAAATCACTCATGGTGAACAGTTTTTCTAATGCTATGATGGCCCAGCACTGAACCGGCCTGTCAAAGCTATGTTGTTGGGAGAAAGAAAGAGAGAAGGTGCGTAGGGAGAGAAGGCGACCCAGTCACCCTTCTGAGTGGAAAACCACTCTTGCAAACACAAACATAGGAAAGTTATTCACAATAGTAACTAAGGTAGCCAAGCCACAAGAAGTACATTTTCGCTTACTGGTTAGCATACTTTTTTTTCAGAGTTAACAGATACCTTTTACAAAATGCACAGGCATGAAGAAACAATGGAAGTATTGCCAAAACCACATCACATAGTTTTGACCTTGCTATTCTTGCAAGCCTACAGAACTGCTTATGATGTGGATGACCAGATTAGCGTTACAAGAGCTGTGCTATTGCATGCTGATATGGTATGCAACTGGGCAAACATCACCGCATTTAAAAAACTCTTTCCCAAAACAAAGTATTGAAAAGTTTACTATTGTTTTAAAACACTAGAAATCATTTTATCCACCACAGATATGCAGTTGGCTCTGAGGTGAACAGTGGCAAAGGCTTAATGCTGAAGTTAATAATACTCCGTATTTCAGAACCTCAGTGTCTCAGAAATGTCTCAAGCTGGAATATGAAAAACCTCTGCTAAACATGCATAGTTGATACAATCTTACCTTCTCAAAGATATCTGTGGTGACAGAAAGATCATGCACAATCATTATATAACACTATCAGATACAGGATAGAAAACTCCTTCAGGCAGGGGCAACTTTATTGTTCAAATGGAGACCCCAAATCCATTACAAGACCCATTAAAGAGGAGCATTAAAAACTTAAGAAGGGAAAGACTGCAAGAGGAAAATAATGGTTGGGTTAAAATGGATTATATCCTCTTTAACATTACCGAAAGTATTAATGTATATTTTACAACTTGAGAACTTACTTTGTAGCATAGGCTCAATGGTATTTTATATGATCATTTCCAAATGTAAAAATAGTATCATTGTTCTTCTTTTGAAAAGACAAATTTCAGCCTATAAATGTATAAATATTTTCTGGATTGAAATAGAGTTCTTTCAAGATTTCAGTAATATTCACTAAATTTTAATCATCAGGTTTTGCATTTATGAAAAAGAAGACTCAGATTCTCTCTGTACAAAGCAGAAGATTAAATTCTTGTTTTTCTTAGAAAGTCTTGATCTAAATGTTGTTAAGGTACATCGTTACATATACTATAACTGTCATATTGATAATTGTCTTCTTGCTCATTTAAAAGACACAAGTAATACCTTCCCCCCCCCTTTTTTTTTTTTTTTGCTAACATTTATGAATCAAATGTCATCCAAGTCTTTACCATATTTTAGGGAGTCAAACTGACCACACTACCAAAATTGTGTATGGAGTGTATAACATCATATGACAAGGAGCAAACTGCAAGAAACTTCTTCATACATTGCCAAAGTATCAATAGCCAGAACTGCTTACAGAGGTACAAAAACTATGGAGAGCACAGTTTATAAAACAAAAAAGGAAATGTATGTTATACAACAGGAAAGTTAAAAGCAAAATGCAGTAACAGCACTATCTTGTTAGAAACACTCGGCAGAGTGTCTAAAGCACCATGGTTAAAGGCATGATGCAGTATGTGCTGTGTTTCAGTCAGAAGTACTCCCAAACTCCAAACCTCTCCAACCATCATCACCACCTCATTTGGCAGTGGCTCCAAAAACTCAGTTCATCTACTCTAAATTTATTCCACATGAAATAGATACAAACTTACTAGATCCATGTTGCATTCCATGAAAAAAAAAAAAAAAAGGACATCGGCAAACAGCAGTATACCATATCGCTCAGCAGCTACAAAGACAGTTGCACTGTATCATGAAAGCACACTTGTACATCATGTCCACATCCTGTTTTCATTTTAAAATTTCAGTGACACTTCTCTTTATTTGTCTTTCTTTCTAAGTTCTTCCAGTTTCTCAGCCCCACGCTTTTTTTTCCATGCTGCTGCTGCTGCACTGGACACAGAACTAATGTGTTCAGAACAGATAACAAGCAGTGTTTTGAGTGGATAAAGAGGTAAAAGGATACAAAAAGGACTGACATCTCTTTGATTAGGACTTGAGCTATAAAAACTCTGAACGCTATATTCCAGTTTCCTCAGAGTTATCACCAAAGTTATTTTCTCAGATTCTCTAAAACAGACCACAAAAGGAAATTAATGCATTCAGACACACTGAATTCACATTATGGCCTGCTGTATTTCTTAAAAGGAACATGCATAAACTAAAAGGGGTCTTTTAAAGCAGCTTCTCAGCAACTCCTACTGTTAGTGCACTCAGTAGAATGAGGACAACAACCTCAAAGACAACCTGGTGCGTACCAGAGACTGTGTGTAGAAGACACAAGCCAACTCATCTGAAAGCAGAGGGATTATGGTAAACAAAAAATTTCTTTTTACGTCTCTATTTTTAAAACTCCCTTGAAGACACTGAGAGGCAATTTCTTCTATTATTCATCAAGATCCCTTTGAGTATACTGAGAAGATGGTTCCTCTTCAGTTCTTCCTACCTGAGCATTATATGGGAAAATCAACAATCAAGGACTATATGCCCAAGACCTGTGATTCTGAAACATTTCAAGCATGAAAATAGCAATACAAGCTCACAGTCATAATTTAGGGCAAAACATGATGTAGCTCTATGAAAAGAGGAAAACAACAGAAGCACCATTTTGTCTTCATATTTTAGTGAAGGAATGAGACATAAACATTGCTTAGAAGTTACAAAAAAAGTTCTAGACTTCTTCAAAAAGAAGGAAAAAAAGTGTTTTAATATGAGTGTGTAAGTACCTTGATAGAGAGAAAAAAAGTAGGTCATAAAGAGCTCATCGATTTCATATGAGCCGCATGTGAAACTAAACAACTTCAATTTAGCAACAGCAAGAATGACAAAGCACTGCAACAAACTACCAAACTAGCAGATTTTAAGATATGTTTGTTTGTGTCAGATGACTCATTTATTTCATGTATCTGAACTTTGAAAATAAAATCTGTGTATACGGTAATTGTCTATTCTTTATTATGGTTATTAGAGATGTGATTTGAGCAGAGGACTCAAGCACTCCTGTAGTCTATATTCTGCCTCTTTCAAGAGATGTGACCCTGAATAAGTAACTTTGCACATCCGCCTTAATTTCTTCATCTGTTAAATGGAGATAACAGTACTTATTTACATATCTCAGTCTATAATGTGGATTAGCTAATGGTTTAAACTGCCATGAAGCTGAAAATCCATTTTTAAACACTGTTTGATTAACAGAACCATACATACCATCTGTAAATTAATAATAATAAAATTCTTTGAGAGATTGCTTGCAAAGATCAGTAAGAATTCTACCAAACAGGAAGTCCATAGATTTAATAGTTTAAAGGTTTTTCTAGTTTAGTTGTATTCAGGACTGTCACAGTCTGAAATACCAGTGTAGCTTCTGAAAAATTACTGAAAGTAGCCCCACTGAAAACAAATTGCTCAGGAGTTCAGGACTGAAGCCCTCCCACCTTCGCATAAACTCTGTCGCTGTCAGGAGCCTTTCTCTCTATGCAACAGATATGTCTGGTCATAGAAAAAAAAAAGACTATGATGAAAGCCAAGTTTTAATTTAGAATTTAATAAAAATTGATTAAGCATCACAGAGCACAAACAAAGCTGCTCCATAAATCTCTCAGCTCTTTTTATGCAGGAATGAAAGAAAACACTGTCTGCTGAAGCAGATGACAGATGCTGGCTTAAAGATAAGTATTATTTATACTTCTGTACCAGATTTCTTCTTAT
Organism: Pseudotriccus pelzelni; assembly: GCA_035584735.1. NCBI lineage: Eukaryota > Metazoa > Chordata > Aves > Passeriformes > Tyrannidae > Pseudotriccus > Pseudotriccus pelzelni. The sequence goes on along the minus strand of JAWMRA010000090.1, from coordinate 39,273,673 downwards.
GCATATCTTATCATGAATGGATACACAATCAACAAAGAAATTATTCTGTATCAGTTGAAGACCTTACAACATACTTTTACTCCATAGGAATTTATTTTATACAGTTCATTGTTCAATAAAAATGGAGAAACCAAACTTTCAAGAAAATGTTTAAATTATGTCTCAAATACTGTTTCATGCTGAAGTGCTGAAATAGAGCAAAACTAAATATAATTTCTAAGTTTCAATGCCTTTTCTTCCTCCCTCCCCCTGTGAACACTCATATTCAGCAATAGCCAACTGAAACACTACATTTTTCTGGCTTAATGGTGTAAAAGAAAAGGGAGAAAAGGATGCAATCAGCTAAATGGCTGAAGAAACCTTCCTGCAATGATCTATGGTAATTTGTCTCAAATCAGAGTTTGAGAAATGCAGACATAAATATCTCCATCATAACCACAAAAGAATCATTCTGAGAGAATTCAAATGACACTTCTTCAAAATTATACTGACTGAGAAATTAACTTGTGCTCTTTTTCTTTAATTGACTAAAGTTATGTCTTGAGAATCAAAAATGTATAACTAAAATATGATTCTTCAATCAGCACTTCTTATGCTGCAATATGCAATCAATTTCTCCTTTTTGAATTACACATGAATGCACCAGAGAAGCATATCAATTAGAGGATAGGTCTGCATGAGTTTCTAGAATACTGTCCATTCCCATAAAGCTACATGATACAGGAAAGAGTTTATCTGAGTAAGCAAGAAATCCTCTTTTCAAAATCTGGCTACTAATATCCACCAGAAGTATCTTGACAACCTCTGCTATGATTAAGATTGGAGTAAATTAAAATGCCTCAGTGCACATATATATCTTACCTCTGTATGAACAGTCTACTTTTTCATTCATAGTGAATGACACTCACAAAGACTGACTGCAATATTTATGGGATTTAAACCATTTTGCATTCTTCCTTTTAATTAAAAATGCCATCACTAAAAATTTTCCTCCATGCCTGGATCCTTCAAAGTGAAGAGCTGTTCTGTGATAGAAAATAAATTAAAGATCACATGTAAAAAGCCAGAGAAACAAACACAGGAGACTTCTGTTTGCATTCTTGTTGTATTTCCATGTATGAACAAGGAAACTGTGTCTCATTGGCATGCTGGGTGGGATAAAAATATATGTTTCCAGATGGAAGAGCTAAGGCATCTCCTATTAGCAACAGGTCCAGTTTATCACTGGGTTTCAGGACATTTCATGTTCATAGCAGACAATTGATAGATGATATTTACAGTGACTGGTTAGTCAAGTGATCAACCATTGTCTGCAAGGCAGGCATTTGAACTAACCATGACCTAAATCAAATAGACTTAAGAATAAGGCTACTTAAAGTTTTAGAAAACGTGAGGAAAAAGACTTTCGAAAGCAACACCAAAAACCAAATTCATTGTAAGCTGTCTAATAGTAGGAAGGCTGCTTCGAAACTGCTACTCATTGTCTGATCTGTTTTGGGCCATGTCCTGTAAATCAGTGGAGTCAAAGTATTACATTCATAGCAGAAGACAGGATGGTATAACATATACAAATGGGATTTTCCAAAATATTTAAATGGAAAGCTTCCAAAGATATTCTCAGAATGTCATTTTATCTTTGAATTTCTCTGCCTGACATTTTCTTAAGAGATAGAAAAATAATTTTCAAATGCAGCCAACCTGAAAAACCAGCTAATTTGCATTGTAAGTAACACAAAGGTATGCCAGCTTACACTACATACAGATTTGACACTTGGTCTACACAAGTAACAGATGAAATAAAAAGATGCAGAATAATAATCTTTTGTGTTTCTCATATTTTTCCGAAAGGGAAACATCATTAAAACTTCCACTGACTTTGGAAGAATTTGGATTAATCATTTTGAGTCATGATAACACAGCAAACTCCCTTTTTCAGAAGTCTATTTAAAACATTGGCTTATTTTAAATTATTAATGACCCCAAGAAAAGCGTGTCTTGGAAACAGTGCCATTATCACGCAAAATACAACACAAAGTACTTGTTGAAAAAAAATGTCTATCCTACAGACTTTATTTTAGTATTTCCTTGCTTTTTGGTGGAACAGTACTGTAACTGTATGTCCAACTCAAGAGCATCACCTGATAAACAGGCTTCTTGTAAATATAACCTTTTTGTTTATAATTACGACTTTTTCATTACACTTCAGATAGCAGTCAGTCTCGTGTTTATGACAATTAGGTCCTCAAAACTATTCGTGAGTGTAACTCTCCCTTGAATATCCCATTTTATCTTTCATAGAGGACCCATAAAATGTTTCATTAGAAGAAACATAAATGAGTACATCTGTCATAATAAATAACTACTAAATGTTCTGGCCCCTTCAAAGAGTTGACTTTTCTTTTGTGTCTATCTTTCCTCCAGAGATTTTTGCAGTGTAGGAACTTGGCAATGTTCAGTAATTAGCAGAATGTCTCATTTCACTAATAAATAAAACAAACCTTAGAAACTTCAAAGGAAAACAAATTTAACAGCATTTCTCTTAAATTTGGCAAGAAACACACTGGGGAAGAAAAAAAAAAAGAAACAAACAAAAAGGGAACTCTTCCTTCTTAAGATTAAAATGCGTAACAAGTGAAAGAAGTGGCATCCCTACTCAGCAACGTATTCTCCAGCACCCATGCTTCAAAAAGAAGCACTGTCAGTGCTGAGCTGCTAAACAGTTAATCTTCAGTAACTCCACTAAAGAGCTCTAGTGGCAGGCTGCCCATCATTCTCTTAGACAGAGCTTGTCAGAGAAAGTAGGGCAGCTTGTCCAGCCCAGCAGTCAACTGATTACTAGCAAGCTCAATGGGGCTGCTGGCCAACCCCTGAGACTGCTGCCAGCCCCTTGGGTATTCAAAGGCCAGGATCCAATGTGGCTCACTTTGCCAGAATCACATGATGTCAGTGCTGTTTTCTCCAGACCAGAATAACCAGTCATTCAGGTTGCTGCAAATGGTATGCAAACAAATGTCATCAGCTCAAACCTTAGCGCCTGCATTAACTTCCAGGGGTTACAGACACAGGATGGCAAACCTCACCTATGCAACATACTTCTGTGGTTTGGAGGGGCACAGAGTGGTGTCCACTCAGAGTTCCAGCAGTAACTACATAAAAAACAGCTACAGCAATTGCATGACCAAATTCCACTCTGGAAAATATGCCTCTAAGAGATGACACCAGATCATTTGGCCTGGTACAGCTGAACAGAAAGCAAGTAGGTAGTTACATGTATGGAATGGAAATGAAACTCCTAAAATGTCTTAGAAGAAAATGTATGTTCATTTAATATCTCAAGAAATTCCAAATTGAAAAAAATAATGGAACTGATATGTTAGTAGTACATTTTTCATATAAGAGTTCTCTCCCTGCAAATTTCACGCAATCCAATACAGAGACTTGTCCACTTTTATCTGATATGCTCAACAGCATAAATCATACTGTAGATGTCCAAATGATTTGCAAAGTGAAATGCAGTGATGATACAAATAAAGAACTAGATTTCTTTTCCACTTTAAAAGTTTACAAGTTTGTCAATAACACTTCCCTGACAAGGCAGCTGCACTCATGCAGTTAGTGTTCTGCACTCTGTCTGAGCCTGGCTAACTGGAGAAAAAACAGGCAACCCTGTTCCTGCAGGTTTTTTGGGTTTGGGTTTTTTTTTGCATGTTCTGTTTCCTGTATCAGTGTATGAAGTCAACAGGGAAATATCAGGGAAATAACCCAAAGGTATTAAGGGGTGATGCACGTGGGCTGGGACAATCCACAGTACCAACACAGGTTGGGGGATAAACAGATCTAGAGCAGCCCTGTTGAGAAGGACTTGGAAGTGCTGGTTGATGAGATGCTGGACATGAGCTGGCAACGTGCAGTCACAGACCAGAAAGCCTGGCCAGCAGGTCAAGGGAGGTGTTTCTGTCCCTCTGCTCTGCTCTGGTGATACCCCACCTGCAGTGCTGCATCCACCTCTGGGATCCTCAGCACAGGAAATACATGGACCTGTTGGACTGAGTCCAGAGGAGACCATCAAGCTGATCAGAGGGATAGAGTACCTCTTCTATGAGGAAAAGCTAAGAGAATTGGGATTGTTCAGCTTGGAAAAGAGAAGGCTTCAGGGAGACTTCGTTGTGGCCTCCCAGTACCTCAAGAGAACTTACAGAAAAAATAGGGCTAGACTATTTACAAGACATGTAGTGACAGGGGAATGGCTTCAAACTGAAAAAGAGTAGGTTTAGATTTGATATTAGGAAAAAATCCTTTACTGTGAGGGTGATGAGGCAATGAAACAGGTCACCCAGGGAAGTTGTGGTCACCCCATACCTGAAGGAGTTCAGGGCAAGGCTGCATGGGGCTCTGAGCATCCTCATCTAGTTTAAGGTCCCTGGTCATGACAGGGGGTGGAACTGGATGATCTTCAAGATTCCCTTCTAATACAAATCATTCCATGATTCTATGACTCTATGTTTAAGAAAGTCCTCTGGATCTCATGGAGAATAACCACTAAGAAGAAGGGAAAATATGTGGAAAGGATGAGATGCTGAAGAGTATCTCTGGCATCCTTACAACAGGGAAAAAAAAAAGAGGTGATGGAACTAACACTCTCTTCCACTTTAAGTTGTAAAGGCCCATTGTTTCACATAAAATGGCAGGGCAGATATTTCTATCACAAAAAGAACATACAAGAAATGGTTGACTTAACCGTCAGTCTTCAGGTGCTAGAGTGATTATCATCAAGCCAAATTCTACTGCTTTTGACCACTGTTAGGTAGTATCCTTGTGTCAGATTCAAAAGAAGCAGTGATGCAAGATACGAACATGAGTGTTGCAGAAAAATTGGCTTTAAACACTGAGCTAAAGCCTCAGGCCCAACACAGCTGCCCAGAATAGTTTAGGAAGCCAGGAATTCTCACAACAAGACACAGAGTTGGGAACAAAAAAATCTCTGGCTGACAAAGTAAGCATATCAGGATGGCCTGGTGACAAAAGCAGATGGGGTTGAAATGCAGTCCCAAACCCCCTTGGCTCAAATGTCTGTCTCTGTAGATGTGTGCCAGTATCTGCCTGTAAAAATGCAGGGACTCCTTTTACTTTGGAGGACCACTGCCAATTTCGAAAGCCAATCCAAGAGTCAGTAACATCTTGGGTTTTGACTTGTCCTTGTTCATCCTAGTGTACCTAACTGTCCTGTGGAATTATGAATTAGAGTTAAATCACACATAACTTTAAACCTCAGCCAATTATCAGCAGAAGAATGGCAATCTTAAATAACAACATGTGTGCGTTTCTCAGATTTCTTTGGCATCAGTAACATCCTCCTCCCCTCCAGCATTCAAGACTTTTGACAAGTGTCCCTTCTGTCTCATCCCTAGTCTAAGCAGAAAGGGTGTAAGGTTGCACCCATGACAACTATTTCTATTAACCTGAAAGCAGCTATGATTGTAAAATGAAAATAATCTGTCAAATTAGAGAAATTAAAAAAGAAGTGATCCAATAATAACCAGGAGAGGTAAAAAATGCCGCTCATTTAATTTCCAACACAGAAGAACAAAAGTAATATACGATGTGTTTGATCTGGGGGGGGCATCTTTTTTGTCGTTCAAGTTTGGTACCCTTCCATCTGGTAGTAGTTGGGTTTGTAGTCTAATATTCTTCTAAATTCTAGAATAAAGGTGTACTTATCACACAGTATCAGAGACGAACTTATGAGGCATGTTTTTCAGAGTAATGTCACTTATTTTTGCTACACTATACACAAACTAAGCAAAACCACAACTCATGAATTAAATCCAAGCACCTCAGTCAAATCTTTTGGGAATCTGAATATGCAGGATGCAAAGTAAGGAGCTGGCACTCAAGATTTCAGCATTCTTTCAAAATCCACTTAAGCTAATTGTTGTGCCTTAGACTACCTCCTATGAGTCTCATAAAAATACAAGGTAGTTAAACTCATCTGCTGAAAAATGTACATTTTTAATGAAACGTGATCTTCACTGCCACTAACAACTAGTTCTATGACTTCATTTGGTCCCATATGTTATGAAATCTCTCTCAATATTGTATACAATCTGTCATTTTTACATCTCCCTCTTACTAGTTATATCCATTTCTGTCAATCCCAAAAATGAGATTAATTTAATTAGTGGTATAATACTGAGAATCAATTTCAGATTTCAAGTCACTCTAGTTTTTTTTCCTCTAGTTACTCATTCTAATAGAATAGTATACAAGATATGCATTTCATACACAGACAGTCTACTGTTCTAAATACTCTGTTATTCTCAACTTTTGTGTACTAGAAATTACAACGCATGCACATGACAAGCCCGGCCCTTTGATTCTCTTCTCTCTTTATCAGCTGGGTTATTTTTTTCTTCCAAATTCCAAAATTACCTTTGTTAAATTGAACTTAAGAATAAGGAAGAAGGTGGGGGAAACATGATTTTATATTCTGCTTAAAACACAGAGCTACAAAATGGCCTTACACTTACAACTTGCTGTAATGTATTTTACTGTCACTGAGTACATATCTCTAGGATAAAGATATAGTGAAATATCAGTCAAATACCCTATTTATACAAACATGTCAGAAAAGCAGTTAATTATAATTTTTTCTGTGTGGTCCCCACAACCCAAAAATCCAAAAATAAGGAAACAATAGGGATGGAAAAGTTGTGGGTGAAGGGCTGTCTGAACCCTCTATGCAGTGGTCACAAGTCACAGGAATGGTGTTAGTAGCAAGTTTTCATGCTTCTACAGAAAAAAGGGATCATTTCTTGGAGTGGTCTCTCTCTAAAGGAAAGTTAAAAAAACGAGGAGAAAAAGTCATCTTATCATGGAATGAAAAGACAGTCAGACCATACTAAAATAATCCTGTCCATTAAACACCCCAGCCTTTGATGATTCAGTAAGTCAAGCAGCATCCTGGGTGCAAGTCCTCGTACCCCTCACTTGGCTGACACAGAGTCCAATCACCATTTGTCTTGTGACGCAGGGACACAGGACTGAGCATGGAGCACTTGGGCACTGTTCCTAAGCCTCTGCAGTCTGGGCAGTGGGAAGACCCAGCACTGCTCAGCAAGTTCTCAGCAGCCACTGAGGAGCACAACATGTAGTAGAAACAGAGTTGTTCCTGTCTGTACCTTGAAGAAATGCCCCAACAATTTTTTCAAGCGTTCCATGGCAGGATTTCACATGACTGCATGAACAGCATGCCCAGAGGTGGCAGGCAGCTGAACTGCCTTAGAGCTCTGCATTTTTTTAACTGTGAATTGTTTGGAAAGCTGATGGAGAGCAGAACTTTGGGGCAGGAGTGAGGAAAGCGGCATAACTTGACACTGCAATCTTCATCTCACTGAAGGGGGAAAAAAAAAAAAAAAAAAGATAAAGCTGAAGAGCAGCCTGGTCTCTTGAAATTCTTCTTTGAAAGTAACTGGATACCAAGCATATTAAATTACAGTATTTAATGAGAAAATTTAGTTAGAGCCTCTCAAGTTCACAATTTTTCATTTGTCTGTATATTTTGCTGGGATGAGGCACTTGCCTTAGCAGGAGTTATGCTTTCTTCCAGTCCTTTTCCCCCTTGTACACATACCACCACAAATCTGAAGGGACATTTCAATCACCACTTTGATAAAGGAGATTTTTTTGGCATACAGGTGATCTCCTAGCAGATTAAGGATATTTACTTTCTTCCTGATGGATCATTCCCAGAGATACCAGCACAACACGACCTACGCAATTAGTTTTCACAGGTGGCTGTTTTGCCTCCAGTAAAACTGCTTTCTCTCTCCTCCTGCAAGTCATAGCAGAGCAAATGTATATAAAAACATTTCAGATATGAAATAAACACTTTCATAAAAGCAGCTGTGATGCAATGCATCATTTCTGTCTGACCTGAGCTATGGAATGAACTTTTATTGCCAGAATCAAAGATGGTAAGGAGAGAGTGGAGCACAGGGGCCAGGACAGGGCTGGGGGAAGATCAGGGCTCAGAATAGCACAGTGTAAAATGACCTCAAACACTCAAAGGGTAAATGCCTGTTTGATGCAAGCACACACTCTCAATGTACTCTGCTGCACAACCTGTGCAAACAGGCTCATGCTGCCATGCAAGACAAACCAAGGCAGTAGTCTACCACCAAGAGTTATTGAAAGACAAGCCCCTCACGTATTATGTGCCACTAATTTCCTCAAGCATAGTAAAAAGCACATCTGAAGCTGCAATTTTATCCCCACACCCTTAAAATTAGTCACTGTCTAGGGAAGTGTAAAAGAAAACCCCTTTTTAAAACTATCGGTGAAGTTCAAGAACTGTACTTTCAAGACACTACCATGTCAATGTGGAAATCTCAGACAAAACACCCATTAAAGATATTTCTATGTCAAAGGTTTCAAAGTGTTACACAATAGGGGTTCAAAAATATTTTTTTACCAAGTTCTTTCAAGACTACTTTGTATAGGAATTTGGCTATATTATTTGAACATCTGGAAAGCTTATTTGAAAAAGATTTCAGTGTTAGAAGAAGAAAACTTAGGAGAAAAATCTTATTTTTGTCAAGCATCTCCTTCGTTACATGCTCACTGCACAGAGCTTACGAAGATATTTGAACATTCAGACTCCACGACCAACAGAAAGTTTTAATGCCAAGGAAAAAAGAAAAAGAAAATAAAAAAAAAGAAAAGAAAAAAAAAAAAGAAAGAAGGGGATATCTTTGGTGACTTCTTCAGCTTATTGATTTTTTTGAAAAATTACAATTTTTATCCAGGTACTTTCGTGCACCAAACACAAACAGAGGACTGGACATTATTACTAAAGGCTTCAATCTTATTCAGGGTAGAAGCTTTTTGCATTTTCAGAAACAAAAAGAAAAGAGTGGGATTAAATTTGTGATGATGTTTCATGTGAAAGATTTTGCTTCGTACTGATTTCTACGTAGGTATGTACACCACAGCAGCTTCAGCCTCTAGTTCAGTGCAGAAGTCATATGCAGCAGGAGTCTATAGCTCTTATAAGAAAAAATCATTACTAACAATACCAGTTTAGTCAATTAGACTGTGGTTCAACCAGGGATCTCAATGAGCCATGTGCAATAGCTTTATGAGGACATACTATATATATGGGGATAAACTATTGTAGATTTCTGCGTATTACATAATGATTAACTGCCAAAAGGTCAAAGGCCCTAATCTGTCATTATTCTTCATGCAAAGTTTAATGAAAGCACTCTCTTTGTAGATACCAGAATTGACCAGAAGGGTTTTCTTGTCTAATCCAAATATAAAATTCTGAGTAATACTCTGAAGAAATAGGAATAATTGCAAAAATGTGGTCAAATTTACATAAATATATGTATTTAGCAATTTGAACATATTTTTTTCTTAGTCTGTTAAAAAAGGTTTCACTGAATTAATTGGAGCGTGATGAACAGTGGTGTGGGGACTTCACCTTGAAAGGAGCCAAAAGTATAAGTAATTAAAAAAAAAAGTTTGAAAAGTCTACTATGAAAATTTGTAAAAATAAAATGGTAAGTTCCTTATTAAAACACCAGCAACATGCTTATCCAGGGCCAACGTACTCATTTTGGAAACTAAAGACTTTTATTTTGATTACCTTTGAAGAGTTTATATAGTTAAGAGAGCATGAGAAACAGATTCTAGCCCTTCTATTACAGCTACATTTGTTTATTAAAGTTGCACACCTGTGCAGATTGACTCAAGGCAAAAGTGCAATTGAGGACATAGTTTGGCCTGTAGAATATTTGCTACTGGTAACAGATGAGAAGGAACAAGCCTCGTGCAGTTATAACAACTCGGAGTAAGTTTGCAAGTTGATAGGGTGGAAAATAGACAAAGGTAATTTACACTCTGTTGCTCAGACACAGAAAACTCTCCTTTCTCAAACTGATTAATTTTTAGAGTTCCAGCATGCTGTCATACCACCCTCTGCACACCAATTAATACTGCCATTCACACAAGGCCTCTGAAAAAAACATAAACTAACTTGACTTCCATGATGTGATCAAAATATTTTGAAGAAATTAGGGTCTGATTTTGTGTTACTAGGGAGCTTATCTTTCTTCATATCTTTGCCATAGAACAGCCCTTGCTACAGAAAAGAACCAGCAGATTGTCTAATGAATAATGACACAAGCATTAGATCTGCCTCATAAATGCATAAATGCTTCATAGCTCTGTGGCTTCATGGCTTCACTACCATTTTTATTTCCAAGAAGAAATAAATAATGCCAAAGAGGCAGGGAGAAATAGTTGAGGTTTGTTCATTTCCTCCATTCACTACTGCCATTTCAGCCTAGCCAAAAGATGAATTCTTATTCCTTTACTTGAAATGATCCTAAAAAAGATACTCATTTTGTAAAGCTGTATCATTTCCATCAGTAAATCAAATATCATCACATCATATTTATGATAGTATAATGTTTACAAGTAACCCACTCTTCTTTATCCTAGCTTATTACCATCCTTCTACTCCTCCTCTGAAATAATTCCTTGTTCCTACTGTATTAAAAACCAACAGCTTTTCTCCTGACTTGCCAATCTGATGAAAAACTGAGACAAGCAGAAGGAACTTATTCCTCTTCTGAAATCCACATAGGACCTCAACAGCTGCAAAAGGTGCAGAAAGTCCAGCACTGTTCCTGGATGGGAAATTCTCAAAGCAGCACCTTCAAAAGAATTTGTCTGCCAAAGTCAGATTTGACTAAGTTAACATGCAAGCTGAACCTTTGCAGATGCTTCTAACTTGGCCACATTCAGGCCTCTTTTTTCCCGATGATATCAACAGGAATACCCTTACACCAGAATGACCTCTATGCCAAATTTCAAGACTTTGCTCAGAGGTGTGGAGGCATCAAAGCTTCTCAACAAAACAGCTGTAAGACACATTCATTAAAATCAAACATACTTTTGTTTAATGCCATTTTCAGGAATGTCTAGCCCAGTTTTGCTGAAACTTTATAATAAAATTCAGCTCCAGGTGACATCCTGCATGACAACGTCAAAGCTCAAAGAAGTGGAGCTTGACTGATTTATGAGGAATGAGAAGCACACTTGTAAAGGGAAGATCCTGGCTACCTCAAACACTTAATAGTGTTACCAGTCTCTCTAACAGTAAAAAGAATGCATGAACATTAAAAAAAAAGAAAAGTAAAAGAAAACAACAGCACCTCTTTTGCAGAATTGTAGTAGTATTAACAGGAATACAGCAACTCTTTATTTGGGACAAAGGCTGAAAATATCTTTCCAGCTTGCTGCTAAACAGACAATGAATCCCAGCAAGTTTAACATACAGTATGAATCTTCATGGGGTACAGTGTCAGCATTTAGCTTCATTGGAGATTTTTTTTTTAAATATTCTGGCTGACAAAATTCTGGGCCCAAAAATGTTGACTAGTCTCATTTTCTGTCCAGATGCTTGAAGCAGAAGCCTAAGCCACCATTCTTGACCCATGAGACACTTCATATTCAGTTTTTTTAAGGACTGTTTGCGGTTCAGAACACTGTTTAGCTGACATACGGTTGCATCTCTCTCTCGGTGTACCTTCTCCACAGCAATATGGAAAGGATAAGGTCAGATCTTTAGATTCCCATCGTGTATGGAGGCTTTGCTTCCCAGATGCACTCTAAGAAGGCCTGCAATGCACTCTGTCCTTAAGGAGTAAGGCTCCTTTGTGGGTCCTTCCACTGCTGTGATTACAAAAACACCTTCCTCCAATAAACTCTGTCCAGTGCCATGACGAGTAGGAAGCCATGCAGAAACCTTATTGCTCATGAAGTCTTAAGAAGCTGGGAGCACATCTGACTCTTTTTTAGGTGATTTACTTCTGTAAATATGCTTTTTAAAACACTGTTGAGAAGACAACTATACATGGTAGTCACACAATATAAAATAGGTATAAAGCGAACAAAGAACATAAAAGTAAAAACTTGCTAAATCAATCACAAAAGCCAATTATACACACACAAATAAGTGCAGTTTTTTCTTTAGCAAGTATAACAAAGTATTTATGCAATGAGGTCCTAGGTCATACACACATAGAATCACATTAAAGTACTCTTTCTACTGGTGGATTTGTATGACTTAAAGGGAATTGTAGCCTGCTTCTTAGAAAGGCTGAAGACCACAAATAGTCTAGTTCCACTCAGTACTTGTGCACTGGGATTCTGAACAGATTTGTATCTCTGGATTCTGGTACTCTATGGCACCCTGGTATGTTATCCCTGGATAACAGGGAGTATTTGCTCCTCTTCCAACTTCATGTGTAGTCAAACACAGGAATCTATCCCACTGTTACTAATGTTACATACCATAAGATGGCTGCTGGAATAAAATTATGGGGAAGGACTAAGGCTAGGATTTGTAAACACACACAGATATTGTGAAATATCTGGATATTTGCCATTTGCAAACTCACACATTTCAAGAAGTTAATGAAATCAGAATCTCAATACCCATGTAATATTATAAAGAGAAATAAAATAACTGAAATCTTCTACAGGGCTAGTAAATGTATAGGTCAAAACCATAAAACTTTCCCTGTACACGGTAGTGACACTGAGACAAGGTAACAGTTGGGTCCTTTGAAATAAAACTGATACACGGATTCTTATGGTTGTACAGTATTCTGTGACTATCACAAATGACCGGTGTTTTGTCATGACTACATTCTGTATTCTTTTGCAGCAATTAAGTCAGTTGATTGCATATCAACTTTTCTTTGCTAAAAAAACATAAAATCACGGAACAAAGTACTTAATTTTCAGAACCCACTGACATACTTACTAACCTAGGGAAGTGCAAAGAACAACAGATGACTCCAACACAAACATTTCAGCTGAACCAAGCACAGGCTACAGTTTTACTGAAAATGTCTCAGCCTCTAGCCGGCATTATTCAATTGGTAAAAGCTTTTGTTTTATATCTGGCCCTTGCCTCATAAGAAAATATTTAACAAAACACTGGACTCAAACTGTATGAGATCCAGTGGAGCAGAAGTAGTGTAAGAATTGACTGACTTATGGCATTTGAGTATGCCTGATCCCAAACGAAAAGACAAGCTGAAGAATAATTCCAGAAAAAACGTTACTGAAAATCCAATTAACTATTTTGTCTCCTTTAAAATGCATCTGATTCAAGATTGGCTTTAACTAGCCATTACACTAGTACCTCAAGCCGTGTTCATCAAAACATCCATTAAAAATTGTTCTTCTTGAAGTAGAGCAATGCCTAGTATCAACGACTGCTTCTGGACCAGAAAGCCAAAATTACATCAGTCATTTGCTTAGGATTTTCCTGTTTACTTCTAAGCGATTCCCATTTTTGCCACTTTCCTCTTATTCTCTATCACACATTATCCATTACCTTTCAAGGTCACTGTTTCTCCTGCTTCCAAGTGTGACTATTATTCTTCACTCTATGCAGCTTTATATTTGGTCAGTCCTGAACTAAGCAGTCCTGACTGCTCAATGTCAGTGATTTTTTGCTATTACATTTCATCTCTCCCATTGTACCTGCAATTTTTATCATTGAAGAAATTTTTAGACCTTTTGTGAAATATGTCAGAAACTCTTACAATAGAAATAGATAATAACATCAGAGAAGTGTCTCCACTGATTACCAACTCCATATGCTACTATTTTCATTGCTCAAATCTATTACTGGGATGGCTACAGACATCTTGAATAAATGTAATAAAATATAATGAGGAGGAGTTGGGCTTTTACATGTGAAGGGGCTTTTTATTTCACATTTACTTTAACCTCTCTTATTTTTTTCCCCTTACAAGAGTGCTGCGACACTAAATTGGTGCCCTGAGGACTGTTAAAATTATTCTAATATAGCTTAAAGCTCTTTAAACGTTTTTTATTTTCCATTATTATGATACACTGTGTAGTTGAGAAACTGAAAGACCAACAGGAAAACAAGAAGCAATTCTGTAAATATACAGCTAACCATAAAGTGTTTCAGAAAGAGTAAAACATAAACTAAGCAAATAATGTGGTTTGGGGGTTTTTTTAAGTTTTCATTTTGGTTTTTCTTGACAAAATTGTCACCAACTTCAAAATATGTAATGTAGTTAAAAGGCTAGAACTAAATTGTATAAGGCCCTTAAGCAGAGATATCTTTAGTAAATATCCTTTGCAGCCTTTCTTTCTGTCCTAGCAGATCTGAGAATTTTTCAACTATTTTTTTCTATTGCTAGATATATGAGTTTGGGGGTGGATTGTTTGTTTGATTTTGTTTAATGAGGCCTGGACAGAAGACAAGTCTTAATCCTACATGTGCATGTGAATGAGACATGAAAGTAGCACTATTTTGGAACACAGTTAATGACCAACATCTTAATGTTCACCTCTGAGACTTGTCAATCAAGGGAGAAAAACACGAGAGATAAAATGGAGCATATGCATGACAGTAAGTACTGATGTATGGAGAGTCATACAACATCACCTTCCTGAAGCAACAAATGGCAAAACAAAGGTCTATGGGTCAGGCTGTCTGCCACAGACATGAAAATGCATAGAAGTTGTGCTTTGCTGTTCTCTCCTAAAACTATCTGATTGCTTGGGTTTTGAAATACAGCTGTATTATGTTCTCTTCTTTTTTAAATTGTATTATGCCAGACCCTAGCAATACAAATCTAAAAGAATAAGGTTTCTAAGCAGGTCTGCAAGCTTCCATGGATTTGCTGAAGAAGCACAATGAAAAATAACATCGTTAAGATTCAGGGAAAAAAATTCCTAGACCAGTGAAGCAAGGAGACTCATTTCATTCATGAAACAAAAACTGAATCTTTGAATTTGGGAAGTCATTCTCACTTTTCTATCATGTGAAGCATGTAAATGTACTGTGTTCAGACTGGAAAAATCAAATCTAAGCTACCAAAAATAACATCCTGGTACATAAATTCTTAGTTTGGGCTTTTATGACTCTTACAGTACTTAGTGAAGAAGACTAACAAAGCTTACAAGTCAAACATATCAAATACTTATCCACGGATGTGCTTTAAGCTACCTTTCTGTTTAAAACCAATATTAACTACATTTCAAATGGCAATGAAGGGTCAAATACATCTTGTACATCTTGTCATGTACCAGTAAATTTCCATGGTTAAGGAGACTGTACCTGCCCGCACGTACCATACTCATTTGCAAAAGAGGCAGCAAACCATCATTGCAGATAACAAATAAAACATAGAGGCAAATGGCTCAGAACATCATCTTTTAGGAAGTACAGTCACCTGGAACTTTTGATATTTTTATATTGTATTCAGTTTACCAAGCATCTATTTCTTTTAAGCCATTTATACTACACATACACATAATCCATTGATTTCTGCCAGCAAAGGGATTTTCTTTCTCTACAGAAATACAATCTATGTGTATTCAGATTTGAAAGATAAGATGGAAGCTGCAAGTGTTTTAATAGCCCATTATCAAAAATTATCCCTTGGCAATAAAAGCCCAGACCACTGGCTTGAGATCAAGTCAAAATAAAATGGGATTATACAATTTTATCGAGAGACAAAGGAAGGGGGGGGAACAGAGAGATGTATTCTAAAAAGCCTAGTATGACAAAGGAGAAAAAAAATCCAGGGAGGGCAAAATATAAGCTCCATTTTCAGTCCAATCTACTTCTCTCTTACATAAAAATCCTTTGGATTTTCAAAGTGTTTTTTATTTTAAATGAATAAAAATAAAAAAGGGCTGATACTTGATATATGCAATTTTTTAATAAAGAAAAAATCTCACCAGGAAAAAAACACCCCTATATTAAGAGGTGACAGGAAAGAAAACAGCATTTTGTCTTAAATTTGCACAACCTAATTTATAGTAATAGAGCAGAACCTCAGAGTTCTGGTAAATGTCAGTGCAGTCATGTTCATTACATATGTTGATAGGTATGAAGCAAAGTCTCTGTAGGCCCTTCAAAAATTACACACAGCCGATTTAATGCAAACCAGAAGTCACTGACTGCTGGATGAACATTCGGTTTCATTCCCAAATGGATATAAAGACAAAGCAGGGGGAGGGGGCTTCCTCCTCATTTATTTACAGTTAAAGGGTGGGTCTTGAGGAATGAACACGAGGCCAGTGAAGAGTGGATTTGGTTTATGGGAAGACACCTCCCAGCCTCCCATTCTCCAGCCACTGCAGCTAAAGTGCCTGGGTTGTGTGTAACCTCCTCCCCCATCTCGCATCTGCCTTGCCCAATCTTGTCTGGGCCCGCTCCAATAACAACATCTGCTTGGCAGCTTTTCAAACCCATGGATAGTTATCTAACTGAGGCTTTTGTGCTGCACTGTTTATTCTATGTGAAGAAATGCCTCCTTAGTTGAAAGAGTACTTTAGAAAAGCTGCGCAGCTATTAGCAAGTGAAGCACAAAGCTAATAACCCCCACCTGCTCATCAAATTAATTATGACATCTGAATCATTACAACTCAGAAAGAACACATGACTGCAGTCTTGTCACACATAGAAATAAACACACTCCGTATTAGGGGAGGCAAATATATGGAAAAAAAAATCCAGAAGAAAAACATCTAACCTTCCACAATTCAGTTATTAAAAATGTGCATTACTAACTGCCCAAAGGCAAAAACTAAAGGAGAGAGGCTAGAAGTGGATAAAACTTTCCTTCAGAACACATCCCTACAGCTCTGTGTGGGCTTTATGAGGAAAAGGAGAAGAAAAACTTATTAACACATTGATCTTCACAGCAGGATTTCTGCATGTTTTGTGAGAAGTCTTTTTTTCATAAGATTTCATAGCAAACTGGTGATTCTTATCTCATCCTCCCCCCTCCCCCCCTCCCAGTTCAGTTACTGCAAATGTAACACTCATATATCAACTACA
>JAWMRA010000090.1:39238418-39256751 GCA_035584735.1 Pseudotriccus pelzelni | reverse complement strand
AAGGCGGACTCAGTAAAGATACTTTCCCCCTACCCTTTTTGAACTTAACAAGGACTAAAGAAAGGAAAATACGGGGAGGGGTGGGGGGCCAGAGGGGGAAGGTCTAACATCTCAGCCAAACTTTAACTATTTAGAAATTAGCAAAAGAAATAAAATATTCAAAAGGTAAAATATCTGCAAGTCAGATTTCACTAAGTTCAGATAGTAAAGGATAAAACATTGCCACACTTCATATGCACATGTTGCCTACTAATCTGATTATTGAAGCTATTGGATCATTTTGCCACAGTTCATGTAGGTGATAGTTTCTTTCCTTCAAGCACAGGTATGAATTCAACTAAAAAGGTTAAACCATACATTCGCTTGCTACACTTCTAAATGTCGCAGGCATTCATAGACAAGGTATGCATTTTCTGTACTTTGCAACACTTTTCTGGACAGCATAACAAATTTTCACTGCAAAAGACACAGCCGTGCACCTCACCCTGTATTTCACTTTCAGAAGTGGTTCTTAAATGCAAAGTGCAACTGAGAGCTAATTCCTTTTAAATAATTCTCAGACTCTCATCAAAATCAAGTGATAGATAAAACAAACCATTAATACATCAATGTATTGTGTTTAAGTTCAGTGAATAAAAATATGTCAGGCACTAAATACATAAATGTTGGAAAAATGTTTTGTCTTTCATTAGCCCCAACCCATTAGTTATCAACAGCACTTCCTCCAGAACAAGGCACAGAATTGCTGAGTAACTTCTCTGTTATGAAGAGTCCACCATCAAGAAATGTCTCTATCAGAAGTTGGGGTTTTTTCTCAGTTACAGGAACAGAAAGCATTTTCTAAGTAAGTCACAAAACACAATCTGAAAAGTAGATGGGAAATTACTTGATCATCTTCACATATACCATTTCTCCCATTAATGTCTATTTTTCATTATGTTAGTAGCAAACACACACCCTTTGCAAAAAAAAGACCTCCAGCACTATTTCTGGTTAAAAAATGTAGAATTAGCTTTCAGACAAGATGATACTAGTTGTCTGCCCTCTACACATTTTTCAAGTAATATGTATGCTAATCACTGAGAAAACCATGTTGAAACCTCATTTTAACTACTCATTTTTATTTGGTTTTACTTCAATTATTTTTCATATTTGAAGGAAGATTTTGGTTGATTTATTCAATTTTCTCATTTAGCCCAAAGTTGAGAGGTATAAAAAGAAAGTAAATACTAAAAAGGAAGTCCCAGCTTTGCTTTTGCCAAATAAGACTGTTAAACATTCTAGAAAATAAATAACTATCACTTGAACGTGTCAGGGCTGCAGAACCAGAATAAAGAAGAAACAGGAAATATATTAATCAAACAGACAGGCTGTTCTGCACAGATTTGTATGCCTGGGAGGATAAGCCTCACATTCTATCTTCTCAAAAGCTCCACTTTTTCAGAAATCCTCTTCACTGGGGACTTGATATCTCGATACTGAAGCCTATGGCTTCCTCTAAAGTATGATTAGGCCTGTAGAAGAAAAAATAAGTGAGCTCCTCCCTGCTACACTGATACTCCTTACCACAGAACTGTTTGTACTGCTGTCCCTGCTACCTGTTCCTGCCCTCTCTGATCCATATGCATGTATTGCTCCTTCACATAACAAAAAAAAAAAGTAGAAAAAGTGTGAAGAAATAAAGCAAGGAAGAATATGGTGCATTCAGAATTTTCAGTGATTTTAATTTAATGGACTATTTGGTAAAAAGGAAAAATTATACATGTACAGTTTTTATTCACTGATAAAAACATGAATAATTCAATTGGCAGGAATGTACTGTTCCTGTTCTCACTGTAAGAACACACAAATTATTATATTGCTCTAGGATATGTTGCCCTCCAGAAGAACTTAAGCGTATCTATAAACCACCCTGGATCTGGCCTTGAGCTGATATGTTTAGGAGGTTCTAACAAATAAGAAAAGAGAAATTTTTCTCTCAGCTGGTATACTGGTAACTGAACTTACAATGATGTGTGTGACAAAAGTTTGAGTGGTACCATTAAATTACAAAATATCTAGTAAATCTAGATTTCATCTGAAGGCTCTGTATTTTTCCCAAAATATTATGTTATCAGAAATTAAAGTAAGTAGAGACACAGAATTTATGGGTCTAAATTTAAATCCAGCCTACTATTTGCAGATGAAATATTCAAGTGGAAGGAGTTTAGGCTAAACCAGTCAAAATATTTTTATAGTTATTTTTTAAAAACTAGTTCCCACATTTATAGAATTTCTTTACCACGATAAATAATAAATATGTATTCCAGAAAAATGCACCAAGAGTATATGAAATCTTGTGCACCCACACACAAACATAGACACATGCACCACACACACATTATGTCTCCTAAAGTGCATGAAGGGATCGTTTTGAAAAAAAGTGTGATCTATGGTGAGCACATATGAAAGGCAGGTTTACATGGAATTTTCTGACAGATTGCTACATTTAGCAACATTGTCATCAAACTCTTAAAAATGCCAAAGAACATGGCAGATAGAGTGCACCTTTCTCCAAATTCTGCAGTTCCTAGGTCTTTACAAAGCAGACTGCTTCTCATATCCACTTAATCTCTGCACGCATCTCCACCCCTGCTTCCTTCCCAATGGTATGAGGTCTTGAAAATACAAATGTTCAAGTTTCCTGAAGCTGAGCGAAAGAGGAAAAGTCACATTCCCAAGGGGCAAAACTAAAGGTTCTCAGTGCCCCTGAATTTGTTAACTACAATACAACATAACGTGTCACTTCACCATAATTAGCAGGAGGGAAACAGCCTTTTTTTCACCTCCAATGGCATTAAAGAGATAAGACAATGAATTCCAGATCGTATCTGAAGGCACAAAGACATCTGATCAAGAAAGTGCTTATATGGACAAGGGGTGACATTTTGTACAACAAAGCAGGAAACAAACACCAAAAAAAAAAAAAATCACAGCAACAAAAATCTGCTCAAAACCAGTTGTATATAGCTGCAGATATTGTTAGCAGCAGCAGTACTGACATGCAACCAGAGAAGAAAAAAAAAACAAGAAAAAAGTCCTATGATTACCACTTCCTCTTTAAATTTTGATTGATAAATGTGTTCTGAATAATTTCTCCTAATTTTATAAATGCTCTCTTCCTCCTTTTTATGAATACTTTTTTTTCTGAAAGTGCCACTTTGGGTGTGTAAAATGATTACTCCTCAAAAGGCTTAATTCTCCAGCTTTTGGTAACTAACATTACTTGTATGAACAATGCCAAACAACATCATTTTATTTGTCCATCCAACTTTCACCGCTGCACCGTCAGTCACTTTGAAAGTGAAGAACCAGAGACAGTACTGCAAACTTTCACTTCTCTGAAGCCACTCACTTGTCTATAAAAGTTCCAATACTTTAGGCTACTATGGCAGTTTTGACTTAATAGGAAAGGCCCAAATGCACTCCTGGTACTGCTTGGTTTGTTCAGATTTGAAAAGGGAGGAGGAATACAAAACACAACTAAAAGTAACACATAAAGCAGGCCTGCTAATGGCTCAAATCCCCCAACCACAGAGCAAATCATATATGAACAGAGACTAGTTTCCTCTTGCTGATCTATCAATGTGCCTTAATGCTTTTCTAAAGGAACCACATCAGAGAGAGCAACAATTGTTCAGTTAACCATGCCTATTTGTGCCTGGGTTTCTCTGCTGAGATTACCAACCAATTCAGTGATGCTTTCCTGCTAAATGGACACCAGTTCACCAGAAGCCAAATTAAACCTTCAGTTTTTTATGCCAGTGAAACCAACATTCTTCAGTAGGCCCTTCTGACAACACTTTCATTCCAGACTTTTACTGATTAATCACAGTAGTACCGCCTAGCCTTTTGAGAGCAGTTTTTACCATTTCCAGTCTAAAATTTGTCCACGTTCCACATTATTAATGTGTTCTCCAACCACAGCAGTGCTTAGTAAGAACACAGCAGCAGCCAACCCTACTACAGACTTCTCCTGAAGTCCAGGACAGCAAAGAAGGGGACATCCAGCAGTAGCACAGAATGAAAAAGAAAAAAAAACCTTAAGTCTGGGGCATTTGAGTTTTATGGTTTATGTTTGTTGGGGCCTTTTTGTTCATGTTTTCATATATTCTCCCTTTCATACAGCATCCTTCAGTGCCAAAGACAAGAAGACACTGTAAAGCCATCCCACCACTGCTAGATAAGGAGTGCCCAAATGTGTTGTCCTGCCTTTAACTACACTTTCTATTTCTGTTCTGAATCACGCTCAATTACAGATTGTACCAACAGGGTGTATGTTTCTGGTGCTGGGTGCCAAAATTATTTTAAAAAGCAATGTAGCTCACTGTGATTAAGCCAAACCAAAACTCTCGTCAGCGCCAAATGTGATACCAGTGCCAACAGTTGTCTGCTGTTAGACTATACCACCCATTGTGGGATCATTCTTCCTCTCTATCTGTGCAATAAAGCAGCTGGACTCCGTTTTCCCAGAGCAGTGCATCAGGGCTTTACTCAGAAATGCAAACTCAGTTTTTGAACACAACAGAAGGCTTTTCTCTCCTAATTTCCCCCAGCTGAAAATATACTCACAAGATTTTAGACATAATTGAGGACACAAAACTATACATAAAACTGGACCTACGTTTTGACAATGAAGCCCCTATAGATTTTATCACTTTATAAGAGAACACAACTTCATCTCTTTTGTGGATCACCAGAGTGCCAAATTTTTCATTTTAATTTCATCGATTTCAGGGAAAAGGGGTTTTTTCCCATCAGCTTAAAATTAGTATCATAAAGGTAAAATTTGAAAAACTTGCTCCCAATCAGCAGGCTAATACAGAACACAGAGCACTCAAAAATCTAGTCCATAGGTTTTGGATTCTTACTATACTCCTTATCAGGATATATTGACAGTTCCAAAACCACAACCTCTGAAATACCACAGTCATTTCCTATTTTAGAAACAAGGTAATATGGCAGTTTCCAAGACAAGACAATGTAATAACCGTGGAGAATTGCAGATTTTATACTGATAACCAAATAAAATGCACTGCTTTTTATTCGAGTGCTTCAAAGTGTCTTACAAACATGATTAAGCCTCACTCTGACTGGGAGATAAGAAAACGTACGAAGAGTTTCACTCTAAGAGCAGAGAAGTAACTAGTGACGTCCAAAGGAGTTTTGCCTTTGACTTCCATTCAGGCAACAAGAAGCTTACGAATGAAACTGAATGATCCGACCCAGATTCCCAGAGAACTCAAGTTCGTAGCCATTGACTGACTGGAGCTAAGACAGCTTACATAATGAATGGGTGCGTGCAAAATGGATCTTTGAAGTATTTGACAAATGTACTTGCAGGTCTGAACACATGTATGTTTCATTTATTATCAACCATAAAAGGACTTACTGAATAAACTAAACTGGAAAAGTAAGCCAAGATCTAAAATTTTATATCATTTTAATAGAAAATTTACCTTAGGAAATTAGCTTTCCTGGTTTGAACTTAGGGATACATATAAAAATTATTATATTATTATATTGCATGGATTTTTGTGATCCTTTAACTGCAGACAGCAGTAATTGTAATATTAATTTTCATATAATTTTTCATTTACTTCTTCCACAAATTTTTAAGCCCAATTCTGCTGATGATTAATTGTTAGCCTCACAAAAGTAATTACTGAGGAGCTTTTTTTCCTATTAAATGCTACAAGAAAAAAGATTACTGCATTTTATTCTTGGCATTATCAATAGACTTTTAGGGCAAATAAGTCAGTTTTCAGCCTTCCTCTAAAAAGATCAAAATATGAAGTACATATAAACAGATTAATTCTCTCTTCAGCAGCTCATCCACATCATTTACACAGGAAAATATGGTAGCTTCCAAGATGTGTTTCATTTAACAGTCTGTCTACACTGGGCAATCACTGCAGCATTGTCCAGAGTTAGTAATGCCATCATATTACTAAGCTCTGCCAATGCAATAAATTTCCCTGCACAAAGGCACTCAGCACAAGTTGAGAATGTTCACACCAAAAGCTGGTACAAAGATTTTACTGGAGAGTAGAATAGAGTAGCTGAGTTTGCAGCTGTGCTTATTTAGCTTACTTTAAACAGCTTTCCATACAGAGAGAAAACCCTAAACCCATTTGAAGAATAATTAATATACCACTCTACTGTCCTAAAATTTTTCTGTTACTCAGGGGAGGTGAAGGGGCGAAAGAGAAGAATGAAGAACAGTGTCATTTAGTTTTGGAGCCTCCAACCACAAGAAGTAAGTAGGCAAATCCAAAGTTTTTTTATCAAAAGTTTTGTAATTAATAAATCAGTCCTGTAATACTAAACCACAGTTTCCCACACAGATGCCAAAAAACTGTTTACCTATGCTAACTCAGATTTTACTCAAACCTCCATAAATTAAGCTCACCCGAAACCTCAGCTGAAACAACTGCTGACATGTCTCATCCTCCTTACATGTACAGCTATGTTTGAAAACTGTGTTCAAAGCAGTGAATAAAATTGTTAAAGCCTTTTTGTTCCATACCAAGTCTTTGAAAAATTTCATGCAGAATATATCTCTGATACTTTGCATATCTGATACACGCTTAGATTAATGCGGTAGATTTGAAGGAAGTATGAAGGAAGAACAGGAGTGTCTCCCTTTCTTCTTTGTTACCTATTAAGGAAAGGCTTAATGCCCCATGGCATATGCAATGAATGGAGTCCTCTTCCAACAGGAAACAACATCTTTTAATGCTGAGTGTATTGGGTGTAGGTGTCCAGGTGTTGGCACTGAGGGAATACAGGGTGGTCTCTGTGGAAGAGATAGGCTGCCTTGGCTCCAGCTGGCTCAAACAGACCCACCACAGGGCACAGCTGAGACTCTCAGCCAAGATGGAGATGCCTCTAGGAAAATGTGTACAAGAAAGGGAAAAACAGTGAGAAATGAGGGGAAAAAAAGTGTGATAAAAAGCCTCCAAACACCAAGTTCACAGAAGAAGGATATGGAGGGGGTGCTTCAGGACCACGGTGGAGCAGGTATTTCCCTGCAGCCTGTGGAGAGGACCACACCAGAGCAGATCACATTGAATCACAGAATGGGTGGCTGGAAAGAACCACTGGAAAAAATTTGGTCCAATCTCAATTTGGACCATGCTCAAGCAGGGCCCCCCAGAGCATGCTACTCAGGGTTGTGTCCAGTCAGCTTTTGAGTATCTCTGGTGAGGGAGACAGCACAATATTTCTGGGAAACCTGTTCACCCACACAGCAAAGTTCCTCCTCATGTTCTGATGTCCACATTGCAGCTGTGGAGGAATCCACATTTGAGTAGGTGGGTATTTCCTAAAGGACTATAGTCCATGGTGAAGATGCATGCTGGAGCACGGTAAAAGGAGGAAGGAGAAGCAGAGAGGAGCTGTTATGGACTGACAACCTCAATTCCCCATCCTCCTGTACCACCAGGGCAGGGGGTGGAGGCAGTAGAAATGTCAGGAATGAAGGAATGAAGTCGAGCTCACAAAGGAGCAAGAGATGGCAGTGGAAGGTGTCTTAGTTTTTTGTGTGTTTCTCACCATCTAACTCTATTTTAGTTGGCAATAAATTAGATTAATTTTCCCAAAACTGAGTATGTTTACCAATGACCGTAATCTGTAAGTGACCTCCCTGTCTTTATCTCAACCCAGCAGCTTTCTGGTCTTGTTTTCTTCCCTGTTCTGCTGCAAAGGCAGAGTGAGAGAGCAGCTGGGTGGGCATCTGGCAGCCAGCCAAGGTCACACTAAGAAAAGACAAAATGGGCTTTGTCCTTTTCTTGTTGCGACAGAATATTCTGTACTTGTCTGGCTGTCTTAGAAGTGTCCAGACTAAAAACCAGAATCTCAGTTTATGACATAAGTTGTCTTTCATCACTCTCACCTTTCAGCATACTCTCTGTTCATCAATTAAAAAAAAAAAATACAATGGTGTTTTTACACTTACAACTGTCAGGTGACAATACTTTCATATATAAGGTTTTTAAATCTAAGAAAATGCAGAGTTTTTCTCAGTTTCTATACAATGTCTGTCATTGTTATGCTGAAGAATGGGCGTAAGGATGAACCAGAGTACAGATGCATCTACCTCACTTTCTTGCACATACAATGTGCAATCAAAAACTAAGTTTTTTCACAAAACACTTATCCAATACAGCAGATTTACCAGGACAGCTCTTCTGGCATAATATAATAACAGTTCGGAAAACTTGCTTTGGAATTAAAGCATCTTTTCCTCTTCTAAAGCATCTTTTTCACTTCTAAACACCTATGCCTACAACAGTAATTTATACTGGAATAACTCCTACAGAATAAATGACTTAAAATTTTGTCTTTTTAATTTAGAGCAGCAAAGAAGCATGAGAGACACAAGATCACTCTTTTAAAATGAAGGGAAAAACTCATACCCCTCAAAAAATTAAATGATCAGCTATTTTTCCATTATGTTTCATTGCATTGTATTTCAAACTGTCAAATCATTACAACTGCTTTTTGTAAATGTATTATTTTAACCAGACAAGTTTCCAGACTGAATTCATCCCCTGATCATTTAAGCACTTCCTTCCAGCATGAAATAGAATCAGCAAAGCAATGAGACAAACAACCAGCAGCGTTAGGGCAAGAGAAGGATTCTGTGGGAGCAGGCCAGTAAAGAAGAGCCTCTTTTTGCAGAAGTCATCCATAAAGTCATCTCAGCTATTTAATGGAGTTGCACCCTTATATTTATCTGAATATTTCAAACTCTTCACTGTGAAATAAAAGATGTGCCAGAGCCTAAGGGGATTAACATAAGGAAGAATGGTTACATGGGAGGAAAAAACCTGATTTCTTGACTAGAGATTTATTTTATGGCTGAGTTTGTACTCTAGTTTTGAGGTCTCTAAGCACTACTCAACCCCCTTCTTTAAAAAATTCAACAGAAAGAAAAGGAAGAAATAGCAGAAAACAAAGTAACTGGTGGGAAAAAAAAGGAAATTCTGACTAACAAGTATTCTCCAATATCAGCACATTTCATGTAAACTGTCTCTGTGAATTTTCTCTTAGTAGAAACATCACCATTCCTCTCACACACAATGACAAACAAACAAAAACAAGCAAGCAAACAAAATCCCCTTTGTAATACGCCTAGAACTCCTGGTAAATTAGTAGGGATACATAATCATCATATCCCAAATTAAAACATAACACACATAGCTCGCTGGCAGAGTTCATGCTTAACTCCTCCAGATACTCAGCACATGCACATAGACAAACAGTATAGAATTTTTGAATCAGCAAGTCATTTGGAAGAATCTCCAGAAGTGTGCCGAGGCATGTTTCTGGTGCTGTGCCAAATTATGTGCTTCTGTTTGTGGCTTTCATATATGGATTAGACAGATGCACAAGCATGTACTATTTGGCAAGTAGTGATAATAGCCTACTTTGAATTTAGCAATTTAAGATTTACCTAAGTTATACTAGGTAAAAGAAAAAAATAAATTACATACTGTTTAGGCTCTGTATTGATATCCTTTTGCCATCTCCCTGCTCATTTGCAAAAGACAAGAAGCCCCTTTAATTCCAGAATGTCCTCCTTGTATAATTTTAGTGCAGGAATTTCAAACAGAAGGTTCAAATGGCAAGAGCAATTAAAATGGAGCTTACATTAATTTGCTCTTATTCTAAAATTATCTCAAAATTTTCAAATATTTCCACTATGAAAAGATCTAAAACTTCAATTTCTGGCCATAGATCCATTTGGAAATCAGTTAAAGGCCCAATTATCCAGTCTTGTGCCTTGACTGTGCCATAGGTAAATACAGGCTTTCTTACGATACATACCATGAGTTCAAAGGCTTACTATAACCAATAACTACAGAGCTCTTCCTCCTCTTGCTTACCTCAATAAGGCTGAACAACGTACCTGTGGCAATACTTCTTGATTTTCTATACTTCAGAGCTGAAGACACAGGAATTTCAAACAAAGCTTTATTCTAGATTCTGCAATCATTAGAACGTTGTGCAAATAACGGACTTTAATCTTCACTTTAATCTGAATTTACCAGGAGTATAAACACAAGTGCCATTGACTTCTATAAATCACATACAAAACGTCATGCAAGGTCAGTCCATTTACAATCTGTCACTTGCCTCAGTTTATAGGTGAGAGTTACACATGGAAAAATGTACAGAAACCAGGAAACTTATTTTTGAAACAGAGAAAGGATTAGATACTGAAAGTGCCTCATTGTTAATTGAGTCCCATGTGTGAAAGCTACAGAAAGATTAGTTTATGCAGCTGCTGCTCTTTGTCAAAACACTGCTAACAAGGTACACATGTTAAATCTGAGCATCTCCTTTCAGTCCCTAAGAAAGAATGACCACACTAAATCCTATGACAAATATTAGTTAAGAAAAAAACACTGTCATTTCCTGGGGAGTTTAACTATTTCAGATTATTCTTCTCATTTTATTATGACACTAAGCATTTTTGACACAATTTTTTGTCAAATGAAAACTAAGTGGAGAGCACAGAGTTAGGAATAGACATAAACTGAAAGTTAAATCCTGGTAATTTCTCCTCTGTGTCTCCAAATCTAAGTTTTCAAGGACTGTTTTGAAATAAAAAAGTAATGCTGTGGTCATTGCCAGCAGAAACAAGGACCTTTTAAGTCCAAAGCACCCATAACTCAATATAGTGTTCTGAAAGCCATGGGAACTTAGGTTTATTCTGGTTTTCTAGAAACTGGGGAAAAAAAAATCTGGGAGGCTAGAGATTGAAAAAAATGAGAAAGCTCTTCAACGATGAAACAGAGAGAACAAAGTAGCCTATAACAAACCCATCCCTCCCTCCCTCCTTACAAACTACAAACAGGCAACCAAGTCTTGCAAAGAGTCAAGGTAATTAACTGGAGCCACTCCTGCTGCTTCTCTGCTAGGTCATGTTACAAGGGTGGGCTACATTGCTAAGTGGAAGCTGGGTACTTCAAAGGGAGTCTGCTAGAAGACAGGAGCTGCATCTGAAAAGCAACGGCCATCACCACCACCCTTCCCCGGCACAAGACCTGCCTCATCCCTATCACTTGAGCCGGAGAGGAGCTATTTGCAATGTCAGTGTTGACCACTCCCCTGTTCATATTGATATTACAAGTGTGGATGTATATACACAGTATTTTGTAGGCAACAGTTTCGCTGTCCCATGAGCCAGAGGGCCAAAACTGAATGTCGTGTAGTTGCTGCAAGATGTCTGGCTGGCTCAACAGAATAGAGAAAGTTTGTTGGGTGTGCCAAAAAAATGCCATATCCTAACCTTGTTCAATTTTATTCACGTACCTACTGGCTAATCCATTTTAGCACAAAGCACTCCCTAGCAGGGGAGCTCATATTTCTTTGTGTAAGAATTAGGTTGTGACAAAAATGTCCTACTATCACATACTTCACAGCAGTACCCACTAACATCCTTAAAAATGTATTTGCACTTTCCCTCCTAAAACTGGATGCCAACATGATGGTATCACACAAGACTAATGCAAGAAAGAGTTTAGCGGAGTCTCAGAGAACCAACAGACAGCATACCAATAAGTGGGCAGGAAACCAGCCCTAGCTTTCAACAGTTGAGAATAGGGTAATGTGGCCCATTTGAATGGGCACAGGGACCAGATATTGGAGATTAGAGTTTCCTTTTCAATTTGCCATGCATTTTTTGTTCAGCCTAAGGAAAGCTGCTTAATGCATTAAATGAAGAAACTTCATATTATCTACAGACCTCTTGCTACCTGTCTCACACACTTAGACCCTTCAGTACCTTCAGGTCTCTTAAACCTGCCTCTTGTTCGTATGGATAAATCTTTCACATTCGGCTAAACTTTTTTTGTCATATAAATGACAGAGGATTTTCATCTTTTCATATGATGGTGCTGATCATGTTCAGGAAATGAAATATTTCTGTGTTGAATTCAAGTCTGCCTCAGTAAGAAAATAATATTTAAATATATGCATGATTATGGCAAGAAGAAAGAAAAAAACATGAACCACAACAAATAGACCATATTCTACATACTCACAGAGCATTCAGATTTAACTGCCAAACAACAAAAAATAATTTTACATGTAAATGTATATGTGCAACTGAGTTGGATCCCAAACGTTAAGACTTCCCTTATTACAGAATACCTGTTGTATATTAATCTCAGTTATACTTACTTCAACATTATAGGCTGCTGGCTCATTTAAATATGTTTAGTATGAGCGAGTAGGCCAGTAGAGAATAGTGACTGTGACACTTCACAGTTAAAGTTTGATGTACATGGTGTAACTTTGCTTAGATACTTGCACCACTAGTGATACAAATGGCACCAGTTCCACAAAGCACAAATGTCAGGTTACTGTAGAGAGTTACTATCTGTAATTTATAGTTTGTCTGAGTCAGAAGGAAGAAGTGGCAAATAAATACAATAAGAAAGTATTCACAAAACACAGAACTTAAATACTCTTCATGTGGTCACATAAACACAATAGGCAGCGGTAAACCCCCCAAAACCAAACATAAGTAACAATTTTCATTAAACCAAAAGAATGTATAGCAATGATTTTACCCTATAATTCTTACTGGTTGTACTCCATCAATGGCATACCTTAACTTCACTTTCCTAGTTTGCTGCTACACAATGAACACGGATGTAATTGCAGTTGTTGGCTTCTAATTCTCTCTGTAAACCATGTAGAAATAAACTGCTATTACTGAGCATACCCCCTATAAATAATTGTGCTTTGACAACATAGGTAAAGGAGAAAAAAAAAGTCAAAAAGTCACCAAAGGAAAGACAACCACAGCGATAATAAAGATCATGACAGAAAGCACATCAAGGTCACTTATGGCTTACACTAATTTGCTGCAGGTCAAAGGTCCATTATATTCACATGAACAAAAGCATTCACACTTTAAAGCAAGAGGCCTCTTAAAAATCTGGACTTGCTTAGATGCCTCAGATTTCTCACTTTTCCACAAATGTGTGAGAACACTACCTGCCACGCATGTTCAAATATTTACTTTATGTAGGAAAAAAGATGTCTTCAACTCATACATTTTCTAAGACACTTCTTATTTTGATACCATTATCTGGATTAAGGCTGTGCCAGAGTCACATTTTTGTGGTTACCAAGATGAGCCTTTTAAGTGTTCTGGTAGAAATATAGTCTTGTATTGTATAATTTCTTTTCACTTCTTCTACAGAGAGTTTGAACTGCCTACAAAAGAACTACCCACGATAGCCTAACTCTTTTTGTCAATAAACATTATACTAATAATCTTCACCATTTCTTACAAACTACCACAAACTAGTGAAATTAAGTATTTAATTTAAAAGGCTTTTTAATGTAGGGGTTGGGTTTCAGGCTTGCCAGCAAGGCACTCTGGGAAATGGAGTCCCAGGACTCTGAGGCACATGTGCAGTGCTGTTCCTCTATGGGATTGGTCAAGAAGGTCACATCTTATGACGTGTTACTGTTTAAAACCCCTATTTAAACCCTTGTAACTACCCCAATAAAGCAGTTCGTTACCCACCACATTGGTGTTTGCCTGGTTCCAAGGACTCTTTATTTATTCATTTATCATATTAATAATATCGCCATAAGTCCTTGTAACTATAGCTGCATTTTTTGGTTGGTTGGTTGGTTGGTTGGTTTGGTTGTTTTTTAATTCAAAAACCAAAAAAGAAAAAAGCTTCTGTGTTCCTGATCTTCTCACACAACTCACAATGACTGTTTACTTCTCAATTTCATTCTTAGATCCTGTGAAGTGCCTGCAGCATTTTTCCCTTAATCTTAGCCATAAATAATAAAAAGGAGAATCAATCCAGTGCTCCCAAGAAATATCTGTGAAATATATGACCTTTTTGTGTTGCTGCTTAGGCCAGTCAGAACATTTTCCTTAATTTCCATGAGAGGAAATTTGTATTTATGATTAGGAAGTGTACATACTGTACCAAAGAAGCAAGTTAAAAGCTGCAAAGTACAATGAATGCAGGGCTTTGTTTCAGAATCCATTAGCTTGGATAAAGTGCTTATAGGCAAATGAACAATAACTATTAACTAGAAAAAACCACAACAAACAAAAACCACAACAAACAAACTAACCAGAGTGGCTGGCCAGATCATTCTTTATTCTGGGGCAAAATTGTTCTCTCTAAGTATGATTTCACATGTGAAGGTGCAGCGTGAAGGTGTTCCAAAGCTGTGTCTTCCAGCATAACACACTGCTGTGCAAGGACATTTGAAATGTCTCTGGATAAGTTAGCTGAGACACTGAAAAGAGATTATGTTAGAATAGCACTATGGTCTGACTTTGAGACACATGAAGAGCTCTTTGCACTCTGTTTTTCTGTCTGTATGTGTAAGGATAAGTTCTATTTTCAGTGGGGTTTAAGTCTTTTGTATTCTAAATCTTCTTGGAGTTTCTAGCATGCTTTTTTTTTTTTTTTTTTGCAAGTTCATTGTGATGTCTAAACTGTGAGGCAGCTTGCACTTCTTTTTTTTTCTTCTTTTTTTTTTTTTGGTCTATATATGCTTAATATATGTAATCATTGAAGATATTGTAATGCTAAGTATTTAATGCAAAATGTTTCTAGACTACCTTACCTACTGTGAAGAAAACAAAACTTAATAAAGAACAGTTGATCTACTGTGGTGGTATGGAACCAAAATGTAACTAAAGCACCTGAAGTCAAGCAAAGCAACAGCTGAGGAAATTAGGCTTGATCATTAAAACATTGTTAAAACATTGTGAGCAATGTTTAACTGAACAACAGAGCTGTCTCACAACAACACATTTTCAAGGGAAAGGTGTCATATGTCCCAGCAACATCTTGAAAATCTTGGAAATCTTTATACTGATTAAATAAATGTAGTCCCTTGATCTAACAAGTATTCTTACATGTGAAGAATAGTCTTTCTCAAGTTAGAGCCAAAAAGGGTCTTTTATGATCTCTCACTATCTTAAGAGCTGAATATATAGAAATTATGACTATAGTTTTTCTTTACTGCCCTTCAAATAAAAGCAATCTGTAGGTATAGAGTAGAGTTTGGCATAGTTGCTGTATCAGCTGTATCTATATGGATGGGCTGCAGTGTAACACTGCAGGCAATTCTCTTCCTTCTCCCACCTCGTTTGCACAGGAAGGTAAATATGCTTATTTAAAGTTCATAGGCAGAACAGTGTGAATCATCAAGAGAATCTGTGAATGGACTGAATAAAATCTCAATTTAGTTTATCTTTTCCCATGGGAGAACCTTAAGGGGAACAAAACTGTTTAGCATCAGCTAAAACCATTCTTTTAGCAATAAACATACTTAGTGGAAACTGTACTAGTTCAGGATTGACATTTTCTGTCTGAAAGGGGGAATTAAAAGAGAATGGAGATAAATGACTAGCTGATATGGCTACTCAATATGGAGTTAAATCACATAATTCAGATATCAAGTAACTCAAATTCGGTGAATTTGTTTTCAGAACAATGATTCAAAGGCCCTGAAACTACATCACTTCAGAAGCAACCTTTTTCTTTGCTAAAATTTATCTAAAATCATGGTGTTAGCTCTCCCAGTGTAATGAAAAGATATCCTGATGTTTCTTACTTGTCCCATGACTCACTGGCATAGGTTTGAGAGAATGGCTATTCCATAACTTTATAATTTGGAGTGAGGGTTAGTCCTATGAAGGCTTAGAAAACAAACAAAAAAAATTGCAAACAAGAATGAAAAATAATATTTTAAAGTGCTGCTTACAAAATCTTGATTGACGTGCTTTCCACAGCAAGGATGTAATTACCCTGCTAAATATATCATAAACACATACAACATAACTTTAAAAGTTAATAACACCAACATTGGGGAAATTTAATCTATGCATAATAGCACTTGCTGTATAACTACTCTAATTTACAGCTACATATTTCTGATGCTTTATCAAGTTCTATTCTTTATATGCTTTTAGGTGACATTCCTGCACATGTGAAAAAAAACCC
The DNA here is from genome assembly GCA_035584735.1 of Pseudotriccus pelzelni. NCBI lineage: Eukaryota > Metazoa > Chordata > Aves > Passeriformes > Tyrannidae > Pseudotriccus > Pseudotriccus pelzelni. The sequence continues at coordinate 39,240,699 of JAWMRA010000090.1, read as the reverse complement.
ACTTAAAAAAAATCATTTAAAAAAAAAGGAAGAAGTTAAAACTTCCAAATACTTGAAAATTTGTCCTGTCAGTGTAACAGGTACCTGCAGGCAAACTTTGGTGAAACATAAGCAAAATTTAATGGGAATATAAATTTGTGAAATTCAAGACAGAGTTCAGAGGTTTGGAATTCAGTAAATGGCTGCAGTGAGATTTCTTGTGGAAAAAAAAAAGGAGTAGTAATTCAAATACTCTGATGACAGCATGTTAATTCATTTCCTGTGTAATAGTGTTTTATTCTGTTACAAATTGCACTGACCTTAATCACGTAACAAAATGTAGTCAGCTATAAAGACAGTGACTTGCAGCTTGGAACTACATACCTTGCAATGTTGACAATATTTCTTTTATGCAATGACCAATATGATGTGAGCTGAACCTTGTGTTCATTCAAATGTCTAGTTCATTGAAAAATCACCTGAACTGTGAGCGCCTTTCTTAACAATGAATTCACCATGATTTCTAAGCCAGGGACTTCAAGTGACTGTTTAAGTGCTCTTGTCTCTTCAGGTCTGTAGGACTTCCAAAAGTTCTTCTGAAGGCAGAACAGGGACCTTTATACAAATGAGTCTTTTTTTCTGATCCACAACACATTCCATTCTAACATATGTAGATATACATATATTACAACTCATGATTGTATAGGTGAAAATTTAAACTGAACTTCTAATCTTCTTATCGAATGGATCATAACTTTTTGGGGGAGTGATTATATATTTAATGCCTAATACACAAACATGGGTAAGCGTAGTTCAGATCCCACCCAGCCATTAACTATTTTTAGCCAGGACTCTGACTGATACCTGAATACCAAGAATTTTTTTATTCTCTTAAATGTAGGGAACAGCACCTGCTTTTCATTTTTCAAGTTAAAAACCAAAACAAACCAGAGCTAGACATATATTTTAAAATATGATAACTTCTGGAGAATTACAGGATTCAAAAGTAATGTGAATCTATTCTAAAAGTGATGGTCTCAAAAAAACCTCCAATATACACAGAAGCACTTTAAGACCACTATGTCTAGAAGAAACTATAAAATCAGAAGGTTAATATGAGTACAATTTATTAAAATATCCCTGCCATAAGACTCTGTTCTGCACCAAAAATGCTAAGGTTTAATCAAGCTCCTGACAGAGTAAACATGCTCTGAAATGGAGAGAAAAATTGTTACAGCTCTGAGTATGGCCTGTAACTGAATCTGCAGTTTGGTTTTTAGGCACAAGATTGTAAAACAGCATTAGCAGCAGTTGGAAAACACGGTCTGGAGCGATAAATAACACTTACAAGTATTATGTGCTCGGTAAAATTTTCCAGTACAGAAAAGTATTTCAGTCCTCTTGGGCCTATTTCAAGGAATTTGAGTTGATTATGTAGTTTTTACAAGTTTCAGAGAGGCTATCAAAGAAATGTTTGAAAACCAAATTTCTGTATTAAAGAGTAAAGGTAGCTTTATAGTATTTTCATTGTAGCATATATTACTTACTAACCAAATATTTTTTAAGGTTTATTTAACAGCTACAAGAAAAAGTACAGCACATTTTGGTGATGGTAATTTTAATAGAATGGATACTCTATGTACGATAGAAAATATTCACTTAAAAGAAATTAGCTCATTCTGAACGAATACATGGATGAATGCTTTTCAAATAACACATTTTTCAGTTCTCAAAGGAAAGAACTAGTGAATATATTTTAAAGTAGGTGCTTTTAACCATTGTGGTTAAACAAATTTTCTTAAATATTTGAAACATTAAATTCAACCTCTTACAAATACTTTCATAAAGCATTCCTACTGCCAATGTAGTTGAAATGCTGTCACAATAAAGTACAATGATACTACAGTTTCCAGGTATATGGATCATTGACAAAAAGGCAACTATTCAGAAAGAACAGAACTTTCCATCAGTGCATCCATACTCATATCAGCACTGGAGAGAATTTCATTTAAGTGTTTAATTTTTTACTGATTGTAAATTGAGCTTTGTAGGAATTCTTAACAGATTTACAATCTCGTGATGATTGGCAGGTGTTTCAGGTCAAGACCCTGTTTTAAGCCAAGTTTCCATTTGACTGAGACAATGACTATGAGAATGTCAACACAGCTGAACAGTTTGCAGGTTTGCCATCCTGCTTTATTTAGTCAGGTTTAGGTTGGGAGATCATTTGGAAATTGTACAAAAATGCTTTTTGTTTTCAGAAAATAATTCTGGGAGTTAAAAGAGAAAAATATTCTCTTTC